>BOPP01000036.1:1966689-2080473 GCA_017312745.1 Gryllus bimaculatus
TCCACGCCCCACCCCACCCCACGCCGTGGTCGCAGGTGGGCGCGGGAAGGTGGCCTTGATCGGGCTAATTATACGATGGGCGCGGGATGTAAATAAACTCCCCCGCTTCGTTTCTTTCGCCTATACTGTTGTTTTGGGCACTTTGCAGTTATTTACGTATCCCCCCTTTTTTGCTCTATCCTTTTCCTGCGTGTCGTTCGCCTTTTCCTCTTGAATATTACCAGAATTAATTTTTCAATGCGCGCAGTTAATGTATTTTCATATTAGTTAACAATAACATTGCTACATATGCAATTGTATTATTCAGAATTCTCAATACATCAAAAGAATTTTGTTGTTTCTCTTTGCGAATACTGTTATTTCGTGCTCATTGCACTTCATTGCACGGCCTTTTCCACCTCTACTTTGCCGTTCTACTCCTTCCTTCCAAATATGAATGAGTCTGTAAGAGAGTCAAAGGCGCTCCTCTGAGTTTATTGAGTTGACCATTCAAAGATACTCGCTGAGCAATTCTCTTCCCAGTCAGTCCTGTGGATTACCAGTTTTTCCCTTTGCGAGGATAACACCAGACTGTCATGCACTCCTTTAATGTGCACGCGTTCGACAAACATTAAATGAAATCTGTCTTAAAATGCTTACTACGTATCTTATTACTACACAGAATGTCCCACTATGTGCCTCCCTCCATTACTTCTAAACGGTTCACGACAACGAAATATAGTTTTCTCTCAACAATGGAAAAGGAGGTAGTAATAAGTCGTAGTGATATTGTTTGAAATATGTTTAATATATGAAAGCTTTAATCATCTTTAAGTTTTTAAATGAAATTATATATTTTTCACACTAGCAATAAATAGATCATAAAAAGGGGAACGCATTGATGTAATATATGTTGATGTTTTTATAGTGAGTTTAAAATTTTACTTTCTGACATTGATTTTAAATTGCTACTGTCGCTTTTGCGGACAGTGATCTTCGCGGCCTCTATCTTCTCCCCGCAACAGTGCCGGTGCCGCCGTAAAAATACGATCAAAAAATTAACAAATAATACATTAATGATCTATCTATTGCTAGTGAGAAATGATGGAGGTGGAAAGACGTTAAGACGTTGGGGTGGGCCATAGTAGGAGGGACATCGTGTATACAGATAGCAGTCTCACGACGTTCCCTTCGAGTATTTTTTGAACCATTGCAGATATTAAAACTGGTTTCATCTATTTTCAAATTTGTAGTTGTATGTCGACAACGAAAGAATTCAATCTTAGGTAATTTTCGACAATTCAGAGATTATCGTTAAAATTTTACCTATACCATCTTCATCAGTATATTTCACTATATTCTCACAGAAAAATTGTAAAGAATATATTTGGAACCATTTTTGGAAATATTTGAAATAACTCGAAGATTTTAAATAAAGTATTTTAAAGAATTCTTTTAAAATTGCAGAACCTCGGGTCGGGCCAGTTCGGTGAAGGAATGTTCATTTTGGCAGAAATTCCACATACCCTTCGAATGGTTTAGGCACTACTGTTGTTCATAGACAAGCGGGCAGGCGGACGGACATTTAAACCAAAAACTTTTTAGGTATCAGAGGACTCCTAAAGGTGCATTGCCAGTGAAATAACAAAATCCAGTTAGCACAGCATCACATAACTTTCAATTACAAGTAACATATCTTGTACTTTGTATATTATAGAGCTATTTTTATAAGTATGGGCCAAAGTGACAGTTCGCGAAATAAGTGATTCAGAGAAGTATCCCTCCGCCGCGGAAGCTGTTCAGCCACACTCCTTCGTAGTGTTTGTTTATGGCTCCCGGGAAGGCGTAACTATTCTGATGTCTAAGAGTTTTGCTTAGGTATATGCACGTACGCGAGTCCGGGAAATACTGAAATTTATTTACATGTGTGGGAAAATGTCTTCATGGTCTCACATTCAGTAAAAGAAAACTGCCAAATCTAAATAGAAAGAAAAATGATTTTTAGCGGACTTTCAAATACCTTTTCTGGACTTGTCACAGCGAATGGCTCATGCATTTTAGTAGTGAAAAGAATGGTTTATTTTAATTACTCGTATAACACCCCGACAATCAAAACTTGGTACTTTGCTCTCAAGATTCAAATGAGACAATCATTGTTTTTATGTAAGTAATGTTATGCATTTCAAAGTATTCCTTGATCTATCTAATATGTCAATTTCATCAATTCCTTGGATGAATAATAAAAACATTCTTTATATTCACTATCACCAATTAAAACTAAACAGTGAACGCTATCTTTTACTTGTATTCTTGCAACCACAACTAAAGGCTTTACTAAAATCTTTTGAGAGTTGTTTCCTTTACAAACATTCACTTTTCAAATGAATATTTTAAATACATAATTCTCAATTATATTAAAGGAATAAATGGAACGGGTATTAAAAATATTCTGTAAAGGTACATAAAATATATGTAATTCCTCAAGATTATTTATGTAGAAATTTGACCAACCGGGTGGAATAGTTAATTCCATTACACTGGTACCAAATTGGGATACATCCCGGCATTTATGTTTAATAATAACAATGATAATAATTACATTTTACTCATTTTCGCGTCAGTTAACGAATTCATCAGCTGCACCTGAATAACAAAATGCTTTCTCTTGGGTGCCGTTCAAGCAAGCTTCTAATGAAAACAAATCTCAGATATTTACAGAGACAACACAATTTATAAACAAGTAACAGTTTTACAATACAGAATTCTACCATGCTTAAAAAATTATATAAAACATATGTTAATGCAAAGAAAAGAAAACCATGAAAATCATATACAAATTTAGATAACCATACACAAAATTACAATTACAATACAATACAATACAGAAAATTGCAATACAATTCACAAAATTACAATACCACATACATTTAAAGAAAGAAATTAACAAGGGTATGAAATATTTATTTGCATTAAATGTGGTAAATATATAAAATTTTTTGTTTCTTTGTGTCAGTGGAAGTTTGCTGGAACAAAAAGACGAAATTTCATTAGTATTCTGTTTTCAGTTAACTATTAATTATTATTCTATTTTTAATTGATTATTTTCTTTCATACATTATCATGGCTTGTCATCATTGGGGTTCTAGAATATACTTCTCTAGAAACTAAGCAATATTTTATCCTGTCTCCAAGATACAGTTTGAAAGATGGCCGAGCTAATTGCTTCATCCTCAGGCAACCAAATGTGGATCTATTGAAGATAAAGTGAAAAGTAATAGAAGATAAAATGCACAACTTCTTTAATTAAAATATAATTGAACTATTCAACAATAGGATCATCTTTGTTAATTTACCCATAAATAAAGTTCTGGTTTTTCTGTAAAAGTACAAAAAAAAGTGAGAATATGGTAAGACACTATCTTAATTACTATACAAATCTTTAAGATTAATTTCAACACATTTCTCGGTATGTTTGACATATTTTTCCCATCTGAGTCAGGTAATAATCATCTCTATAACACAATATATATTTCAGTGATTTTCTTTGAAAAATAGTGACAAACTGTAAAATATAATACGATTATCATTCACTTACTACTCAGCTCTAACTTGATGAATGACATCGTGTCAAACTTATTTTACATGAGCACCATCAAATTGACTTCGAACATGAGTTTTGTAATATCTCTTGCAATCATTCCACACTATTTCTATAGGATTGCAGAGTCAGTGATAAGGTGGTAGTCGCAACACATGTTTAGAAGCATTAATAATATTGTCCACACTTTAGCTAAAAACACTTTACTGGCATTATAATATAATAATTCTCAATAACTGTTCTGGATATACTCAACAATGTCATTCTTTTTATTAGTAGGCTTTTAACACAATATGAAATGTGTTACAAGTCAGTATA
Source organism: Gryllus bimaculatus (assembly GCA_017312745.1). Lineage (NCBI taxonomy): Eukaryota > Metazoa > Arthropoda > Insecta > Orthoptera > Gryllidae > Gryllus > Gryllus bimaculatus. Next base: position 1,970,585 of record BOPP01000036.1, read on the forward strand.
TCATTATAGAACATTCATAATTACCAATTTAAGAAAGCAGTAACGTATTTATAATTAAATTTTCTGACCACTATATATGGTTGTAGATTATTTATAAGGAAGCAAATCATTCACAAAAAATACATACTGTTTCTCTGCCTTATTTGATGAAGCTGAAGCAAACAGTAAAGTGCATCAGCCCTAAATGAAACACTGTGGTTTCCCAGGACGTGTTTCAATTGAGGTTTTGTCCACTTTCTTGTAGGCAATATCTCCAACTGTAAGCATAAGAAATACCAAATTATTTTCTTACTTCCCTTTTTGAAAAATAAGTCACACCATCTCTTTTGTTTTGCAACTTTTAATTGCATAAATGATAATATTGCTATTATATTGTTTCTTCAGGAGTAGAACGCAATTGATACTCAACTGTTTCTTATAGAAGCACTGTGATAAGAAGCATCATATAGCACAACAGCATAGCGATTCTTCAAGTTTTGGGAGTAGAGTATTTTACCATCCATTCCTCAAACATCTCCCCATTCATTGGTCAGTGGTATTTATCACTACAATTTGGTGTTGGAAACACTTGTTCTGCACCATCCACAAACCCCTTATCATCTCCTGCATCTAAAACTATATAACGTTATGCTTCACTCAGATTTTTTTCTCACACAACTGGAAATACTTGAGTCTTGCCATGTCTTGGAAGCATAACCTAACAAAAAAGAGTTGTACAATTGTAAATATCAATTATGTGAAGAGCGCTTAATAAAGTCCACATTATTTTATGGCTGCAATTACCTTTCAAAAAAACAAGTCTCACTAAGAAAACAAAATTACAATCTTCATCTTTCAAATTTTTATACTACCGTAAATATTCTATTCTATAAGTACTAATATCCGCTCTTTCTATCAAGGACCTTTAATTGACCGTCTTCTCCCATGAAAATACCATCTTCAATAATAGTCTTCTCGAAGTTGCTTTGCTACCAGAAAATCCACTTCTTAATTTTTCTTACTTACACGATCAACTAATTTAATATCACAAGTTCACTTGAAAAGAAATATCATCAAATCAAATGTCAACTTTAATAGAAATATACTGGCCAAATAATGAAATATAAATTGAAACTTACTTTTTTCAGCGATTCCATAAATATTTTTTTCTGACGATGCCTTTGCCGAAGTCGTCCACTTTGTCTATTACACGCGCTTTTCGATTTCTTTTCTTCCTCGGAGTTCTCAATTCATTAATGTTCTGGTTATAATACCTAAATACACAGACTTCCTTCAGTTACACTTTTATCAATTGCACAATAACAGTCATTAAAGTGTAATTATAATAATATAAAACCTTACTTTAAAACTGTATTTTAACAGAATCAGGAGTTCCGCTGTGAGCATCAGAACAGATCATACTTCCAGTCTTTCTTGCGTTTGCATTTCTTCTATTTTTCTCGCCACAAATATAATGTCTTCTTGTCGCTGGCGTGAACAAGGAGAATACGTTTTGCGCCCTCTCTGGCTTCTATAATTCACAATCGTGTCACAATTATATCAAAAATAAATATAAAAAGAAAAGCACAGAACCACGAAACGTTCTCGAACACAGGTCGTCACCATTTACTAGGTTGTCCGGGTGACCACGGCGAAGGTGCCGACGTTTCGGTCGGTCGCCATTCTGCAACCTTCCTCGGGACCTAGTAAATACCGACTCCAGCCGCGAAAGCCTACGCTCTCACAGGTCGACACCTCACAACGCAGAAGCCGGAAGCACGTGCATCGTCACCACTACACATCTCACATTCAAGACTCAAGTTTAAAACATCACATAAAAATTAAATTCGATGTAATGTTTATAAAAAAAATTGCAGAAGAGCACATACCTCTGAACTTCCTAATTTCAATTATTTCTCGTGGCATACTATATTTCCGGAGGAGGAGGACATCTCAAAAAGAAGAGTCGAAGCTATTCACAAGTTAGCTAACTGCAAACGAACGATTGGAGAAAAGAGAGTCTAATAGGTTCAAGGACACAACAACCAAAAAATCTTCAGTTGTGTTGCCAGCACTAGCTGTCAAAACGTCCCATTCTTATAAAAATCGCTTATACTTCGTATATTCGTACGTATACTAGCAAGAACCTAGGGGTGCTACAGAAAGGCACAAACTTTCCCGTATTAGTTTTATATTTCCTATGGTCTCGGAGAGCTATTCGAACTTGTTACATATTATTGCCGGCTGCCATCTATTGCCCGCCCAAAATAAATTTTTGGCCGCCAATTTTTTTTTAATTTTCTTAATTTTTCGGTTTTCTAATAGAACGGAAATATCATTTTAATAATATTAAAGAACAGGAAAACCTCGTCCTAAAAGGCCATTTTCTTTGAAAAATTTGGAGTGGTTTTAAAGGAAATGGTGCTTAAGTGCTACAGATAATTTGCAATTTGAAGTACTTTTCCAAAGAAAATTTTTGAGTTTTCCAAAAACTTCATTTGAAGTAGTTTTAAGCCCTTAAACTCACAAATACTGTAGTGTTTACAAATTACTAGAAATGTGCATATTATCGACGTAAGAGATCCTTTAAAAATATTACTTCTGTGTAATTTTGAAAAACAAAACAACACCCCATATTACCTTTATCTCATATTAAAGAGTGCAATTAGCACTCTCCCTTCGAAAAGTTTGAAGAAAATTTGGAGTTGTTTTTGAGAAAATTGCATTTGAGCGTTTCTGAAATTGCAAAATTTTCAGCTGGTTGTTTTTCGAGAAACTTTATATGACAATATTTAGAGCATATATAATCATCAATATAATAATGTGATCAAATTGTCACTAATACGAATATTCACGACGTGAAAGACAAGTCAAAACAATTATATTTTTGTAATTTTTGAAAAAACCAAAAGAATATAGCAAGATGGCGTGTGTCAATTTATAGAGTACATTTAGCACTATCCCTACCAAAAGTTTAAATAAAACATTTGAAGCCGTTTTTGAAAAAAATCTAGTTTTTGTATTTTTTTAAAATTGTACATATTGCACGCAATATTGCCCCGAAACGATTAAAATTTACAAAAGTGTATATGATATTAATGAAAAAACTCACAATGGAGAATAAACTTTATTTGAAGGGAAAATATGTATATTTTGTTTTCTAGTTGTAGGAAGACACCGAAAAAATTCATACTTTAGAATTTTCGAAAATTCGGAATTAACCGTGAAAGTTGAACATATGCCATGTTTATAAGTATATGTTACTGTATTCTTACAAGAAATTTAAAGATAAATTGGAGGCTTTTTGAGAAAAATTTGAAAATGCCCGGGGGGCTTCATGTACAGTATCCACAACTTTTCAAGAATGTTTTTCAAAACCCAAAGATACGGCTTGATCCAGATGGACAGGAGTTTCTTCAGTTTGGGAAACTCCTACGCATGATTTAGGCGCTAGATTTGTTCACAGACACCAGATGGACGGACGGTCGACCGGACGGACGGACAGACGGACGGACGGACGGATGACGGACGTTTTGAAAAAAAAAATCTGTATCTGTGGTCCCCAAAACATGTATTTCCGTTGAAATCTCGAAATTGATTTTCCGCAGCATTATATAACTTTCTCTTATTTTAGGTGAATTTATATTATTCTACGATTATATTGGGTCATATGAATAAAAATGAGCACTTGCTCAGGAGTACATGCTCCGGAGCAAAGTGAGTCTACACCGCGGAATTGAGCAGAAGCTCCATTTCGTATGAATAAAAACTTCGTATGTCTCGTGACTTATCGTATGTCTCAGAACTTACTCATGACTCGCGAGCATTTGCTCGCCGTGAACAAGTGATAGTGCTGGCTAAGAGTTTTAAAAATTAGTTTCTTGAGTAACAAAGAGGTTACATACGTTAGGCGCGTCGCGTACATTTGTGCGGAATAAAGAGCAATGTTGTGTTGTTGCGTTCTTTAAATTCGAATATGCGTAGTAGTAAAGTAAAACAGGCGCCAGAGACCCAGCTGGTTTTTGCCAAAATGGTAAGCGCGTATAAAATTATTTTTGAAAAGGACCAGCCTCTGGAGGTACGACGTTGCCGAAACAAAACGTTACAAAGTTTAAAAAACAGTACCACGAAAATACCAAGTAGAAAAGAGCGATGGCCAATTAACATACTAGAAGAGATGCAATATGAAACCGCGCCTGAAAGCAAACGCCGATACAAATCGCACCAACCATACATTGTCCTTTTCGAATCGACGAAGATTCTAGTCTACATCATGAGAATTTCGCCTTATTTTGTAATTTTTTTTAGTCCGCTGCATCTGCATATCAATACACGATAAAAAATCGGCGAATTTAACCTTACTTTTCAAACGTGAGTCTGCTACAAAGGTTCCTCCGAAATTTTGGAGAAAGTGCTCACTTAGAGAGCAAAAGCTTAACTTTATTCATACCAATTCTGAGCATTTGCTCGCTAGTTGAGAGTACGCTCAGAGATGGAGCTAGTACTCAGAGATGGAGCAAGTGCTCAGAGACTGAGAAATTGCTTACCCGCTTTATTCATACGAAACTGAGAAGGATCTCGGAAACTCGGAGCGAAGAGTAATTGCTTACTTTCATTCATACCACCCAATATTTAAGACATACTTTGTAGGCTATAATAACTAGAGTGAAGAGAGTTCATACATTGGTATGCTTATTTCTCTCTGACACATAATAATTTTGAGAAATTGAAGTTTCTAGGATAACGTCGACCGTTAATATTTGACCACTTTCATGTAGTTCAAAACACGCACGTTGAAGGCACACAATGGTTAACGAAATATCACTCAACTTTTAGCAGAGTCTACGCCATTGGACTAAGAAAATATCGGAAATCTTATATTTGGTTTACAAAAACGATCAGTTATGATAAAATTCCGAAGCTAATGCAAAGCGTAATAAAAATGTTATAACCAGACTGATACAAATTTAAAAACATCAATTGAGAGCGTACGGCAAATTTTAGAACGTTCAATTCCTTACCAAAACGAATCTAAGTGTTCAGTGGCATCCAATGAAACGCACCGGAACCGGTAGCTCAGGGTATCCACTGATATATCTCCCTCTGATCGGAAGGTCCTAGGTTTGAGACCCGACGATGGCAGTATTTTCGACACTAGCTAGATAGCTAGGTCAAGTGCAGTCGCGTCTGGAGGAGTCTTATACTCTGGAAGAGGACGCTGTCTGGAGGAGGCTGCTCTGATCGGTAAGTTTCCGTGGTTTCTGTGGTCAATATAAGCGAAAAACGGAGCAATACCCTAATTAACAGGGCCAAGACTGCGCGCATATTTCCTACCTCTCCTTGTCCTATCCTAAGCCCCTACTCTACACCATTACTTTACTACATTAAACGCTCACATGCCAGAAGCGTGTCGAAAGCTCAGAGCGTGTTTCCATCTGGCTGAGGGGGAAATCCCGCAAAGCTGAAAGGCCAGCAGTGACTAAATCGGCCGCCCATACGCTCGCGCGGGATTTCAACCAACCAGATGAAAGATTACCGCCCAACATCACGAGGAAAAATAATGCACTTACACTTACGGGACAATGACACTTAGTACTTAACGCGCCCGGAGTCAACTAATCAATGAATCGCGCATAATGTATGTACGAGTTGCACTATGCATAATTTCCTAGCTCAGGAGGGACCACAAAATTTGGCCCCGCCCGCTTCCTCCCGCGCGACAAACGTGTTTACCGCGGACTGCTCTGACTGGCAAGGGAATGGTGCCATTCTATAGATTTATTTAGTGTTGTCTCTGACGTAAATTCAGCCGTTACGGTTATGTCAATCAATTGAAAAGTTGAACGTCACCATCCACACTTTGATTGATGACACAATAAACAGCTGATTTACGGCAAAAGTCAGCTGTAAAATTATTGTCCTTTTGAAATGAAAAATGCTTTCTTTAATGGAATATGAGCTCCGCACGAACCACCTTAAAACACTTGTAAGAACAAACAAATATTCAGTTATGTTCCACCAAAACTATTTGTCACTCAGAGAGTATTGTAAGTCAGTTGCAAACTTCTAAACGATTCGCACAATATCGAAGCACCAGTTTTTTCGTCACCTCTGAAGAAACATGGAGGAAGTTAATATGCCGTAAAGATATGGCTCGAAATATTTTTAGTTTTCTAGAAACATTAATCAATCTTGATTTTTATAATGAAAACTTATTACCATTTTCTCATCAAGACATGGAAGCATAAGATCATAAAAAGACGAAATTACAATGTTGGAATCATTTTTGGATAGTAACTGAGTAAAAATTATACTTTCTACAGTGTGATTTTTAAATAATAGTTCCTGCCAATATTGTGTATAAATTCTTGCCAATATTTCCTGTTGTAGCAAGACCTCGCAACTGTGGAATATTGTTATCTTCACGATCTCTACCTTCTTTCCCCAAAAAGGCCCGGCGCCGTAAACAGGCCATCTTCGCCAAAGGGACGTTTCAAGAGCTTACTACAAGACATCTGTACGTTTAATTTAAATCACTTGTCAAAAGTCTAATTTTTATACTAAAAAATTCTTATCGAAACATTGAACCATACTGTGTTGTGTTACATCATCTTATTTCCCTTTTATGATTTCCTAAGCTATGTGAGAAAAAAGATACATGCATTCAATTTAAAAATTAAAAAGATGATAATTTCTCGAAAAACGAATATATCATACAACATATTGCTTGCACCAATAACTCCGCATGGTTGACGAAAACTGCACTTTCGATATCGTGAACCATGTAGAAGTTTGGAAATGGCGTTGTTTTAGTGGAGGGATACAAAGCAATATTGAAAAAGTACATGGTCTGGGCCTTGCCTGCAAAATTAAAGCGTCTGTGATGCGATATTTTTTTTAAATTGTTTTTGGGAAATATTACCATGTAATAATTGTCTGCAAAAACCATTTTACTGATGTAGGGGGGCGTCCTGAAGGGCAAAAAGTTTCTTTCAATGCAAACACGCCATGCGTCGTTTCAACAATAAAATTTAATTACTAGATTGTTACAGTATAAGCACATCTCTCTTCTTTCCCCACTCCCCATAAACTCCTGCCACACATCTCTTTTCCGCTGGTCATGTCTTCTCACATCGTGTACACAATACAGATCCTTTAAGTCAGGTCAGTGCCACTCAACTGCGCCAGCCCGCCCGCACTTCTTCCTGAAACCCCCTCTACCGGTGGTCGCCACCCTCTGCGCTGCCCCCACTCGCCGTCACCTTGAATTGGCCGCAGGCAGCCAACTGCCTGCAAACGACGTCAACGTGAGGTCTAGCGCAACTACACACTGGTGGTGTTTTTATTTCTTTCTTTATTTGAAGAACGTCTTTGTTGAGAAGACCTAAAGATGTGGCTAGGGCAGACAGCACAACGCTTGTTCCCGCGAGCATTTTGCACTCATGAGCCGACCCGTCTGCCCAAAAGAGAGCCGAAAGTGCAAGGAATAGGGGCAGGAAGCTTTGCGGGGAGAGAAGAAGACTGGCGTTGCACGACGCGGTGCGTAGATTGAATGCTGGTGCGTCTAATGCTGTGAAATCATTTCCTCACTTATTTATACGGGTGATGTTCCATACATTAACCTACTCGTACAAGGACCATAATTCACTGTTTCACTGTTCTGTACACTGCTGCATATCCACCACTTTATGTAATTTTTTATTGATGCTCATTGTGACTTTCAATCAATATTTTAAAGCAGTGGCAATTTTTAAAACTTTATTATTTAATTCAACTAGCAAAAAATTACATTTTAATAATTAATTGTTCACTGTGATGTTTCAATCTCTAAAATATAGCAAAATCAAGAAAATTAAGAGAGCATTCTTTCACATCAAGATTGACATAAAAATGGCATATCGGCAATTGTAAGTAGGGTAATGTTAAGCAGCACGTATTTTTGTGACCATTTTCCCCCATAACGAATCTGAAGATATCCAGCAAACCTCTTTGATGGTATGTTACAGCAATTAGATTCGCATGGATCATGTTAAATAGAATTAAAAGGGGCTGAATATTTTATACCATATCGTAAATGAATAAATAGTGTTCGTTGATTTAATATTAGAAATATATAATGAACTCGTGTAAGAAATTGCAGCAGAAAATAATTATGAATTTTTTAAGACTAATATTTTTCAGATTTGGGAGAAACGTCTTTTTCAACTACATATAGTTAATGAAAAAAATATTTCCTTGCTGTCATCATCAAACAACAAGCATTCTGTATCATAATTTTGTGTTTAGCAAAACCTATAATTTTTTATTACATCGCATCAAAGTGAATTACATTATCAGCCTTATTAGCAATTATAATATTTGGTGTTCAAATCAAATATGTATAATTCGTTGTTTCATATTTCACACTGTCGTATATCGACAACAATCATTTCCAATATAATACAAAAATAAATATTACTTGAATTGTATGTGACGGCCATTTTTTCGTCGATTGCATTTTTAATTTACGCGCTTTGATTCGAATTGCGCATTCTAATTGGTGGTTCCCTCTCCTAGAATTTGCCTCATCTCTACGGGCCTCAAGGTCAGCGAAAGTGCAAAATGCTGTGATAGCCTGGGCTAGAGCGAATAAGCAGCAACCTCGCCGCGAGCCGACCTTGGTTGATGATGCGCGCCGACCCCTTAGCCGAGAAACGCGATTTTTACAGTTTTCGCTACCGCCACCGGGGTAGAGGTTTTCGATGCCCTCTTCTTCTTTGAAGTGTTCCATCAACACGGTTCTTTCGTAACGTCATCACGTAAATATTGCATTCTTTCTTTAAATAATTTATTAAAGTTCGTTCCTCCGGGTATTTGCAATGAGATACCATAATTCATGTGATGATACTTCATGAATTGCTGTTCGTTTCTTTAGCATGATGTAGTTTCAATAATTAGCTTGGCAGCGGGAGATCAATACGATAGGCCCCAGCCCCTGATGAACTTATACATTCAAGTTCTGTCTCGACACACTGTTCAGAACAGACAATCCTTTTATTCCACTATCATGCGATGGTTTTCACGGATATCTATTGTTCCTTGTGATGATTAAAGTCATTAGATAGAGGTAACATTCGTGGATCTCTGTATCTGGTTTCCCATCAACTCGTAAGTCCACCACCATTCTCAGTTGCCCTATACGCAACACTAAACGCCTAATTTCCACGACTTCAAGAAAAGCGGCGCCTTGCATCTGTTCACTGTGCCTCTCCATCCACTCACAACGGTCATTTTCAGCATTTTCTTTGAATTATTTACAGGGACATCTGACGTTCGATTTAACTGGAAGGCGATTATCCAAACGGGAATTTCGTTTCGTCTTAATTTTTGGTGTTGACGCCCCCGATTGGATAACCACGTCCGAACTGATCGAACGTCAGATGTCACTATAAACAAATCGGAGTATGGCTTTCACCCGTCCTGCCTCCGCGGTCTCCGCCCCCAAGGGACCAGGGTTCAAATTATGTCACGACCGACCACCGGGTCGGTGCTGTTTTAAACGGGAACGGCGCGATTTGAAACAGTGATAGCGGCGCCACTATATGGATTTAACTTCACAATATATTGCAGGCTCAGGATGTGCTTCATCAATACTTCAGATGTTGAGCAGCATTTTATCCAGTCGAAAGCAATTCTAAGGGATACGAGCAGTTTGAGGTTTTGAACAGTGCTTAGTAACCACTGTTTTGAAAATGGCCAAATAAGTAAAAACTATTGAGGAACTTACTTTACCAAAATATCGGTTTATTGTAGTGCTTACAAGATTTGATAGTACTTACGTACTATTAAATATACTAGAGATTATATTAAAATTAATTCATTGAGGTCAAGCCTCCGTATTGGTAAGGTGTGTATCTTCAATACTTTGATGTTTTATTTGACTTAATTTATAAACGGTTTTTTAAAATTTGTGTACTCTTAATTAATTATTGAATCAATTTATTAAAATGTTTGTTGTCTTCATGCACTGTTTATTTGTTTTTATACTCTAGCCCTTAAATATTTAGCAAGCAATTATGAAGCAATTAAATATTTCGAAACTTTGGCACAACTAGTTGTTTCTTTATCCACACTGTCCAATCCCGTGAACCAATTTTATTATTCAACAATGGTCTTGATTTCTACGATGGTCACTTCATTTTCATTAAAAAGCAAAGTTGTTAATTAACGTGTTTATTTGTTAAAAATGTATACATGTAACTTCGTACTTACACAATATCAAATAAAAATCAAAATAATGCAACTGACGTTGGAAAATAAACAATAAAGCTTGATTCTGTATTATAGAGATATGTTTTTCGAACAATTCACACTTTCTTAAAAACATTTGAAGTTCATTGACAGTTAGCTTTTCGCTTTCCCTAATAGTCACAAAAATATTAGAAAAAGTGTTTACTAAAGTTTAAGGAAGCAAAATAAATTTTCCTTGCAAAACTACAGGATCGGGGAAGTACAACCTTACTCTTTGCAATATTATTTAACTTTCCTGGATTTGCTATGAAGAATAAAGTCGGTTTTGGACGGCACCCGCTGGAGTACAAAAATTGAAAAATTATTTGTATACTAAAAAATATTAGATTATTTTCTGAGTTTGTACGTACCTCAAGAAAAGCAATTCCAAACCCCCCCAAAAAATGAAACTACTATTTTTACCTTTGAGTAATAAATATCATTATTGTTACCATTAGAAATAATTCTGTACGCTTAGACTTCAGTTCGGTACATGAGAATGTTGCTCAAACGATGTATTGAATATCTTAGCAAACCAACACCTTAAGCTTAATATCAAACGATGTATTTTTTACAATATAAGTTTACATCTGGGAATTGACGTACACACTTGCAGATACAGCTATCATTTAAAACGTGCCTCTGGAGTGTAGTTGTTGGCAGTTGCCGTGTGACTTGCGCTATTCTTTGTATAAAATATGTATTTACCTTTTGTTGCTTTTTTAAATTAATTCGCGTAGTATTATGGACTAGCGTGTTTTAATAGTATGGTCCAAAACGTTCACAAAGATGGCCAATATCACCAACGGTTAAAATAAGGGTAGCATTGGTAGTATCCATAAGTGTCGAAGCTGTAAGTGTAGAATTTCGAAGAATATCTCATCCTGTAGGTTACAGTATGAAAAACGTTTCATTGAAGCCATTGACCTCAAAATTGTAGTTTTTAATGCCCTAGAACGCTTCGTTGAAGAGTTATTTAACGAAAAATCTTACTTAGTGCTGCGGGTTGCACTTGACATGAATATTTGATTGCTTTTTTAAACCAAATCCTTTTCTGTGCAATTTTTTTCCATAAAGACCTCATTTATAAAGATTGGTTTCGTGTGAGTGTCATAAAAGGTATGTATACTACTGAAATAATATAGGAGACGATAGATTCTGCTCTTCTTGAATAAACAGACCGCTACACGCTTTATTTCATGATATATTTTTCATTACAGTCTTCTTTTTCCTCAAACAATCCGAGTAGCCGTTAAAAGCAAGGAAAATCCCCAATGAAAACACGCAACGGCAGTCATCTTAAGGCCGCTTCTAGGTCACGAACGTTAGAGGGAGACCCAGAATGACCTTGAGCTACAAAGCTCAACCAAAGGGATATTGTCTTTTCGATCTGCCGCTTCAAAAAGAAACCAACAACAGTTACAATCAAATTTTCATGTGAGAATAAAGAGGATTGCCTGCTAGAGGGTAGTCTCATCGTCGAAGGGGCATCGAACACATTCTATTTATAAATAATGACATTGCTGGGTTTGCCGCTGCAAATGAATAGTTAGTTACACGAAATCACATAAGTAATGTCAAGGCGAAGTCATTCGCTGGAAACATATGATGACGTAACGTTTTCACTTTTATTTGAACCTCGTAATTACCTCGCGGAAATCAAGGTTTTTTCTAATTCAAAGTCGGTCCCTTACTTGTATTGCTAGTTCTTGACAGTAATTCTTTTGCAATAGGATCCTCCGAACCTTTCATGATATAGCGAATGAGACTACTGTTCTATCTCTGATGTGATACAATATTATTCTACTCTTTAAGTTTACACCATTGCACCTAAGTCGAGTGACCACAAGTGAAATGAAAACAAATAGTGTTTAAATATACAAGTATAAGCGGGACAGGTGGCTCGAGTCTCGCCACTGAAATAAGGCTAACTTGTCGGTGTAAAACAGACATAATTAGCATTTAATTGATGAACTTCGGCTAACTTGTGTTTGAGTTGTTGTACTCACTATCATTGTTGTCAATCCAACAATTGGATAATATTTGCAGGAAATCAATTTGTTCACATAGCTGGAATTCAAGAAATGTGAAATTCGAAACGCTCTCTTTAATTAAGCGAATTGCCAGATTAATTAATAGCGAGATAAACGTGACCACGAGAGCACTTTGATGTTTAGTTATTGAGAGTTAACCATGTTTATATTCAGCCTATTCGTGGCCTTACCTTTTGAATTTCTCTAGGATGAATACAATTTGAAAATATTTTCGCATGCTTTACGACTTTATTTGGAGGACCGTACACAAGATCAAGCGAGATAAATCTCGATCGCCTGTAACAGGATTCACAATTGAATTATAGCTGATGCAAGTTATTTATTTATTCCTGTAATTATTATTTTGCCAAGACTCAATTTAAATATAGCGTATTCTTAATATGATTTTTATCGACAAGATGGCATCACGATTACACAACTCCAAATTCAATTTGAAACACCAAATTGTCCAGATCACGTTTCCTAGAATTTTTGGAAATTCAAAACGCAGAATTTCTATTCTCTTTGCAATTCGTGCTTCTTTATTGAACCGCGGTAAACAAGTGAAAGATTTTGTAATTTTGTGTGCACATTTCTCTTATTTTTCATTGAATTTCCTAGAAAATGAATCGCGAAAGCAGCGAAAATGTGAATGAAATACAATTCACGTCCCCTTACCGTCACCCGTCATTTTGAAAGTTACATATTCAACAAACATTCAAATATATTACCAGAAAAAATGAAGAAGGAAACTTCAATACAAAAGTGTTAATGTTTGCTTATTTTAAGAAATAGATTCTTAACGTCATTAGGAAAAATAGTTTCCAATAAACATTAAAATCTGTTCAAATTCGATTCTATCAAGTCTCAATGCAGGACAATCTAAAGAAACGAAATCTCTTTCCCAATGTGCATTTTTGGACATCAATACAGAATTAGCAAAGAACTGGCAGAAAATTAGGAAATACAGTGTTAATCGCATGAAACAAGACTATATAACCTCGATTTCATGAAAAAATTAAAGTTCAGCTTCAGCATGCAACAATCAAAAAGTGTTCTGAATACTAAAATTCAGAAAGTTATGTAAATAAAATTAATATAACTTACTTTGCACGGGAATTCTATGCTTCTCTAAAATTTGTGCTCAAGACTCGTAAATACAAAATCAACTTTACCTTGTGCTAGCACGCTCCACGTACACGTCTGATTATTGCTACTTGTTGTTGGCTATGCTGTATGCAAATTAATTTCTTTAGTATAAAGAACGCATCTGAGAAGTACATGTGCCATATACAATCGTAATAAGCAGGCAACAATGACAAAAGCGCGTGTAGATGGCAGTTACCGCAGGTACTCGCCGCGAGCAGCCTACAACAGGGAACTCTCTACACTCGAACCCTCGCATCATCTCTTACCAACTGACCTCGGGACTCATTTGACCAAGACAAGGTTTTTCAGTCGCCAAGAGTCCAATCGATGTGGTCACGAGCCCAGTTGATGCTCTGCAGGTGATGTCGCGCTGTTAGCAAAGACGCTCGAGTCGGTCTTCTGCTGCCATAGCCCATTAAAGCCAAATTCCGCCTCCCTGTTCTAACGGATACGTTTGTCGTACGTCCTATATTGATTTTTGGGTTTATTTTACGAAGAGTGTGGTAGCTGTGATAACTCTTAACGGCACACGCCGCTGCTGTCGGTCAGAAAGTGAAGGTCGTCGGCTTTGCGTTGGCCGTGATGAGAGGTTTTACCTGAAATTAGATATTATCCACACACAATGGATCTCGTAAATTCTTAGTTTCCTAACGATTTCTAAAATGTAATGTCCCTTGCGTCTAGTTCTAACTACAATTCCACGATGAAAATCTGTCAATTTCCGTCTTACAGCCATAATCACGTCAGCAAAAATTTTCACCTTTTCACGGGAATTACTTGAGCCCAAATGAAAACTCTGTGAATTATGTCTATTACTGTGCTTTTATACATTTTGCATGCGATACTAATGCCATATGTATATTTGCATATTGCTATTCTACAGAAGCGCACGCAGAGAAGAATTTTGGGAGGATGAAAATTCAAAATGTTTTGGTCGAAAGGGTCGTATTACATATTTTGTAAAATGTCCCAAGCTACACTCAGCTGTTGCTGGGAGACGATTTTGTTCGTTTTAATGTCTATTCCAAAATATTTTATCTTGGAAGTTTTCTGACAAGTTAAAATTAATAGTTACTGAAAAATTTTAGGAGGAGAAACTGCCCTATTTTCCTCCCCGTGGATCCCCCCCACGCCTGTATTATACCCGCGACTTATACTCGTGGCGCCGCGCTAGCGGGGAGGTGGAGTTTCTGGAGTGTTAGTCGACGAGAGGTGAAATAGGCAGCAAGTGCTGTAAGTAGACAAAACGAGCTTTTCGAAAACGGACTTCTCTTTTGGTATCTCGGTGGCAACAACAAGCTTTTCCTGACCTTTGTGCTGGAGGCAGCCACTCGGCGAGAACTCTGATTTATTCTTCTGTTAGTTTTACGACTTCGTTTTGTAGATTGGTCATTCCTTGTAATTGTGGCATAGATGGCACTTTATAAGTATACTTTTTTTTGTTTAAGACTGTGTCAGGATTTATCAGTAACGCTAAATGATTAACCGAAAAATAAATATAAATGCAAAATAGTCACGTAATTTCATTATCAGCATGTTAGATGAATTAATCTAGTTCTTTTATAGTATAGGTTTTAGTACTCATTCGAATGCCCGTGTGCACAAAAATGTTGATATGCTTACATTGCGTCATTAAGCCGTACTTTACTAAGTCTTCTAGCTTTTATTTTAAACAAAATATTTGACAATAATGTACCACTCTTTTCCCCAACAAGTCTACAATGACGACTCTTTTACAGAAGTTAACATCATGCTTCACCGTTGACAATTTCCATAGCTGGCTGTGAACTGATTGAGAGCTATATCTCTGGCGTCGCTCTCTAGAGATTGTCGAAACAAAACACGAAGAGCGCTCCAAAATTATTGACGACTATTTAATTCTCGGCGGAAATTGGAAATTACGGAAATTGGTTTATGGTTTCCAAACAATAAATCTATGTAAACAATGGAATACAGCTCTTAAGCGCAGATCATTTAATGCTTTTGTGCACAGTGCATTATTTTACAAAAGTACTTCTTACTTTACTTCAGAATCACAAGATGCTTATCAGTTCGCCATTTCCGATGTGGGGATGTTCGGAAGTTCTTGTCCTGATTTCCAAGCAGCAGAAAGAGGCGATGTTGATTCGTATTTAAAAAGTGCTTATCTTGATTATTTCTCAAGAACTGTCACATGACAATATAGGACAAATGTCCGTATATTGTTCTCATCCATTTCGCGGGTTAAATCAAACTACTTCGTCTAGATTTAGGTAATTAAAAATTATATTCATTTAAAGCTATGTAAACATTTTAAATCCTATATCATTTATGATCTATTTAAATCCTCTGTGAATTTAACTGTTGGTTTGTTTTATAACGCAAAGCACAAGCATAGTTAATTCAAGACAAGTCAGTAGAGCTTAGTAGTAATGAATAATTAACATGACACCCTAATAATTATGTATTCGACCACCCAAGGAAACTTATTGATTTAACTTACGTAAGAATAATCTCATGTATCATGCACTACATGAGTAGAGAAAACAAATTAGAATCTTATTATAAATTGATTCATATACTAAGTTGAATGCTAGTTGCACTATTGTACTCTTATTTGCTTTATACAAATTCGCTCCGAGCAGGCAAACCGGTTGTGTTTTTATTTGTGGACTCTGTAAATTTCTTAATAGAATTCATTTATTTACACTTTCACACCAATCAATGGATGTCGATTTCTTAATAAAATAGAGTTTCAAGGTGGCATTCCTGAATTTTCGAATGTAACGTGCATTTATAAATGACAATCAAAATTTAGCATAACTTACGTAACGTTGAAATTCTAGAAAAATCTGTCTTTAGTCACTTCGAATTAAATTATGTGTGTTATTAAATTGGGTGTATATATATATATATATATAATATATATATATATATATATTATTATATATATATATATATATATATATATATATATTATATACCATTTGGATTATTAGCAAACGTCGGAAATACATGATTGGCGAAGAAAACTAATTTTTCCTGTTAATTGAGAAGACATTGTAGTTACTCAGGTGTAGTGTAACTTTCTCTTTTATTGGCCTCCTCTCACAATATTATGTGCGACCAGGTGGCGAGCGGTTGTCCGAAGGCGGAGTCCCTCACCGTCGCTTATCGCCTCCACCTTACCACTATCTCTGTCGCCGCCAGGATCGCCACAGTCTCCTCTCCCTTCTCATTCTCCGTCTTCTCCGTCACCTTCTATCTTCCCGACCACCCCTGTAAACCCCGTCGCGATTATCCCTGAATCCTACTGAGACGGCCATCTCCGCTCCCGACTCCAACTCACACCCGCCTTCGTCCCAAGCGCCACCATATCCCGTCTCACTGGTGCTACTATCCTCTTCTACCCTGACCCACCGATGGTACCCTCCACCGATCTGTCGCCATCTTCGCCGCCGCCACAGACTATACCTTCGCTCCCACCACCTCCACAATTGCCGCGTCAGACATCGTAGCCTCTGCCTCCACCACAGCGTACGCCTCCGTCACTTCCGCATGTCTCTTCCACCTCCGCTTCCTGCGCCTCTATCTCCACTTCTGCACCGCTGCCTGCGCCTCCACCACCGCTGGTTCCTCTATTTCCTCCATCTCTGTCACGCTTTCAAAACATCATCTCCCACCTCTACCAATTCCGTTCCCGTCGCGTTCTCCCTGCCCGCTATCGCCGTGGCCTTTGCCTACTCGCCCCCGCCGCGTGCGCCGTCGTCTGGAGGTCACGAGGTCGCCCTCGACAGAGCGCTAATTGGACTCTCGGACCAAGGGCCCTTCGCGAGCTGAGAGGGCGGCGCAGGGGCGCACCTGACGACGGAGAGCGACATCGACCCCGCCCCGCCCCCTTCTGTTCCGACGTTGGCGACCTGCCTTCGTCACCCGGCGCTGCCAACCCAAGGCCCCGGAATCGGCGAGGCAGATTTTTCCTGCAGAAGACTCAATCGAACTACTCCAGCTAGATCGGAATAAATACTAACTCGTGAAACATGAAACTGACTGTACTAACACGTGACATTGACCAACATTGATTGGGCTCTTGGCTTCGTCGAGGCAGTGGCCCGATTCTCTGGGCAAAGAGGAAGGACTTGTTCCCGGCGCATGTGAGTGGCGCACTGATTCGACTCCGGTACTGCCCTGGAAAGCCAGTAGCTCTGAGGTGGCAGGGCGGCATTGAATGGGGAGATTGTCATGAGGGCAAACTGCGTTCCAGCGGAATCCACCGGAAACTAGCCCGCCGTTGTACTTGTACGGCGGCTGGGGGTGTGGATTAAGGCTAACGCCTAGGTGCCCACCCCAGGGGACTTGTGTCCCCTGGTAGAACATGAGTAGTTGTGGAGTTGTAGTCCACACTAGGGTTCCTCTGTACTAACTCGTGAAACATGAAATTTAACAATATGCATCAAACCGTATCGACTAGTCGTGCTCCAACAACACGGTTTTTTCTAGAAATATTTGTACTTTTGCAATTTTTGAATACACAAGCAGATCCCCGCAAAAGCGACCTGCTTCATTTTAATAAGCGTACATTGCTCTCTATTAGAGGGGAAGGAAACAATTGAGACCCTGAATTGCATATGCAGGGATATATGCGGGGAGCAATGGGGTCCGAGTTAATTTTCTTGAGCTTGATTTTAACCTGTCATGGAGAGCATTAGGCCTGTTATGTAACCTATATTGTTTAGATCAGGAGCTGCGGTCAGAAGTTGGGTTCCATTACGAAGCTATTAAACCTATGGGTAACTAAGTGCAAACTGTTCTCATGGGTCCCGCTAGTTAATGATTTATTATTATTATTATTATTATTATTATTATTATTATTATTATTATTATTATTATTATTATGCTTGTACAGTACATTTATGACCACGCTACACGTTCTCTTCCAAGGCTCAGTCATATTCTATCTCGGAGAGAGATTAACGTGTGTCATTATGGGGATCAGCATTTCGGCTGTACCCCTTGGTAAGACAAGGTTGTTAAGCCTTGAATTATGAATTATGGGGCGATAGGATGATAATGAGAGGTAATCGCGACCTTTTTTAATCATCTCAGTATTCGTCTGTACGACCGATCGGTTTTCCATGAGGGAAACAACGAAAACCCAGGTCTAGATGGCCGGGCCGGGGATCGAACCCAGGCCTCCCGACTGCGAAGTCAGCGGTCTACACCCTGACACATTTAGATCTTCTTCTTATTCCTTTATATTATTATTATTATTATTATTATTATTATTATTATTATTATTATTATTATTATTCAAAATTGCACGCTCGTCCAGAGTTTCCAGATATAACTCAAGGACAGAACATCAACATACATGGTGAGAATGATGGTGAGAAATTCTTGCTCCAGTGCACTCAGGATTAACTTCAAAGACTAAGAGAGAATCTTACGCGCAATATTGGTAGTTGTCAGCAATACGGCGTTCTAAAGTGTCACTCATTCAGAGGGAGTTTCTCTTTCCGAATCCTGCAATCTTCAGTAACAAATCCATTAGTTGCAATAACTACGGGTACAAAATCTACCTCTGTTAGTTTCTATATGTTTTGCAGTTGAATTGAGAGTGACTGTGATTTGCTTTTCTGAAATTGTTGACAGAATATTATGATTTTTATTATTATTGTCCTGCGAATAGTTTGACCGAACATGACAATATCAGGCTTATTTGCTTCCATTGTTTTATCTGTAACATTGGCAGCATCCTATAATATTTTTGTTATTTCATTAGACAAAACCTTCCCCGGCAGATATCTGTAATACGGCAAGCCTTCCTTCATCAGGTCTGATCTTTTGGCAAGATCTTATTGGATTATTTTGGATACATTAATATGACATTGTAAATAATCTGTTTGTACCAACTGAGAACATCCACTACAGATGTGTTGATTAGATTCGGTGGCCTTACCCAGGCGACATTTGTCACTGATGTTCTCTTTCATGATATATCGCCTGTAGGTATTTGCCCGACCTTGAATGGGACAAATCCTTTCGTCTCGCCAAAAAGCTATTCATATCGATAGAGTTACTTCGCAGCGCTGTAGCAAACCTGCCATGGAGTCCCTTTGATATCCACTGTTCATTTAGGTCCTCAGGTTTCGAATGACGTGGATTGTGGTCTTCTCGGGGCCGTTTCAGAGGTGTATTGACATGATGTGCGCAGATGGCCGTCATGGTTTTGTTGTTAATGGCAGTTGTTGTTTCTTTGCTGTTTTTCGTTACACGAGGGCGGCACATAACTTAATGACTGAACAGTCCACGACCTCCAAGCTGTTTTGAAAGATAAAGCCTTTCGGTGGAACGATGAGGATGATGCATGATGCAGTAACTGAAAGACGTGTTCTGATTTTTCTATGGAAAGCTTGCAAAGGTGTCTCAGATCATTTGACAACTCCAAATGTATGTGATGCTATTGAAAATGCCAAGGTGTTAATTCCTGTAAATACATTTTTCGAAAAAATACAGTACTTGCAGATTTTCCTAACACGAGAGAGAACCTTTCTTTCCACTTGTTTTTTTATTTTATCATCTATAATTCCTCGGAGCTGCTGGAAGCTCTGATACTAATATTTATCGTCATTGAAGGGTTTTTGAATTCTCAAATCTTCCATCAAATGAGATTCATTTTCTGTTTTCTTGACGAGATCTCTCTTCACATGAACAACTGCACACTTCTCCAAACCAAGATCCATACAAACAGAGCTGATGAAGCTTTCAACAAGCGTCATCATGCTGCGAAATTGTTCTGACATAGAGCTTGAGGTGATCCATTGGTGGGAAATGATCTTCTTGGGGTGTTTCAAAGCATATCCATAGCCGTAGACATTCAAAATCCTTCTCAAAGGGTTCAATGTTAGGCAAAACCAAAGTGGGCTTAGGCTAACTCGGCCAAATCATGAAGGCTCTGATACAGAAAAACACCACGGAGTGCCTGAGTTTGGTAAGGAGTTATCTAAGCGACCGGAAAACAATTTGCGAAGGAGAACCTGTAGACATAGAAATGGTCAGCGGTGTCCCAAAAGGTTTCAAATTTGTCCTTCCTTGTGGAATATCATGTATGACAGTCTACTAGGCATAAAACTCACGCAAACTGTCTCAATAGTGGGCTTCGCAGACGTTGCAGAAATAGTGGTAACGACGGGAACATCGGCCCTACTATGAGAAGGAAAATGCAGACAGTCCATATGAAGGGAGCCCTACGCATAACATCGGCCTATAGAAATGTAACCGGAAGTACTGTTCTTGTGCGGGCGAACGTCCCTCCTATTGACCTGCTTGCTCCAGAAAGGAAAGAAGTTTACCCCTAATCCCATAATCAAGAAGGCAATGGACGGCGAACGCACCAAGATAGGTATAGCGCAATTAAAAAGAACTAAGAAAACAGTGATACAGCGCTGACAGAAACCCTGGGACAGAGAGGAGACCGGCAGATGGACTTATAAGCTCATTCCGAACATAACCAGAAGAATAAGCCGCAAACATGGATACGTGACATACCATTTAACCCATGCATTCACAAGGCATGAATGCTTTAAAGCATACCGTAAGAGATTCAGAAAGACAAGACGCAGTACGATTTTACTGCAGTCATCAGTTAAATGACGCCGAGCATACGCTATTTCCTTTGCCCGAGATGTAACGCGCTAATACATCGCATGATGTAGGAGATCACACTAGAACACATGGTTACATTAATGATCTGTAACAAGAAAAAGTGGAGTAGAGAAATAGTTTATCATTGCTACTCTTACGAATAAGGAAGAAGATGAAAGAAACAGCAGCCAAAGTCGAACCTGAATAGAATCTCAAAGTACTAAAGCTGGCACCACCCTGAAGTAATGCATAATTGTGGTTCCAGAGTGGATGACGTCAGAAAGAACCGTCAAGGGAAGAACATTGTCCAGTGTTTCTGAAGAAAGGAGCATCTGGGAAATTCTCAAGAGAGGGGATCCCACCAATATAATCAAGGTCTTAGTTTTACTACCGCACTTGACAAAATATAATAGATCGATCTTCGAATATTTAGTTATTAAAATTGTTTTGCTTTGTATTCTTTTGAAGTAAAATAGGGTTCAAAATAATGATAACGTACTTGTACAATATTTATTATTGTAGAATTACAGTTCCGAAATTTCCAATTCCGATTCATCAATATTTATATTGATCCTGAGGAGGGTAACGAAATACGTAATATAACTCTCCCGCGCATTATCGTTCCATCTCCACGTAAATACCGCCAACGCACTCTCTTGGTCAGTCTGCGAACTATTTAAAGCGCTGAAGCGCTTGGCATTGCGCTCTTGTTGCGATCTTCTCAACTACAAGAACCTTAAGATAATGTAGACTTTTGTAATGAGTTACTCAATTTCAGTGCCAACTAAATGGCATTGTGAACCAAACGTAACAATGAAGTTCGCAACAATAAAGTTCATATTGAATTACATTAATTGGTGTTTTTAGACGTTATCAGAAAGCGAGAAATGAGTATGATTGAATTTCAAATGATGGAAAAGCCACAAAACTGTTCATAAAGAATTAAAAGTACTAGTAAAATGTTGTACAAAAATAATTAATTATTAAACCTGCCTACCCAACTGTTAGGATATCTAGAAAACTCAACAAATTATAACTATGTATTGACAACAGGAGCAGATCCAGCCGATCATTTTAAAATAGTTTTTTGCTCAATATTAAACATATTTGTTATTATATTGTATATTGTTTTGTAGTGTATAAATACTATACAATATTATTTTAAAATAATGAAATAATTCTAACATAAATAAATATTTAAATCACTTTTGCCAAAGAAAGGAAAGTACCAAACGAAAACTCAGCCTTTTGGAGAGGTCCATGGCCCCCATGGTCCCCCTTTCCTGGATCCGCCACTGATTGATTCTATTGCGAAAGGAAATACTCCCTGAAAAACGTCCAGACAGAAATAACAGGAAGGCTAGGTAAAAAATCATTCAACATTTTGTAATCATTGCACAACAATGAAGTTTAGAAAGTCAGCTACTCAGAAGTGGAAGCGTCTGCGATTATTGAAAACCTAGATATTTATCAAACTATTGCTGCACGACATTATTATCTTTAAGACATCTATTAGTAATTATTTGTGATACGATCATTATGACAATTTAGACGAACGGAATAACGAAAGGGGGTCGATGAAGCCAACAATGCTTTTAAAAGGGGGTGATAAATGCAAAAAGTTGGGAATCACTTTTCTAGTAAAACAGTAGTATATTACTCTTAAACAACCTTTATATGCTAGATTATAATGCCTTATATATGCCTTATATATGCTAGATTTTTGAAAAACGATTTGATATTTCAGAAAATAATGAAAACTATTCCTTTTATAAAAAATAGTTAGAAATATAAGAAGAAGGAAAACTATTTCTTCTACAAAGAATAATTAGAAATATCAGAGATATTTTTAACAGCTAATATAATTAATTTTTGTCTGTCAATATTAAAACAATGGTACGTAAATATGGTCTATAAAAGACATGTATGTTAAGAAAGTATTGTAAAGGAATATAGAGAAGTCCATGTATGTAAAAGATGGCATTCATAGAACGACACAGACACTTGGAGAATGAGTACATTTGAATTATTTCACTTGAATACTATTATCAGCAGACGGTTTTAACCAAGTAAATTCAATATGTAGTTCCATGGATCAAGCACCTACCAACCCAACGTACTGTATGTATTTTTAAACACTGTATTTATTTTCTATTCCTATAGTCTACAGGATGAGGGGGGAATTTTTATTTGTCAAAATAACCACATGAGATTGAAACAAATTACCTACAGCAGTTATCAAAACCCTCCCAGTGTATACAATTTCAAAAATGCTTTACGGTTTCTCATGGTTACGGGTTCTCTATAAATGATGGTTGTAGTTATACTAGATTTTAGTTCCTGTTACACGTTACGTTGTGGAAATGGATCCAGTGCAGTTTTTTGTGATTTGTGCTGCTTAACGCTTTTGAACTCCAAACGTTTAAGGTGTTAGAATTATATTTGCAATAAATATTATAAACATTATATTAGTACTCGTAGTTTTATTACAATCTGTCCAATTTTTTCCAATGAGTTCAACCCAATTTGTCGATATAAATTAAAATGTTATACTACGTAATTCAACTGTAATCTGGTGTGTTTTGCAAGTTGTTTCTGCCCCTCGTGTAGACCGCAACCGAAATTAGCTTTTGAGACGGAGCAACGAGGGGCTTCCTGCAGATGGAGCCCACCGTCGCGGTCGATGCCGAAATTAAATAAATAAATTACAAGCGCCTTGCTTTATCGAATTTTCTGCGCCCTGAAAGGACAGTGAAATGCCACGCGTTCTACTACATAGCCCTCTGGAAAAACGTAGACGCCGCGGAAAAAATTTCCAAACGATTGGATGCGCAAAATTCGCAATCCACAAGAATTTATTGTGCTCCTTGAATTTAGTGTGTTCTCTGAATAATACTTTTTATTTTCTTGCCCATACTTTTAAGAAGAGGGGCGAAACGGTAAAGAGAAAGAGGATAAATTTTATTCCTACGTAGGTAATAAATTAGTTTCATTAACACGTTGTGTAGACAGAATCCATGTTTTGTGGGTCCTTGATACCGAAAAATTGTTTGACGGCAAAACGTCTGTCTACGTCTATCCATAAATAGTCAAAGCTATCGCCAAAACCATTGAGCCGATTTTCTCCAAATCTGATCCATCCGCGTTCAATTGAAATGATCTCAAAGCCCACTGAATTTGAAATGGATGTTTTGATTTTTGGAAGAATTTTACATATGCCTAAACACTTTCAAACTATCTTAAAAAATAGCTCAATTTTTTTTATTAAGTTATGTGTTAATGTCGGATAGCGTAAATGAAGCTTAAGAGAATGGTAAATATATAATTTTTGTTGAAATCCCATTTTTTTCGAAAATAATTGCGTTCGGTTCAGGATATCGAAATGCAGTTTTAGATGAACAATGCGGAATCATGGGGTAAGTAATATCTCTTAGAGATATGGTCTATAAAAAGTTTAGTGTTCCAGAAATTTAATCTTGATTTTTTTAAAGAAACTATGTATTTTTCGTACCAGCAATGGATAGATTATGAAGAAAGGGAAAAAATGATGTATCATATGTTAGTATTTTGATAGTAATTTGAGTATAAAATTAGACTTTCTTTCATGTGATTTTTAAGTAAACGGACATTTCCTGGTGCAGCCTTTGCAACAGTCCCCTTTGGGGAAAGTGACAGCGTAACTTCATTGTGGGAGCGTGAGTGCCATAAACAATAAAAAGTACCTAAAGCAAATTCGTAGGCACCAGACATCATTTTGTTGTCTGAAAGGTTTGACAAATTTCTTTATATGAGGTAGTATAAATTCAACAAGATGTCTTGCATGTCATGCTAGTGTTACTAAAAACAATATGTTTGCCACTAGGCTCAATTTGGTTAATCTTTCTTACATTCGTAGCTCAATATTACATTTTTTAACCTGAGGGAGGTGTTGCACAGTTAGGTGACTTCTTTTAAAAATTAATTTAAATTTTCTTCTTGTTCTTACTAGTATTTGAAGAAAAAAATGAAACAATAAAACAAACTCTTCTAGCAAGACAATGTTTTATAGTGGTTGAAATCGAATTATGATAGTAAGTAATGTATACTATCAGAATGTGAGGCTTTCAAATTATGTGCCATTTAGTTACTGCCATTTCCCCATATATTCAATTCCTTTGGTTGGAAGCACTGACAAGTGTATACTCACAAAACAAAAGAAACCTTGTTTTGCCTACCTTGGCCAATTATTGCAATATGTCTGTCAATTTCATCTCTTCTGAGTTTTCTCAAAAGATTTCGCTATTCAAGAAGCAAATACATTGATGTGAGATAGTAAAAAACGACATAATTAATGGATACACAAAGAGCCTCATATTTTGATTTATATACTGCGTAACGTATAAAAACGCAACTCTTCAGGCGTAATGGGGAGCACAATGGAATTTTGTAAAGATCCTCTCTCACCATGTTGCCCGCGCTCCTTAATCCGTCTGAAACATAAAGGAGCTCCTGTTACAATCCCTAGCTGTATTGCATGGACATAGACTTCCATAATGGATTTGTAAAACGAAACTGAAGGTGACGTCAAAATGTGAGTAAAGAAGTACTATACCCTCTATTATAGCAGATATAGAAAACATTATTTACTTAATAATCATTACAAACTTGTAAAATGTATAAAGTTAATGAGAATAATTACTGTAAATTATAAACGAAACTAACTTACAATTTCTAAAAATGTGATTTAAACAATTCCCATGGAAAAGTTTGTATCCTTTCATAATAATTTCTTTCAGGTCTACGCTTTCCAACAAGAGTTTTTAAGTGACAGCCAAAACATTCACCTGACGGGGTAGAAAAAGCGGAAAAGTCATGAAACGAAACTCAGAAACATTGCACTTATGTGTATTACACAATATCTCTTATATCTTCTCAGGTAAAGCCTTATTCAATTGAGAAAAAAGCTAAAGGAACGAAAACGAAAACAATTAAGCACTTTTTGCCTGAACATATATGAAGAATTTTAAATAAATTTAATAAAAATATGTAGACTTCAGAATTTGCAATGATAATTATCGGTGTTGAAATAATCACACACACACACACGAATTCTTCGAATTAATAGCTGTCAGGTGAATCCTTAAACGAACATTTTTTTAGAAATGTCTCTTACTAAGATATTCCTAATATTTTGATGAATAACAATAAGCATTTCTGCCATGCATCATATTATATCAAAATAAACATTCTTATTGTATTTCAAACAATTGATAGGTTTTAGGTCATTGAGCTCGGTGGACCAAGAAGAATAAGTAAAATACAGATCGGGAAAACTACACCCATGATACAAACATGGATACGAATATGTACCAGTGGCCCACGGATGTTACTAAGTATCGCACCACAAGAACGGATACTATTGGTAGGTGTTATGTTCTACATAAAATATGAATATATTTTCATAGAATACATAGGTGTATCTGAATAGTAATTCATATCACAACGTTTTGAAGGTTAAAGTATTACATTTTTAACAACTACCGGAAGTGCAGAGAATCGCAAACGTTGTTCGGATTCGGTTTATACTATCTACTTTCTAGAAAGAGAAAGTTATGTAAAGCTATAAAAAAAGGTCAATTTTTTGACAGTAAACCGTTTTGTGGATCTCTGATAACAAACTTTGATTGTGACAATTCTTCACTCCACCGGAAATTAGACTGAAATTGCCCTCTTATGTTTTTTGTTCGAACATAAAGGGATAACAAGACATTAATATGTTGGTTTAGGATACTGTATTTTATGCGTTGTTCATAGTTAATGTTCCATTCACTTGAACACTAACATACAGAATGTTCCAAGTACACGCGTTTCTTTTATATTTCAAAATGTATATTTTATTTAAATTGAAGGTTTAGCACTTATACCTCTTAATTAAATACATTGTGTTCTATCCTTGAAATAGGTTTAAAATTATTTAATCGGTTTTTGAGAAATTCTTATTTACATATTTTCGGGAGCATGCCACGATTTAACTCGTTTTTTACTAGTACATGATGTCATTTAAATATCTACAATAAAAGAATAAATTATCATTGGAAAGAAATATCTGGCTTTAATAATAGAGGTATAGTTCATGATCGAAAAATGTTTGAAAGTTCAAAATTATCAAAATTTTAATTGAAATAGATACAATCAAATATATAAATGCAGTGTCCTATTTTCGAATAACAAAGTGACACGGAGAGAGAGAGAGGCGGAGAGAGACACGGACAGAGATGGAGAGAGAGGCGGTGTTACAGACGGGGAGAGAAAAGGAGAAAGAGGGAGATGAAGAGAAGAATAATGTCTGTTGGGTTCCGCTACTACCTTCTAAAACTAAATATTCACAAAGATTCCTGGAAGAGCACTACTAGATCTTACTTCAGATGTGTGTATCAAGTTTGGATTATCCGAATGGAGAGACGAACACATTTTTTTAGAGAGCAGAGCAACAAAAATGACGAATTTAAGTAGATCAACGTAATTTAAAAAAATATAATTAAAAAAATAATTTAAAAAATATAGAAATATTACAATAGGAATATTAACTGATGATGATGATGATGATGATGTGATGAACTGCAGCTGCATTTTTAAGTTTCTTATATTCAGGTTTGATCGGAGATGTGCTAATTATCAGAAAAGATACTAAATATGAAACTCTTAGTCTATTGTTAATAGAATTCTTCCAAAGGTTCATGGTAAAGAAAACGCTTATTCACATTAGTTAAAACAAACATGGAACAGATTTTCTGGACGTGAGATATTAAATTTGGGATACTTGCTATCTGTAGCTGTCCCACAAGACGTACTTTGCCCATTCCTGTCCCAGGTGCTAACAATATTTGCATGACATTCGCAAGGTCTTCAGTTGGACTAGATCGATTAGGTAATATTCATTTCAAACAAAATTCAGCGGGCGGTTTAGGCGCTGGTAGTGTTCACAAGGCGGACGGATAGATGAAGGGAGGTAAATACTTTCCAAACAAATATTTTTGCGGTATCAGAGACCACGTAGAAAATGTTTTTTCGTTCAAAAGAAATCAACTGTTTGCAGGATTACATAATTTTGACATATACCGCGAAGAATAGCCAGTAGTGGTCACTGTTTGAAACCAAGACTCTTTGGTTCACTGAGAAAAATCCGATCAGTTAGAAGAATTTCAATTGGAAATTACTGAGACAGTATCTTACCACTGCGCATAATTTGCAATTTTCAAACAGTCGTTCCTGGAACAAAGTCGGAGTTTGGAAATAAATTAATAAAAAATAGAAGAAAAAAACTGCAAAATATTTAGGCAAGGAATTTATTCAGAAAGAGGTATACTAATCGCCCTTTGAGTTTTCTACTACTAATTTAGGTCTATAGCCCAATAATTTTGATAAAACTACGTACACCACTACTGGTTTTTATCCCACTGTGGCGTCATGGAGGCGTCTTGTACTAACGTGACAAAATATTAGCCACGTGCATTTCATGCACATGAAATGCACGAGGAAGTAGTCTGCGACAACCGACAACGCTGGTGGGAAGGGGCGCCGGGCTGAACAAAGACAAACCTAGCGAGCGGAAGGGAAGGGGTGCCGTGTCGTGGGTAACCACTTGTGAACCCCGTAAACCACTTGGGGCAAACTTGTGAACCTCGTAGACATGCTGGCTGTGGAAATGCGTCGGCGGAAACAGGAAGATGACGCAGTTCCGTCAGCCGGCCCAGAAAGCAATATAAGCGGACCCCTGACCTAAACTCCTGCTTCTGATTCTTGGGCGCGTCGGTAGGAAGTCGTGTGGGTTGTGAGCGACGCGGCATTTCAATGGATAGACTACTGAGGCAGGGAACTGACGCCGGCGTGCTACGTCGAAACGGGAGGTGCGGCATATACGCATGTAGGGCGATTGGTGCTTCACACCGAACAAGCTTTCAAATTATCAGGCCAGCGGTTGTGGTGACCAGGAACATTCCTTCTGGTAACGGGTCAATATTGTTTATTGTAATTATTGTACATAGTATTTAGGTGTTGTTTCAAATAAATGCTCAATAATTTACAAACCGTTCATGTCTGTGAATTATTGCTCCGGCAAAGACGCCACACTACTTACTAGTATTGGAGAAAAAAGTTCCTTACCACCATGCGGCCTCTCTTGCAGCGATGGAGCTCCACCGTCTGGGCTGCAACGTGTGCAGCAAGCTGCGCGAAGAGCAGGCCCAGGCGACGTCGCCCCACTCGTCCAACGCGGAGGCTGGCGGGGCCGCGTCGTGCCCCGCCCACCCCACCGTGCACGCCTTCGCCCCGTCGCGGCCACCGCAGAGCACCCACTCCACACACTCCAAGCAAAGGCTTCGCGCCCGGGGCCCGCCCCACCGAAAACCCAGCCCCAGCCCGAGCCCCCGCCGCCGCCCCCGTCCCAGTTCCAACAGCCCACCAAGCCCTTCGGCCCCTCGGGGCTCTGCGCGTGCAGGCCGACGTGGCCACTTCTACCGCATGTCGCAGGCACCCAGACCTCTCCGCTGCCCATACGGCTGCCGTCGCTGCCGTCGCCCACCCCCACGCCGCCCCCGCCCACGCCCTGCTCGCCGCTCCCGCCCGCGGGCGTCCTCCACTGTCCCACTCCGCAGTTCGCCTTCGCACCGCCCGCCCCCTTCCAGTTCAGGTCCATGTCGCCCATGCGCCAGCAGTACCAGGTGGCCACGGAGCAGCAGCGTCAGTTCCAGATGGCCACGGACCAGCAGCGCCAGTTTCAGACGCCTCCGGAGCAGCAGCGCCAGCTCCAGATGGCGCAGGAGCAGCAGCGGAAATTCCCGATGATGCCGGAGCAACAGCCGTTCATGCAATTCACGCCGTACAAACAGCCGTAGTATGCCTCTACTAGTGATTTTCTAATGCAATATGTGAGGGAAGAGATGATTGGCATCCCCCAATCCAAATATTGTTTACTTCCTCTCCTAACTGTACTTCACACTAGCAACATTCAAAATGGGTTTAAAACTATATTTCTTAGAAGTGTTCATGTTATAAATTTTAAACATTTAGTACATTAAATACCGAATTCAACATAAATTGAAATTAGTAAAATACCTATCCAGCAAGATAAGATACCAAACAACAATTTGAATCTCTAAACAAGTTATTTTTATTCAAAACCAATAAATGTTGAGAAATACAAAATTAAAATAACATAGTTTCTAAAAAAGCATGAAAATTAATTATGTTGTTTGAAGTATTGTTATCAACAAACATTTCAACTGGGATCTAAAAAGTACTGAGATCCTTTCTGTAATATTAATCATAGTTGTTTCTATGCTTCGGTATGTCCTACTGACCTGAGACGGGCTTCCAAAGGACGGAAAATCCCACTGTGGCCCTGTTACTTTTGTTGTGTGAAAAATGACACTGGCAGATACTTGTGAAATTAAATCTCCTCCGCTCATATCCCCCTTAAAGAGATATCACGTTTTCCCAACTAGACTGTTCAAACATACTTTCAGCCCATAGACACAGAGTGACGCATTCCTCTACGCCTTATATTCCGCCATTTTGTATCCAGTTTTGAGAAGAGCTCGAACTGTTGTATATAGAGCCCATCATGAGCCACCAATTTATGGAAAATCTATATTAATTATGGAAAATCTATATATTATGTTTTCGATTATTATAATTTTTCTCATGTTGTCAATTATGACTAGCAAGGTTACGTGAAGAGAGGATATTAAATGGAGGCGGTTGCTGTACTCTCTGTATTTAGGGTTCGAACTGTTCGATGTAGTGCACGTCTAGTGTGGGACTCTCGATAAAGTTAAGTGAAAGCGACATCTGACGGAGAAAATGAGAATTACAGCCAGATCTACAGGACGTGCGTAGTCAAAAGATCCATAGACCCAAGCTGGGGGAAGGAAGGTTGGGTCGAAGTTAAGGAATGGGAACTGCAGCCACGTCCGCCTTCCCACAAACAATATCATGCACTAGATAAATAAATCTCAGCTTCAATTCATTCAATAAATGCATTAAGCGCGATACTGGCCTTTCCGTTCGGGGGCTCATTTTGAGCGAGCGTGTCGGGGGTTGCGCAGCGACGCGTGCCCGGTAGAGGCGCGCAGGAGGAGGCGCCACACTCACCCGAAGGCTGACCAGCGAGGGCCCCGCGGCGACACTCCCAGGCACAAATCCGCGCCGGAGAACCCAGAGCTTCTGCCAGGTATGCATTCCTCGCAATCCATAAGCATCGCAGCTGGCGTAACCCTTTTGTTGCCCGGGCATTCATTTATCGAAGTTGAATATTTAATAGAAGAATAATGAAAACCTTACTGTCCTACAAAACCTTGAAGGACGTTTTGTAATAAATGTCAAGCCGCTTAAGAACTTAAGGTTAAGAATGCTAGGTCAACATGCTATTTACATCAATATTTAACACTGCTTTAAAATCTGAGCACTGCCCTTCTCAATGGCAATTGTCTTACCAAAACCCGGTAAACCTATTCATATCTCATCCTAAAGTCCTACAAATTCCCGGCAGTCTAAATGACATTTGAAAAGCTGCTTTCACAATCCTTAAATGTTTACATACTTAAAATTAATTTTACATCAAAATGTCATTTTGGATTCAGGAAATTGCGCTCCACAATTATCGAAGTTCAACACAGAATAGTGAATGCAATAAGCAAAATCGTAGAAAGCAACCAATTTCACGGCCTGCTCTGATGTACCCCAAGTTTTTCATAAAATATAGTACACTGGTATTTTACACACAATCAAAGGCGTGATACTATCATAATATTACTAAATATTAAAATCATATTTACATTAAATATCAATAAGCATTCTCTGGAATCTTTCCTGTTAATTCTGGCATGTCATAAAGAAAGCTAGAGCCTATCATATGAATGCAGTAAACAGCAGATATACCAACCTTCTAAACACATCCCCTCAACAACATATGCAAATAAAACAGAAATGTTAACTACTTAATGGCCACGAAAGAGCCTCAGAAGTGATTGAACAACAATTATAAAGTTGTGAATACAACTTAAAAAGTAGAGAAACCAAAATTATCGAGTCAAGACTATTCACGTTAATTTTACCAAAGATAAAAATACTTTCCACCAAAATAAATTGAACAATAAACTACTACCTCGGGAAGATATGTCAATAAATATTTTGCCCATGACATTTTGGGGCAAATTTCACATTTTTAACCTGATAAAATTGGTATTATTCTTTTCTATCGTCCACATTGTTTAAAAATCTGAAAAATATATGTTGTAGAAAGTTATGAGACACATTCTAGAAAGAAAAACTGACACAGTTATTACGTCAGTGATGGTCGAAAACCAATTTGAAATTTTTCTATGTGAATTTGGCATCAAAATTAGTTGACAAAACTACCTTCAAATTCACCTATTTTCCCCTTATCTGCAATTTATTTCAACCTGATATATGCAATAGAAGCTGAAAAAACATGAAAAACACGTTTCTCGTTGTATCTCTGCAAGAGATTGCCCTAAGATGTTGATGTTGGGGAACAAAGCGCATTTTATTCTCTTTCATATCATATCGCGATTATCGATTTGTTTTGAAGGCAATTTTTACCTGCTTATTCGACTATAACATTTTTTGAAGGAAACGTATCGTGGAAAAAGAATACACTCAAGAAAAGAACTTGATCTGAAACTCAAAATGTAATGGTTACTGGAGTGCAAACCCCCTTCACCGCTCAATAACAGGCTTTTGATATATAAAGTTCAACTGTCTATGCGAGCTTACGTTATCCGATTAGGCGGCACTGCCAGCCATCCCAACATATAAACCGTGCAAACGTTTACGTCAACATTACTACGCACTGCTGGGAAATATGCTTCCTAAATTTCTGATGGAATACTTCACAGGATTTTAGGCACAAAGTGTTGAAATGATAATCAGCTACAACTCTAGAGAGCAGCAGAGGTTTGAGAAGCGCCTCAACTTTCTGGTGCTTCACTTGTTGGATAACAGGAAAAAAACAGACGATTATCAAGATTCGCACCGATATATCTTAGTTTGCGTTTCCGTAGGGTAGCGTAGGGTAGGGTTTTGAGAGAGGTAGCTCAGAGCATCAAGTGATATCACTGCAGTGCTTCTGACGGGGAAGTTCTAGGTTAGAGTCCTGACGGTGAGTTTAGGATACGGATGAAAAGGAAAGATTCGTGGACTTCGTGAACTACAACCGGCGGCAGCACAAATGATAGCTTGCGTCAGTTTCAAGCGATATGTTGTGATGCCACGCAATTTTTAATTAAACAATTCGTTATGTCGATATTTGCCATCTTTTAAATTCGAAATTGAAAACAAAAACAGCGAAACTATTCGTGCGACTCGGTGAGAAGCGGCGACAAGTAGCGACAAGATTCAAATACGTTTGAATGTCGGACATTTAAAACTTTCCTTCCTCATCCTTAACCTATCCTCATCCCTTCTTACACACCTTTACAATTACGACCGGAGAAAATAAATGTGGATAAAGAGTCTGATTTGAGAGACAGGCGGGCTATTTAAGTACATCTTGGTTTCTGTTCTGGTTTTACACACATTTACACATACATTCACTATACTTGTACACATGCTAGAGACCGGTCGGGAGCTTAGAGCTTGACCCGGCTACGGCGGTGCCCTGCTAGTGAGAGATGGTTGAGAGAAACCCTGTTAGCCCCGGGTAGCTCGGCGCCGGATCACACCAGCCAGCGGGGGAAGATCTACTAATCAACCAATCCTTAGTGTAATGTATTTTCTCTAAATGTACATGATTACTTTTTGTATTTGTATATGATATATGAAAATTCATCCAACGTTATTGTAGTACTTATTGTGTTATTGTAGTACTACTGCGGTGTTCGCAGGCCATCTACTGTGGCCGACGGTCAGCCCTTCGGGAGCGCCAGGGGTCAGAGACAAGGTGAAGGGCAAGGGCAGCCTGAAGAACATGGCCGTCCCAGCGCGAGCGTCTGAGCCGCGCCGCCAGGACGCCGGTCGCTGGCGGAGAAGGCGCGCCCGCGCCGCCGCGAAGGAGCCCATTTGCGTGGACTCGGACTCGAGCAGCTCCGAGTTCTTCTGGAACTCCCCCGACGAAGAGGTCTCCCAGCGCGCACGCGAGGAAGCGAAAAGGAAAGCGGACGCTGAGAATAGGAGCAAGGTAACGCCCGTATATTACATGTGTATCACATCAATTCCATCGTAATGTAATTATCAATCTTATTAATCTCTCGCACATTTATTACCATACTTGACATGTTACATATGGCCTTATTGCACACTACGAAATTCGCATTCACAACTCATTACTTTTTTTACCTGTTCTCAGAATACGCGCTTGACATTCGTAAATAAAAAATCATATTGAACCCTAATGCAAGGAAACTAGTCCTGTCTTCACTGTACAATGAATTCAAAGTGTTACTTTGCGTTCGGTCAAAAAAAAATTGTGGATCTACAATATCACAAACTTTCAAATTAATTCTAATTTTCAAAATTTTCGAATATTATGAGAGTTCAACGAAAATAAGACCTCCACGTTTGTTTTTAGATTTCGTCGCTCTATTCGTAGAAAAATTAAAGAAACAAAATATAGTCATTTTCGTGACCGTTTTATACGTTGCATTGAATTCATGTAAAATTAACGCAAAAACTAGTTTTTACTGTCTAGTATACGGAGCAGGTATATACGCATTACATTCTAGGCTATCCGGGATGAGCCGTGTCTCGGTCAATTAGGCTGATGTTTCGGCAATCTTGCTGTGGCCTTCTTCAGAGCTATACTCAGTATAGCTCAGTATAGCAGCAAAGCTATACTCAGTATAGCTCCGATGACGAGCACAGCAAGATTGCCGAAACGTCAGCCCAATTGACCGAGACACGGCTCATTCCGGATAGCCTAGAATGTACTGACTCCGGTCGCAGAAGCCTACAAACGCAAGATACGCATTGAACGTTATGCAATGCTGCGGAAACACTGATACCGAAAACGAGTAGACGAAGAAACGAGTAAAGGTACCAACGAAGGAAGGAAGGGAGGAACAAACGCCACTGCACTTGGTTGTTTCAGCACATGCCCGTGCCGTCGGTGGCGAGGCGCTGCGCGCATGCCGGGGTGCACCGCAGCCGCGAGATGAAGCCGCGCGCGGACGAGGTGTGCCGGAGCGTGCGGCGCCACGCGACGGGCGACAAGCGGCGCCACGAGCGCTCCGACTCCCTGGAGCGCTACGTCAAGCTGCGGCGCGCGGAGTGCGACGGGCTGTACGCCCCGGAGCCGCAGCCCTCGCCCTCGCACGCCCACGCGCACGCGCACGCCGAGGCCGCCGACGCCAAGCCCTCCGACGTCTCCAAGGCCGAGCTGAAGGGGCGCGCGGCCAAGCACGCCGGCGGCAACGGCAAGCGACACCGCGAGCGCGCGGAGATGGGCGACTCGCCGAGTCGCAGGCACGCGCGGGAAACGGAGAAGAAAGCCCACGCGCATCACGGGGCTACGAAACGCTCCCCGAAACAGCCCGACGACGGCGCTCGGCGACAGCCCAAGCAGCCGGGCGCCGAAGGCGGCCCGGACCAACCGCAGGCGCAGCAGTCGGGCACATTCATCGAACTGGTGGAAGAATCCGAAACGCCATATTTTGAAGACGCCCGAGAGACCCCGATACAAGTCCAGATGCCGGATGGATGGTTTAACAATCTTCCCACGATTACTGAAATGAAGAACGAAGAATCTCCGGCCACCTGCAGGCACGACGAACAAACAGCTTCAACTGACAGCAAAAGACGTGTTCATGTATTTGAAAAGCATTCCAAGTCGAAGAATTTGAATGTGATGGAAGGTGAGAACGATTTAAAAACACGCAAGTTGTCAACGAATGATGATGGTTTGACAGTACAAGAAAATACTGCTGAAATAAGTCAATTCCGTAATCCAC
The DNA here is from genome assembly GCA_017312745.1 of Gryllus bimaculatus. NCBI lineage: Eukaryota > Metazoa > Arthropoda > Insecta > Orthoptera > Gryllidae > Gryllus > Gryllus bimaculatus. Next base: position 2,006,583 of record BOPP01000036.1, read on the forward strand.
CAAGAACATTTTCAGAAGTGAAAAACATATCTCCACCTCTTTCATGGGCTACAGGAAGGAATACAGAAGTCTATACGGCACAGGTCACAACTATTAATAAAACCGACGAAAAGTGTGTTCAAAGCCCTTCAGATTCTGGAAATAAAATTCGTAATGCATTGTTGGAAAAAACGTGGCCTCAACCATTACCGATTTTTCTCACACCGCAAAACGAAACGTCGACTTCTCCCAATTCCGAGACAGGTTTACGGACTTGTGCCAACAAAGACAGGCTCGACAAAAAACCTGGAGAGAAGGATTATGAACGCATCACAATTATCTCAATTCAGCACGATAAAGAAACAGCACTAAAGAATACAAAGCAACTCATACAATCAACAAAAGATGATATACAACAGTCCATAAAACTTGCCGCGTCAGATATTGTCCAGAAAAAGCCAAATGAATCCACGCGCAAAATGGTTTCGAAAAGTACACAGCGGGGACGCTCTCCAGGCGCTGAATACGTTCTGGGCAAGCATTCGAGGGCACTCGGCGCGCATGGCGAAAGATCACGTTCAGGAGCAAGACTAAGAAGAGTTCAAATTACTCCCATAGTGAGATTTAGACGTGCTCCACCAGTTTCATTGCAAAATATTGCTAAGGTGTCGGATATTGATTGCAAGAACAATAAAACGTCAAATGATGATAGCTATAAACTTATCAAGAAGATACCATTAGAATGCAAAGAAATTGTCAGCAAGCCTTCAAATGTCCCAACAGGCTTTTCTACAACTTCCATGTCTTTCATGGGAAACGCGAAGGTTTCAAAAACTAGTCACCACTCTATAAATGCATCTTCCATGGTTGAATGTGCAGGAATACAATCTTTGATACAGTCAGAATCACCAAGTAAAATGCTTCGATCAATCGGCTCACAGACCTCCAATGAAACAGAAAGGGATTTGTCAACAACAAGCGTCCAACCGTCATTGTCAGTAGAAAACAAAAAACATTCAAAAGATAATTCCGAAAAAGGTGTCCCATCATCAGCAATTGCGACGTTTAGTGCACACGCCACATCGAATATGGATTTGCAAGCGATGAAAGACTCTCGAATAAGTAAACAATCTTCTCTAGGAGTATTCAGTACAAATCAAATATCATCACATCCCAAGGGAAGCACCTGCAACCTTTCTGATATAAGCTGGCAAACTATCAACGTAAATTCAGTGACAAACTCTCAAGAATCATCCATTCATTCACAATCTGAATTCCAAAAAAGTAGCAATCCAACATCTAAATGTTCGCAAACATTCAATGAAAATTTACTCAGTACACACGGTGAAAAAAAGCGTCCATCAACAGGAACTGTACACAATAAAAAGTTAAAAAATGCTTTTTCGCAATCTATTAACACGTTCCCATTAGTCGATTCTCAAACTATCAACTTGCCATATGAAGCTGGGTTGAGAGAATCCTGTGTAATTTCATCCTACAATTCACCCAAACATTCTTTACATGGGTCACAAGGTTTGAAAAAACAACAATCAGAAGTTCTGGCAAGCAAAAGTAAACATTCAGTAGCTAATTACCAAAACGTTAATAATTCTTCAGGAACCAATCAAGAAAACATGAATGTGTTAGACGTAGGACTTCAAAACATCAATGAAACTCAAAACTCAGAGAGCGTAAGAAACATGATAATTCAATATGAAATTATTTCGCAAGAAACAGAAATAAAAACCTTTACATTAACTCCAGAAAATGAAAATAATATTCTCATCGAAAAAAATGTTGATGCAACAAATCAGCAGATTGTGGAAAACAATTTACAAATTTCACACGAGTATCATCAAGAAAGCACTGCGGAAGAAACTGAGGTGACGCAACAACGTCCAGAATCAAACAATCTGGATGTTCAAGAGGCCCCATCAGAACGTGTCCAGAATGCCCAAATTTCACCACGCCGAGTTCGAATTACATTGCCTCCATCCAGCACACTGAAAGGCATACTTAAGTCGCATACAAATGTGCCAGAAAGTCAACGAAAGCTTTCAGGTAGCCCCCGTAAATCGTTTATGAGAGAACCAAACTTTCCATCACTGCGCCACATTCATCATCACTCGATGACAAGTTCTAAAGATGAAGATAAGTTTTCCTCACAAAAGATATCGTTAGCAGAAAAACACAAGCATTCTAAGTCTTTTGACATAAAGACGAAGGACGCGCGCGTTACCATTCAGGAACAACCAACACCAAAAAGAAATTTCCCAAAGAATAAACGAAATTTGTCAGCGGATAAGAAAAAGTCGAATCAGTCACAAGTTGGGGCTTCCCCGTCTGAAAAACTGCCGCAAAAAGTAAATGAGCGAACCGACCAAAGCTTTCCAATTACCAGTGATATAAAACAGAGTCCAAACCCAGTGGACGCAGATCAGAACAATCAGCACTCAACAACTGAAAACGGAAACGCACAGGCAACGAGAAAAAGTCTCGAAATCCAGACTGACAACCTGTCAAAGTCAACACAACTCAGCGCGCAGAGTCTTCAATCAAATTCCCAAGCCGCCAGTTTGCAAAGGCTCGTTAAGGAACTTACAGCCGTGGCAAAAGATCTCCATCGCACAGTAGTACACGATCTCCGGCGTCTCGAGAACTTACCAGCAAACACAACAGCACCCTCAGAACAAAAGCCCATAGATTCCAATAAGCAAAACCAAGTTCTTAGTAATACCACTGTGGAGCATAATGAAAGTAAGGAAGAAAAAGAAATAAAGTGCATTTTCATGTCCGACGGAAATGCAACCACAAATGCTCCTAGTCCTAATGCATTGAATGGCATTGAACTTAAGAATAAGCCTCCGTTAGACGCAGTACATATTCCGCAGAAAGAGTTTGTAACGGAAACCCAGATATGTTCCAACGTACAGGCTGCCGAAAATAAACAGCCTCACTCGACACTGCAAAATAAGTTTGATAACTCTCGACGGACAAAAGACACAGAAACGATGCGTATGAAACAGCATATCGTTGGAAATCTGAAACTCAAATTGCCAACATTCGTTGACAAAAATAAAACAAGAATGACTAAGATTACGAAGCCGCCAAGGTCAGTAGAAGAACATACACAAAAACATCTTGCAGATAGAAGTCGAAATCAAGAACATCCTGGAATTGTTATGAAAAGGGTGCCCAAGAATGAACTAAAAGATGGAGAAGATTTGCGTAAACATCACGTAGTCACTATGCGTGACGTGCATAAATCCAGTGCGTCCTTAAGTCGACGTTTCCAGCGCCGTCCAGTAGTTCTTGCATCACATCAACGCTACAATACCAGAGAAGTGAAAACTCATCAGGAAGTCAAACTTAAAAATAAAAAAGATTCCCATCTCAAAGCTCAAGCCATCCCTGATTCTCGGCCAGAAATTGAAATAACGAATGTGCTTCTGCACTCAGAACCAAATCCTAGACCGAATCAAGAGAACCACTTACCCTACTCGCAGCACGTGCGATCACTCGAAGCAACGGCTAGGTGCATTCCTAAAACCCCCTCTGCACAATTTAAACAGTTGTCGGTATGTGACAAAGAGCATGGCGGTTCTACTAGCGTATCCCATCTGCAGATCAACAAGGAAGGCAGTAACAGTCAGCGTCCTTCGGCAACTGTCACACAAATTAATCAACAGTCTACACGTTTATCCCAACAGCTTATGACGCAGAAGCCTTCAGATAGCATGTTAATCACACCTATAATTTCGCAAAACGACACACAAAAACAAACATCCGAATTAGTGTGCATCAAGGAGCCTCCAAAATCTGGAGGAAAAATCCAACGTAAGTCGTCAATATTCAGCAAACGTATTAAAAATATTGTGAGCAATGGGTTGAAGAGAACTCGCATCCCTCAAGCTATGAGATCAAAAATTACTTCCAATGTTCTCAACGTTTCCTCCGAAAAGGACCGTAAAGTTTTACCTAGAGGAACGAAAAGCATTAACCAACATTCATCATCAGTCCCAGCGCGCAGAGATCGGATACAGGGAACAAGCGTGGCTCAATCACGACCACAAAATTCTCTTCAGACTTCGAATCAACCGAAAAAAAGTGGCGCGTTTACCTTTCGACAGCAAACAGAACTAAATGTAAAAACTGACAAGGATTCAACCAATGCATCGTCTCAGAAGACGGAAAAATATTCAAGCTTTCCGCAGAACCCTAAAGAGAGAGTGGAGCGAGGGGCAAACCGTCCAACTGCTCGCGTCGTACGCAGCGGACCCATACCAAATATTCCGAGACAGTTATTAAAAAGGCGAGGGGTAGTAAAGAAGCGACGTAATATAAATCCATCCAATACAACACGCCGCATGGAGAACCCAACAAATCGGCTCAAGTTGAATCCTGTTGAACTCGCAGAAATTGCTGAACTCGAAACAGCGCTTGAAATTCCACCCTCGATGTACTCCCAGCCGCCGCCAGGTAAAGCATCATATCCTATTCTATGTCATACTTTAACAAAACACTAAAATGAAACTCTTTCACTTGCGTACACACAAAAGATTCATGAGCAATCTGAAACGGTCAGACGTATGAGAGATACTCCTTCACAGAATCAACAGCACTTATTTTCTAACGAGACATATATTCCGTAAATCAAACACACATATACCGATGTTAAATCTAATGTCTTGCGCTGATACTCAAATCGCAAAGCAATCGGGTGCAGATCTGTACCACCGACTGCGAAAAACTGCTTATGTGGCTCAGCGCATCAGTTGATGTCACTGCGGTGCTTCTAGCCCAGGGGTTCTAGTGTTCGAGTTCCAACGGGGGCAGGTCTTTCGACACTAGCCTCATAGCTATGAGCTACATAGCTAGCGTAGAATCCAACCGCTGTCGGCAGGAGAATTCTAGCTACTTTGGTAGTTTTCCTATCATCACCTCGCGAGTGTCGGTGCAGTACCATAACAAACAGGCCACTAACCGCAGGCGATTTTTCCTTCCGTTCTTTGTCCTCACTACTTATCACACACAAGCACTAACATGCACTAAACGACTACAAATGCCGAGACCTGTTGGGAGCAGGGAGATATTCCTAACTGGAGTGGTTCACCGCTGATAGGAGATATCTGGTTGAGGGAAACCCTGATCTCCGACGTTTATGTCTGCTTTGGATCTGACCATACAACGAGGGAACGTCACCGCCACCTTTCGCGACATAAAGATGCCCTACACTTTTGAGACTAATGACTTAAGCAGTTGAAGAACCCGGAAACACAAATTAACCAATCAATCAATCAATCAAACCGACCGCAAAACAGCATGTTTCAGATGGCGCAACCCGGAACTTCCGGGCTCCTCCTCTTCGTCCCGAAGCCCCTCGCGCAAGGAAACGCTTCTTTAACAAGCGAGCCGCTAACTCTTCGGACTCGAGGACACGTCACAAAAGTAAACCTGCGGCGACGGCGGCAACAAAGGCACGTGGTGGCAAAACCACTGTCGCCGCCGCCGCCGCCGCCAACAGCGTTGGGAAGCAGCCGTTTTCCGTCATCCGGCGCGTTAAACGACCCGTCAAGCGACGGGCCAAAGAACATTCGGAGTTCGTCGGCGTAGAATCGTCGCTCTCATCGCGAGAGACGATGGACTCGACGACGGAGATTTCAACGGTGGGTCAGGCGGTAAAACCGGCGGAAGTTCCGGGTGAGAATGCGTCGGATCCCGCCGGGAGGGAGAAAAGAGCCTTCTCCAAGAGAACCGAGGGCATCGTGAAGAGAGAGTCAAAGAGCAGCACCCGCGGCAGTAAATCGTCGTGGAGGTCTGATTCGTCGGGAGGGTCGCGAAGAGGGAGTAAGCGAGTAACGCCTTGCGATTCCGCGTCTTCGCTCCCATCGCGCAAACCGCTTCTGCACAAGATGCGATCAGCGCTCTTGGGACCGCTGACATGCCTCAAGTCCCATAGACAGGCCCAAAGGTCACCGCCTTGCGAGTTCTTGATGCGGCCCATAGAACTCTCCGATAAGACGTCGAGCAAGGTACTTGGTATTGAAGGATTGAATCTGAATCTCGTCTGAATAATTGTTGCATGGAGTATTTAATGCATGTTTGGAACTCCAGTGCTCTTGTATATTTGGTCTCATTATTTTGTCGCACAAACGCATTGTTCTTGCACAAACAATTATGAAACCTCAGAACATTTTTAACGAGAACAGGTTATCTACTTACCTAATATCGCTGTCGCCAAGAGAGTTTAAAGTTAATTGATCGATTAACGGAAACTCTGCGGTGTCGTTTGGGCTACATCTTATGTTTCAATCTCGCATATCTTTTAGCCAAGACGAGTGATATATGTATCTCCAAAAATGAAAAAAAGATGCACTTAATTATTCACTGAAAAGTGAAATAAGGAAATAACATCTTACTAATGTTCTTCTCCAGTTTGTTCAAGTTTCTTCATTGTTCTTTCTTAACGAATGGACCTAAAATATGCAATGCTCTAAAAATAATTACCTAATGACACTTGTAAATATCAATAAAATGAATTTTGGGTTGAGAAAACATTGTTAATTATTTGAAACATCAGCAATTTAAGCAATAAATAAAAATTATAATATCACTATTCTCTTGTTGATCCAAATGTTTGATCATCATTCACAATAAACTGAAACATTCTCTTTAGGAAGTCCAAGTTGGGAACTAATTTTGAAACGTTTGGTACACGCTGCTTCATGTTGAACAAGACATTCTGAAACATTTCTAAAACTTTGAAATATATCATGACATCTAAACAATTTAATTTTGTAATGCTTCCTGTTGGTGTCCATCTCGTTAATTACTTACGTTGTTGAATAATACGTTAGTCAACGACTCATCTACAACGTCCTATATAGAGTATGCCTACTGGGTACACACTGAAAATGAATTCTGTCTAAAAATGATTGTTCGGCGGAATAATGATTGAGTAAATTAGCATTTTCTTAATAATAATAATAATAATAATAATAATAATAATAATAATAATAATAATAATAATAATATTCACTACCCTAATTAAAAACTCAGATATTATTTCATTGTCAACTTTGGTTGTGAATGTACTAACTTGGAGTTCATTCAATTAATTTTTGGTCATGCCATTTCGATGAAAATAATTACTTTAAATTATTAAGGCTTTTAAATATCTCGATAAGAGTCATTTGCAAACATTTATTAATTTTGACTTCACTACATTTTTCACAGCGCTTACTTTGCGAAGACGTCGAGAAAAATTCCACTGCGTAGAATGTTGGAAGTCCTTCAAGAATCTTCTATTTTTGTCTCTTGTACTTGAAATCCGACGATTTAGTATTATCGGCTGACTAATATAATTATTAATTACGTATCCAATATCGGACTATTTACAAACTCCTAAACCTATATTAAGAATAATACAAACTATTTACACTTGAATGAATTCGAAAATATCTGGGTAGGATATTTGTGTTTCGACTTAAGATGACGACTTTACTTCTCGTATTTCCACAACAAAATGTCCTACTTCCCAAACAATACCATCGGTCGAAATCTTTCCTTAGCAAAATTTTTAATGAAATTACAACTGAAGTTTAACTTTTTTAACGTTCCATTAATTATCTTTCAGTAACTAAATCCTAAATTTTCTATCCTCCGAAGTGCCAAGCTTCATTAATGTGCGTCTACATGTGTGGCCTTTCGCGCCTGAATCAATTTTGACAAAATCACAGTTTTTAAAAAACCCTCCGTTTCCACTTTTTTTTTATTTTTTACTTTCCATAATCAATTTTATCATTGGCCTTACTCATTTGAAGACAGTCTCTTATTTGACCTGATTCCCACACTGGTATTGAAACAAGTCACCATTGGTCTTATATCCCTTCTTCATTACTTCATCTGATGCAAGCTAATAAAAAATTTAAAATCGGACATGCCCCAAATCATGAATGTTTTTAATTGCTGTAATAGGTATCCAACGTCCAATATTATTCATCCATTTTGCTTTTGAACACATAAGAAACCTGAAATTCGCGTGAAATATTGCATCAGATTTAGTTCTCCACAAATTTGTCTACTGAAATGTCTATTTGGAAATACTTCATATTACTAATATATTATATCTGGGTACCTAGTATACTAAAATTATTCAGTCACACTTCATTTACATTAAATTTCGTCTGGAGTATTTGATATTTCTCAACACTAATGACGATTTCACATTTTATCATATAAAATAATGTCAGACGATTGCTAGACATCGTGTTTGAATACAGCAAGTAATATTTTCATTCAAAAACAGTCCCGTAAGTGTGTAATTACACAAAAAAATTGGTCATTGCTTCCAAACGCAAAACAGTAAATAGTACATATTGAAGTTCTACTTATATTTCATTTTAAAATTATTTAAAAAATATAAAATAATGAAGTAGTTATACACATATTTAATGATTATCTCTAAGTATATTCAATAGTTCGCGCAAATAAAAGTCTCGGTGAAGCCACCGAGAAGAAGTAGATGACTCCAAGTTCAGCCACCGCCGACCCCCACTGAGGAGAGGCGAAAGAGGAAGGTTTCGTGAGACCTGCCGCTGTGGGCTGAGGCAGCTGAAAGGCAGGCTACAGGCAAATACCGGTTCAGTGGCGCGTTTCATGTGAAGACCGCCATTTAGAGCTGTGTTCCGCTAGCGATGGCGCGAACGCGCGTCTGCGCTGCCCGTCTGCTTTGTATGCTGGTGGCAAGTGTCCGTCACCGAGCGCCGCAGTGAAGACCTCAATTTAAGCCTAGGCTTTGTCCCAGACCATCGCGTCACTCGAAAGCGGTTCTAAGAGCAGTGAGGGAGCTCTTTAACTAGAATCACGAAAAAAGGTACAAGGATAGTGTTAGCATGTCACTGACAGCATATAAGTCTTTCCCTAAAGTACTCCAGTCCTTTTTATACGCTAATAACTTTTGCCACAATAATTTACGGACACTCAGGTATGACATTACGTTTTGTCGCTTACTTCACCGTGATTGTCATTCTATGGTTCAGGGCTTTAAAAACAGTTGAACCAGAGACAAACCTGTTCGACTCTTCTTCGAAATCCAAGCTCATTTCACAGGACCCCGATTTTGGCCAAAATTCTTTAACACATATATGTGGCTGATTTTTAGAGACTTAATACATCTACAATAAAGTTTATACTGATGACCCACATTTCATACAAACCTTTGATCTTTCTGATACTGGTAAGACTCTAGGCCTAGCGGGTAATCTGTCTGCAATAAATTTCTATGCGTTGTGGAGGATCCAGCTCCCACACCCTGAACAATGGTGCAAGAAACGAGAGGAGGCCACGGTCTACCCTGTACGAGTAATGATATTACTAAGAAAATATTACTCCTCGTTCAAGACCGAGATGAGCCGACTTTGATAACTTTGGCAATTTTTGAAATTACAGATGCTTTAATGAAAATTGAATACACGCCATTTTATTAAGTAAACTGTATACTATTTGAGGGGAAAAAACTAAGTTTGTTTTTTACAAAATCTTATTTAAGTATTACTTAAAATTGACCTGACTTATTTCAAGTGGAAACTATTTATATTCTTACAATAAGCAATTTATTTAAGTTTATATTGTTAGAAAATCAAACCTACAATAATGTAGTTGGAGAAGGGGATTTAATAAAATGGGAATGTTTTGTAGTTCTTAAAATTTCAGTTGTATTGCGAATTATAAAAAAAACATTCTGGGACTATTTTATCTGGGACTATCTGGGACTATTGCTCAAAAGTAAAATATATTTTTTCACATTCGAGGGTCATGACATTCGTCAGAATAATCGTGGAATATTTATTTTTATGAAAGTTCTGTGTATGGATTAGGCACTAGTACTTTTTAGACGGATATGTGTTACATAGCTTTCTCTACACTGCTACCACGAGAAAGTAAAATGAGTACTTGAGATACCCATTTTAATATTGGCGGTACTGAATTTTTGCGGTTTTAAAAACAAATGAATTATTGTTTTTACCTATTCTGGTCAACTACCCCTCATCATATCGAGAAAAAATCTTCAGCTATTTCATGTACGATTGCGATAGCATCCAACAGACAAGTATGAAGTGAGAAAAAATAATTTAACAGTGTGTAATATATTTTGTTGTGCATAAAATATAAAAAATTATAGAAAGCAATGGAATACGGATTTCAACAGTGTAAAGTTGAAGATGTGTTCTTTGATAAACACCGTGCAGAAAGAATCATGATACAAGGACTTACACGTCCAACAAAAATAAATCCAGTATTCACTGGAGCCGTAAGTAGATAGAGGAGAATTCTCCCTTTGTGTAGGTTATGTACATGAATTAATGAAACGTTGCATAAAAATGATCGATACAACTATGCCCATAAACATACTTATTCAAAGATTTATACATTGATGCAATGGTTAAGACGTTTAACAACATTTCAGTGTTGAAGAAATGCCATCTTAAAAAATGAAAACTCCTGTTTAATGTCATGTTACTTCTCGAAAAACAATGGAAAATAATAAATTGAGCAAAAACTCTCACTCTGAGAAATGATAGAGCAATACAAGATCTTTTACCATAAAGAGGTATGTAAATTCAAAGCATTAACATATGAACAGTATCTGCCCGGCATGCGACTATTACATGTTTTACTTTCACAAAATGTACAGTATGTAGGGAATAAGAATGTGAATGTAAAAGGGCTAAACAAAGTAACCACAAAATTTGCATAGAAACTGATATTTACTACCTTCACATGGATACACTTCAATAACTCACAGTTTAATATTAAAGAAAATAAAACAAACAATTTAAGTGTGTGTTGATAATGAACTTTTCAAATACCTCTGTTTAATTTTAATATTTATAAATTCAGGCATAGTGGGGCTAAAAGCGATAATTACCTAGTTTTAACATTCATATTATCAATCATTCACGTCTTTCACAAGCATGGCTTTACTACTCTATAATACTAAACATATTCTAAATGAAATATTTTACATTAAATTAGTTTATTTTAAAATATTAAATTGCTTGAGTATAAGTAACACACACTTAAGTAAAAAACTAATTTTTAAATAATAGACATGATCGCGATAAATCAATAAAATAATCATAATAATATGTAATATAATAAAAATGAAATATTTCCTCTTTTCGTTTCTTCTAGAGGTTAACAAACCACTGGCAAAATATGCAATAAAATCACATATCTTTTAATTCAAAAAATATCCTTTTCCCGTTTATCAACGGCTTTATAAAATTCTTTAAATTTTCAATTGCCTGTCCGGTAAAAAACACTTTATATGTCTTACTATTATCTTATTCCATGCGTCTCAATTTTCAAATTCATGACTGTTTTCAGAGATTGCCTAATAAAAGTAGCAAGAAAGTCGAGTCATACAACATGGATGTATTAAAAGAGTGTGTATGTGCAAGATCTACAGACTTGCAATCTGCGAGGGACATTTTACGACCATTTTAGATGCGTATAAAGATGGAGCACCTGAAAAGTAAATTTTCAAATGAACTGTCTTCGGACAAATTCCGCACACCATCTCGACGAGGAGGTATAAGAATGTGATATTATCGATTTGACGAAACATAATTGCGCTTATCACTGTATTTAACGTATTATTAATTGCAACATTTGCGACCTTCGTTTCGTTCATGAATTTTTATCATTGTGACAGCGCATTAAATGTTATTGTCCATGTCCCTGATCATTTTGCCCGTTAAGTGTCTCCTCTAGAGGCAAAATGACAGTACAAATTAAATAAATAAGCTCATATATAAAAATTGTATTATATTGCGATATAAAAACTAAATATTATGGTATTGCGACATAAATTAAAAACAGTACCTTCGTTCATTCACTTTTCAGGATGAATTTGAGTCGTTCTTAACACTTATGCTTTATTATTAAGTTATTCTGAAGAATCATTAATGCAAATTGAGTACAAAAACGTCGTTAAAAATATGAATTAAATCGTAAGCATATAGTAAGAAAAGTCTCAACAGTAATATTGAAATCGGTATACATTAAAGGTTTTTCAGCCAGCAACTATTTTTCAATCAGTGTTATAGTCTTATTATACGTTTAACAGTTGGGTGCTCACATTTGCCAAATGTATTAAATTGCGTAGATAAGACAATTACTCATCCATCAATTTCTGCACAGTGAAGGTCCCTGCGCGTCTTGAACGAGATTTTTCAACCAAGACGAAGAAACGTTTGCATCTGACCAAATCGCGATCTCGCCAAGCCACCCACGTTCGCAAGGGCGTCGTCAAAGTGTCGAAGTCTCCGTCATCGGTCCCGACGTCCATCGCCGCCACCACGCCCTCCCAAGACGACGACCGGCGCTGCATCCCCGAGTCGCGCATGTACCTGGAGCTGGCGCAGAAGTTGCTGATCATGCAGCCGACGCAGTCCGATCTCTCCTCGTCCGCAATGGAGGCCAAATCGTCGTCCGAAGTGTCGTCGCGCACGGCGATCGGGCTTCCGTCCCAAGCGTCGCTCCCGGAACCGAACCTCGTCCCGTCGGTTGACTCGCGGCGCGTGTCGCCCCAGCAGTCGTCGTCAGAGTCCTCCCCCGCGGCGTTTGTGTCGTGCGACGGGTCCGCCGGGTCTTCGAAGCAGGTGCTGCCGACACCGAGGGCCCCGCCCAAGCTTTGGTGAGCCTGAATTCGTGAGCTGGTGAAGAGAATAGATATCGTTTTAACGGCCATTTTCATTCATCAGATTTACAGCTCTCTGTTGCTTAAGGTAGACACGCTCAGGCGGACAATGCTTGATGAATATGCCCATCTCCACTTGAAAATATTCAGCGATTCTTTAATTGAAAAAAATAATCATGTAACAGGTGCTTTACAAGCGTGGTAAGTCATTCTAGTCATCATCCTTTTGCTCGTAGAAGCCAATCTTTCCCCATGGGAAACGCTTGGAAGGCAAAAGATCAATTGGACGAATATCCCCGTGATTTGGTTTCAAGCAATTATCCGATTGTCACTATGTGGATAGTGGATCTCTGATACTCTCATAGACCTTCCATTTTCTACGTAAATATAAGTTCATTTATTCTATCTACTGACTCACAATTAAATCCAACAGACATTCCTTAGAATGCTAATTCAATTGTATTTATTCATTTTCCTTACTTTCAGTTATCTACTTTTCCTATTGTTGTCTCTTTATTTACTTTCCTCTATTTTTAATTATTCTGCAGTTTGAAGGATCATTCTAGAGGTCGGGTGCTCTACTCGGTAATTTTCCGTGGTTTCTCCGTTCAACACCAGGCGAATGTCGGAGATGTACCCTAACAAACGGGCCAAGGACTGCGTGCGATCGGTCTTTCTTGTTACTTGCCATATCCTAATCCCTTGCATACACACACGTACACTTAAATGCACACCACTACCACACATGCCGGAAGTTTAGATTTTGTAACGGTTGGGGCGGTGCCCGAGCTGATAGAAGATACCTGATTGGGAAAAACGTCGCAAGTCGGCGAGTAGGTCGGCACTGCATTTCAGCACTCTGCCGGGAATTATTATCGCCCCCTCCTCTATTGGACTAGATGTAGATGTACGGGATTATGACCACAGCAATATATTGATTGACTGATGAGAGATCCCGGGCGCATCAACTGGTAAGGTCATTATTTCCGTACGTCTGGTACACGTTTCATCGCGGGAGATAACGGTGATCTTCTCCCGCTGAATGGAGAGATCCGGCGACGACCTACATCGGTTTTCGAGCCACATATCTCTCACCCGCGTGGTATAGTCCCAACCGGGACAAGCTCTAAGCTTCCTATTGGTCTCCCTACAAATAGAGTAGTGCGTGTGTAAATTATGGACGAGGATTGGATGAGGAAGAGAAAGAAAAGATCGCGCGCGGTACGTGGCCCTTTGGTTTAGGTCCTGTTCCAGCATTCGCCTGTTGTTGATTGAAGAAAGCGAGTAGACGGTTTCTCCAATCGGAAAACCACCGATCAGAGTAGCCGCTCGCTATAGTTCTCCTGACAGCGGCAGAATTCGACGTAGCTGACCAGCTAGTGTCGACAATCCTGCCACCGTCAGGACTCGAACCATAGGACCTCCCGGTCAGAGGCACTGCAGTGACATCAGTGGATGCACTGAGCCATGAGCCACCTTTGACGGAACCCACCATAGCAATAGAAAACACGAAATAATGGATCAATCTGTTGGCGTTGTCAGCGAGCTGCGGCGCTACGTTGCCTGCCTGCGGCCGCGCCGGCGGCGCCACCGGTCGCTGGCACGGGCGCTGGCCTCCATCTTGCGCCTGGCCGCCGAGCGCGCCCCCACGGCCCACCCGCGCCGCAGGCAGCCGCGGGAGCGCAGCCGGCGCCGCGAGCGGGAGCGGGAGCGGGAGCGGGAGCGAGTGCGGGAGCGAGAGCGGGAGCGAGAGCGGGAGCGCGAACGGCGAGGTCTCTCGCATACCGGCCGCAAACGAGCTTATTTCCAAAGCTTTTTTTAAAATTATTTATTTACACGACTGTAGTACTTGTAACAAGTGTTCGATCTAACAATATAAATACTAACAGATTTTTTTTCATACACTTGGACATCGTTTGAGCTCACTAAAGTTCATTTAAGAAAATAAATCACTTTATAGAAACTCAATAGGTTTCTTCCGATGTGACGTATTTCTGATCGACTATTTCTAAAGTGACGTATCGTCATGAAGCACAGTTTTTCAGGAAAGTACTCACATTCGTTTCGAGTTAATTGATTTTCGGATGCTGTCTGAAGAGTGCGGAATGCAAGTTTTAAACATAATATTTGATAGCATGGGAAAGAAACTTAGTGAGAATAAATAGAAAAATAAATATAAAATAACAAAAGGAAATTGAGATACGATACACACTTCAGTAATCGATAGGTTACTTGAAAAGATACATTTTTTAGGAAATGTAATTTTGAAGTTAAATTATGGGATATAATTGAGACTCTCTTTCATATATTTCACTGAAAAAAGTTTCAGCGTTTTCTCAGTAGTTACTACAAACACACAACACAAACAATCAAAGGAACATTACAGTATTTGTATATTGCTTAATTCAAGTTTACAAGATTAGTATATTAAACAAATCATGCTAAAGGCGACGTATCATAAAATAACAATAATAAATGAAAAAAATAATGTGAACATATTCTAAAGAAAATTACAATTTATTTAATCGAATTAAAATTTTTTTCACATTCTGAGGCAAAGTCTCCAGCACTGTTGCAGGCAATTCGTTCCAATTTTGTATTGTTCTGTTTACAAACGATAATTTACATACATCTGTTCTCTGTTTTCTTTTCCAAATTTTAGAACCATTATTCTTCCACGCGCCGTATGTAGGTTTTGATAATCTTGCCCGCACTTCTTCCTCTCTACAGGCGAACACCTCGAACTGATTTGAATAATGCACAAAGATGCGATTTCTTTCTGCGGTTTTACAAAGGTTTCCACGATACAAATTCAGAATTAGAACGTCCTCTCCTCGCAAGTTTTTCAATTTCAGCCGTACTAGAGCTATGTACCCTAATTCACTAGATTTTACACTTCGTTTCCTAACCACTCTAATCACGAAGTGTAATGTCTTACACCCCTTTTTCACTACACATTTTACATGCTCTACCCGTACCAGATCCTCATTTAGTACAATTCACAAATAGTTACAGCATTTAACCCTCGAAATATACTGATTTCCCATTTCCTATTAATATGTGATGTCATCAGTCTTTCTAGAGAGCGTGAATCTAATAAACTTGCACTTACTGGCATTTAATTTCATTTCATTTGTGGTAGCCCATGATTCTAGCCTATCTAAATCACCCTCGGTATTTCTTTATCTCTTCTGTCCTTAATTTCCCGATATATTACACAGTCATCTGCAAAAAGGCGTATTTTTTACTCAATTCCCGACCAAATATCATTAATATATGCTACAAATAACAACGGACCTAGGTCACTTCCCTGTGACCCAAACCTTTCACTGAATGAGGAACACTAATGTTACCTTTCTTATTTATCTAAGAATCAGTAGTTTTTGTCTTAAGTACGAGAACATAAAGTAGTTTTTGTGCCACACCAAAGTTTGTATTTACAACACAAGTCGTTACAAAATTTTCATCAGGAATTCGCATCAACAGATAACTTCCGATCTGCATACAATAATTGTGTGGCAACTCCTTACCAGACGACATAAATAATTAACAGGGATGAACAAGTATACTGACCACCAATAAAGAAATATAATATTTATTTCAGTGACCATATTTATATAGCAATTGTCATTTGTACTGATTGGCACTGTATAATACTAAATATTCCTGTAACAAATTTTCGATTTCAGCTTTTGTGCCAATGACCCTATCTCGCTCAGGCTTTTCGAACAATTTTCCTTTATTCATTGCACAAATGCTGAGATCGCGCCTCGTTTTTCTTCTGAACAAGTAGCTTCAGTGTGCGCACGTTGCAGTTTTCTTTCGGTAGTTAAGGTAGAAAGAGAGCCGGAGACTTTTGTTATAAATACTGTAAAATAAAATCTTTAGTACGTTTACCAAAGCAAATAAATTTACAACTCCTTGGGAGTGAAAATGTATAGTATTTAAATGTTGCAAACCACGCTTTTATGGTTATTTTTTCGTCACTCAACTACGTTTGGAAAGAGTGTGATGTAGGCATTCTGGAGCCTACAAAAAAGTGCGCAAATCCTTTTTGTTCCCTATATGTTATCTCTGATTTAAACATCGTGTCTCTTAAAGGTCACGAATTGCCAGGAGAGGGGAACACTTTCATCGAATCCAATCAGGAGCTTCGTATATGACTTACATTTTTGGTATTGGAGCTCCTGATTGGATAACAATGTCACCCACCTCTTCCAGCTCGTGACCTTCAAGTGCCAACACGTTTAAATCAGAGTATGGGCACAGTTTAAAAAAGCAGCAATGATACAGACAATGACCGGCGGCGCCGGCGGCACCGGAGTGCGGAAATCTCGAGCAGCAGCAGTAGCAGCAGCAGCAGCAGCAGCAGCGTCGGCAGTTTCTCCGCCTCGGAGGGCAGGGGCGGCGCCGTGACGGGCGTGAGCGGGATGGGCGACAGCAGCAGCAGCGGCGGCGCCGTGCTGGAGGTGGAGCTGACGGGGTCGGAGGCGTCCGGTGGGCCCGGCCTCCGCCTCACCTTCCACACCACCACGCCCACGCCCTCGCAGATGAGCGCCTCCAACTCCTTCAAGTTCCTCGTGGAGAACGGCGGCGCCGTGCGCGTGGGCGTCGACCCCTGCGGCGCCGCCAGCTTCTCGCGCAGCGATCTGCCGCCTGGTGCGCCCCCTCCCATTCTTGTCTGTCAGCCCGCCCGCCCATCCGCCCTCCCTCTCTCTGTCTGCCTCTCCTTGCTGAATTCCTCTTGTTCTTCTCCTTCCTCTTCTTCTTCTTTTTTATTCTCCTTCGTCTTTTTCTTCTCCTTCTTGTACTTCTCCTTCTTTTCGTTTTACTTCTTATCGTTCTTCTTTTCTTTCTTCTCCAGCTTATCCATGTATTTCTCCTTCCTTCCTTTCGTTTTTCTTCTTTTCGTTCTTCTCGTTCTGCCCTTACTCGTTCTTTACTTTCGTGTTTCCCTCTTGCTTCTCATTAATTTTTAATAATTTTATGTATTGTTATTTTTCTAGAAGCCCTCCACTTTCTTTTCTTTCTTCTTCTTTGTATACTTGTTTTAAGACTTCATCTGTTCCTTGCGCCTCTCCCATCTCCTCTTGTTTCTCTTAGGCTTCAGTCAACGGTTGTTTCTCAAGCACATCATCATTCCTTATATCTCTTCTTTGGTCTGTTCAGGCAAGTACGGATTTATCCAGAATATTGTCTCTGACAATTTCTATAATAACTATCCTATAATAACCTTTCCTCGATTCTGAACCTGCCCATATAATTTGATTTCTTTTCTTTCATCCTTTCCGTTTTGAATGCCGCATTGTTGTCGTATTTTCAGCATTATGCTTATCATTGAAAAAAAACATCAATAGCATGTAACAACGTTATCGTAGTTGAAATGAAATATGAAAAACTAAATATTCCATTGAATTGATTCCTAATTAAATAAATGTGTGTGCAGTTACATTAACATTGTTGCACATTGCTAAAGCAATCTGAATATGTTTGGGCCGTATTTCTCGAATACTGTGCATGCAGCGTACAGGAAACTGTTAGCTGCAAACAATTTTATCAGTGTATCTATTTATATTTTCCTTTCTATTTATGTCTGCATTTCATCTCGGCAATTAATACCATTCTTCGTAAAGGTTCGTTCGAATTTTAAACCATTTTCCTAGTATGGGAGTCACCCAACAAATGAAATTCATTACCCATAGCTTATCAGTTTGTCAACAAAACCATCGAGAGTAGGGAGTTTTAGGGAATTTACAAGCCCCAAACTGCTTGACTGTCTATCATGTTCCATGAAAGATACACGATAGTATTAATGGAATGTTCAATTTTCTACTTCTTTATCTCGAATCTGGAGATTCCTAAACTAAACCAGGGAGTCACAAATATCTACAGTCTAGAAAAACAAAACACATGGGACTTTATTCTAACGGGGAACGTAAAAAATTATTTTTACGTTCTTCATTAATACGTTTGGGAATAATCGTAGAGAGATGTATGAGTAGACATGTGCCCCTTGAAAATATGTGACATTTAGAAATTGCGCGCTGCTCCTAGGGCAAGTCCTCTGGCAAGAGACCTGTGAATCCTGCTGTCGCCAAACTGCTCGCAGCTCCGAAATCTGCTCCATCTCGCACGCATCCGATAAGAAAACCAGCAGGACATCGGAGAGCACGTGCGATTGCTCCTCGCGCTGTATCAGCGAGGCCACCACCGCCACAGACTGCACCTCGGAGACCGTCATCAGGATAGCGGAGCCGAAGTGCCTTTTAGGTTTAGCGGCCGAAAGGGCGACGGACGTTGCGGTCCAAGTTGACGTAAATTTGACTCACTCACTTTTATGTTTTTACCAAGAAAATGACGATCCGATCACTCGTCGGCGCAGAAGAAAAGTGGCACGTCATCTTAAAAATTACTATTTTGTACGAGTAAGGGTTCAAACTGAGTGGAGCCATATGCACACTTTCTTACTTTCTTTATACAGCTTGTCGTGTGAGCCATCTTAATGAAATGTTTACTAGCAAAAAGTTTAATTAAAAAATTGTTCTTTACCCAACTAAGAAGATGCTATTAAAAGTCTCAGTTTTCTTGTGCACCGACGAAAGGTCCTTTTTCCGAAATTTTTGAGTTTTTGAACAATCTCAAGACTTTATAAATATAATTTTACCTGGTAATGAATCAATACTTTCGTATCATTATCATTATCATTATTATCATTATCATTATTATATATGCATTTACATATGCACATTATAAATAATTACGACTAATTACGTTGGAACAATTTATCTTTTACTCTTCACTATAAATGTGCTTTAGCTTGTTCTGGAATTTTGACCATAGAGAACATACATTTTCTATGGTTGTATTTCACCTTATCTCTTTTTTTCTACCTTAGCCATTGAATTTGTAAATTGTACTTTCGAAACATTACAAATTACTATCTCTAGGGATTGATTAAGTTCACTGCAGATAAACAAGTAGATTGTATTCAAGTAGAAATTAGTATAATAAAATATGGTGAATACCGAGGGGCTGTTATCATTTACAGACTGATGCAAAGGAACTAACCGTGGAGAATAAGTTATCGGACCCGACGGTAGAGCAGAGAGCTCAAGCAGTTATGGACGACCTCCTCAAGATGAGAACGATAGTGAGCAATGAGATCCATGCAGAGGCAAGAGACGATTTCCACATACCCAACAGAACACTTTCAACAGAACACGTAGAGAGCCCGCAAGAGCAGCAGTCGCTGTTGGGGTCCGTCGTGGAGGAAGTGGAGACGGCGTCGGACGCGGACACGTTGACTGCAGTTGAGCAGGAAGAAGTCGAAGCCGCGAGCGCGACCGCGGACGCTTCTCTGGAGGCACACGCGGGCGACAGCGTCGAGACGATGGCAGATATCTCCGAAATCGAGGTATTTGAAATTGTTGGAGAAATTTAATTAATAAGAATTGCAATTGTTAATTGGTTGTAAAATAACTGTAGGCGTTAAAATTGAAATAGAATTCGAACCTATTTGTAAAACTGTAATCGGTGATTTTTAATTATTTTTAATGAAATTAGCCCGTCAAAGAACAGGTTATTTCTTTCCCCACAATTGTTACACTGCAGGCGTGCGTCATCGACCTGCAGCACAGCAAGGAGTCAAAAGCGGCGACGTTGGTGGAGGAAGGACCTCGCGCACCGGAAAACAAGGAGACCGATTCCGGTGCGGGATGCGGGACCGATCTGGCCAAGGGCGCGGGGGTGGCGGTGGCAACGTCGGCGGCGGCGGCGGGGGCGGCGGAGGAGGCGGCGGGAGTCAAAGGAAGCTGCGAACACGAAACCGACGTGGAGGTGGAGATCCAGGCGCAAGACGTGGACGCGGGCAGCCGGTCCCTGTTAGACTCGCAGGGGAGTGCACAAGTCCCGCAGGTAGGAGGGCAAGGGCAGTGTAGCGTCGGAGCACAAGAAAAGCGATTTGATTTCATTTGATTTATATTTGTCTCAAAAATGTAGGGCAGTATGTGACGTATGGAGGAGAAGTACAATCTTAGCACGTTTGCTTGAGCTCTAGAATCTCTCCCCTACCTGTCAGCCACATTTTAATCATAAATGGTTGAATGACGAATAAATGTATCAACCAAGCCAGGTTTTAGCAAAACTTGAAAAAAAAATACTCCCAAGTTACAAAAAACTTATTTGAATCTGTAAACGAACTACAGATTTGATTTTTTAGTACTGCTAAAAGAATAGCCACCAGGGAACCTGATCGAAATTCAATAGCCCAGAAGCTGAAGAACAATACGTGTTGCAGATATTTTAGTATTTTTTAATATGTTCAATACAAATGTATACTAATACCTTACATATCATTATTAAAATAAATATTATATTTCGCTATACATTAATTTTCTTAAGCCGTTTGTGATGGAAATTGTGGTTTTCAATTTGCGTTTTTGCTGCATTGCTACAAATTAGTCAAGCCACGCTTTATTTAGACTGATTATTTGTGTTCAATGACACCACCACCTGTGAGTCCACCCACTCCGCCGTCGCTTTTCCCCTCGCGGCTATCGCTTGCGGTCTGACAACTTCACTCTGTCGGCTGGAGTCCCTAGTTGGGTCCAGTGTTGGGCTCTCGAAGTGCATCCGATCGCACGGACGATTGCTATTGCTACGCGGAGCAAAGGAGAGCGCGAGCGACGTCAGAATGACGAAGTCGAACAATTTCATCTACTTACATCTGGCATTCTTTAGCGAGAAAAATGTCACATTTATAAATTCTAAACATTATTTCAATATAACAGAAATAAGTAAATCCCATATGTCCCTCATTATTGTTCAATGTCGTTCCAGTCTAATTTCTTTAATATTTTATTGTTTCTTCTTATTTCTGAATGATTTATGGGAATCAGCAAACTTCAATTAATTATTCACTTTTCGAGAAAATATTTTTCATTTGTTATGCTGTTGCTAATGAAATGCCTTATGTGTCCAAGTTATACTTTATGCGTTCATTATCGTGCTGCAGTACAATTTTAGCCTCTTCTGTGGACAACGTATGAAATGAAGGGCTTCAAACACCTCCTAATTGTCATATTGTCAACATAAAGTATTTCCTAATTTCAAAACTACGGGGATTTTGCAAGAATGCTGTGCATGATCCATAACAGATTCTTCACATCGCGAAGTTATTACGAAAGTCATTTTGAATCAATCTGAATACTTTTCTTTACTTATCAAAATACATTGAATGAGATATTCTCCTTTTCTTGTGAACCAACGTTCAGTTTCTAAATACTTATGTTTTCCTTGTAATATACTTGTATATCAACACTGAGAATATGTTTCGCTATTGTGTAAAATAGGGGAAGGCATTGTTCCTTTGACCACTTTTTCTACTATAATTTTTTTCTCCTTTCGTTTTATAATTATTAACTTGTTTATGATTTTAAAATAAGAAACTAAATATTGTCTATAAAATAATATTTTCTCAAAATCTTAAATTAATTTTAATCGTGATTGAAATTAATTTTTGAAAGAAAAAAGTCAAAAATGCAACACTATGTTGTACCTCTCACCAGGGGTAGTTGTACCCTTGACCACATCACACAAATTGTAATAATCTGTCAACTGGAACTCATTTTATTAATTAAAATATTTTTTATCAACGTAATATGCATGTATGACTCACACCAGCAATACAGATTAAAGAAACTGTGAAAAAAAGACTATTCAGAACAAAGCACATGAAAATTCAAAACGTGCAAATCTGAGGTTAACTTTAAAATAATTCTAGTTTAAAAAAATTATCATGCTCTCATATATAATAAAATAAAAGCCTACCGAGTAATTCAGAATAAAAAATCAGCTATTCCACATTGTAACGAGACAGATCTAAGATATAAATCTATAAATAAATAAATTTATAAATAAATATATATGAAAAATATTAAATAAATAAGTAATACTAAGATCAGTTTCACCTTTGTCTGGTCAAAGATACAAGAAACAGTAAATGTCAGTCAAGCATGTTGAAGTTAATGTTAATTTTTTTGGAAATAGTAAATTGCATATTTCATCTCGAATATCTGTCTTATATTTTAGTAGTTTTCACTATGAAATTGAATAAATATAATTATGTTATGACATTAAATAATCCGAACAAATACTTACTTTTGACTGTGGCGAACAGATTTCTTTTTTATACACAAAACTAATGAGGCTTTTCAAATACTGACAAGACTTACAGCAGTTCTGGGGAGAAGAGTATAAACTAGGAATACCAACTTCTGAAATTTTTCAGTAATACGCATTCTGACAAAGGGTGGTTAAAGGTAGAATACATTCCCCTACACATTAAATGCACCTGCATATAAATAAAATCTGTTCAATGATCTTCAGGTGGAGAGCTCCTCAAAGCCGAACGTGGAAGTAAAGACCTCGCAGGTAAGGTCGGAAACCATATAACAAATGTTCTTAAATATCAGTACTTTTATTTTAATACACCCTTTTGATATTAGAAAAATATTTCTACATGGTGTAACATTCTTTCGTACGCACCTAAATATAATTAACACATGTTCAAGGACGTCCAGGTGGAGACCCCCTCACAGATGAAAGCGGAAGTGAAGGCCTCACAGGTAAGGTCAATGGCACTACATTGAATTTTCCCGAATACTATTAAAGTAGTTGAATGTGGCGTTGCCGACACTGTAAACTGTTTTAAAAGTATTTTCATGTGTTGAAAATGCCTTTAATATTTTATTCTTTTATTTATTTATTTTTCATTTGTAGCTTTGTTCAAATATGTTCTTACCACATGGGATACTTCCATATGGGATATGAACTGGTAATATTACAATTTAAAAATTGTAATCGCCGTGAAAATATTTAAAGGTATCGATGCAAATAGTTAGAGTTTAGTACAACTACTTTTTTATGATTTTTGCAAATACAATAAGGCACAAAGATCATCTGTAAGCTGTTCTTCTGGGTTCTCCTCTAATCCATATATATAATCATTCTCAATTAGTTCCGAAAATTCTGTCTTCTTCTACACCTACATATGAATTTGTGAAAACCAGAACGTTATAAATTACATTTTTTAAATTCTAAAATAAACTGGTTTATTTTTGGCAATATTTCAGTGGCAATAAATTTTCGTTGTTTTAATGAACAATTAAAATGCCTTGAATTTAATTATGAAAAAAATATCACAACTTTACAATGATGTTGACTTAAATTCTCAGAATTTCACAGAATTTATGAAATATCACTTATACCGTTCTGGTTTTCACCCATTCATTTGATTCTTCCAGAAATTTCGTAAACACTTCCATATTTTACTCCCCTAATTTTTGAAGAGATTGAAAAACTTCACAAACCCAGTCGAATTTGTGTCCCCTTCCACTTCTGCAATTGAACTTTTAATCGATTTGAATACGAATCTATATAAACCATAAAAGGAGACCGTTTTGTAAATAAGGTGTTAGTTAAGTTTAGCAAGAATAAGTTCAGGGTCATATTCATTTGAAAACCGGTATTTGTACACTTACGAACGTGTAAGTGGGAAGACGAACATAAGAACATACATTCTTTCTCTAACATTACTTACAGTTTTGTCTTCCCCGTATTCACTAGAAATTCTTCATATTTAATAAGTTCCAACGCAATACTGTTCATAGGTTTTGTAATTTTTTAAAAATATGAAATCGATAGGTCAACGTGAAAAAATTAAAATGAAATATGCCGCGCGTTCACTTGTTCAAGTAAACTTCACGTGTTCAATTAAAGATGTCAACATCAGTGATGACGAAGGCGTGAAAGACAATTTTGGCGTCTTGAGCGAAGAAATGTCTTTTGGTATTGACGTTTCAATGCCGCCAAATTATACCTATTAAGGTGGCGTTGGTTTAATTCCCTGTACACTCGCTAAGATAGCAGCGCCAAAACAAGTAAACACACGTTTTTGAAAATGTCTTTGAATCGTCTGACCGGATACAAAAATAAATTATCAGTTACCCCATCAGGAAACCGAGACGTTTTGAACGTCACCTCATATGATTGATTGATTGACTGTTAGAGATTGCGGGCGCAGACTAGGGTCATTAGTCCCGTAACTGTAGTGTATGTTTATTCCTCGGGAAGTGGCGGGGGTCTAGCCCCACTTACGGCGAGATCCGGCGCAGGCTACCGTCGGCTATCGGGCTTTTCCTCAACCAGGTATCTCTCCCCAGCTGGCCACCATCCTAATCGGGACAAACTCTAAGCTTCCGACCGGTCTCCCGGAATGTTTGGTAGTGTAGTGTAAGTTAGTGCAAGTGTGTGTAAGTAAGTGTTTTGAGGATAGGACAAGGAAGAGGAAGAAAAGATCGCGCGCTATCCTTCGCCCGTTTGTTGGGGGTACTGTTCCGGCATTTGCCTAGTGTTGATCGAAGAAACCACGGAAATCTATCGATCAGAGCAGCCGACCGCGTCAATTCTCTTTCAGACAGAAACTGAATTCGACCTAGCTGACAAGTTAGTGTCGAAAATCCTGCCACCGCACCGTCGGGATTCGATCCTAGGACTTCCCGATCAAACGGACTGTTGTGTCATCAGTTGATATCCTGAGCCACCTCTCCCACTGACACCTCATATGTCTTGAATGGTGGGCGGGAAGTGTTCTGACCGTGAGTGACGGAAACGCACATTCACAGACTCTGTATTTACTCAAATACTATATAGGGATTTGATATCGTAGTCAGAAGCAGTCAGTTTATAAGGATTTATTTCAATATTTCCATACACTGATATAGAAAATATGTTTAGATACGTTACTATATATGTATATTGATGTAAATTATAAGACTTCAATTTGTAATGCTGAATAAGTTTCATTTGATTCTTTGCAAAAACAAACGGCATTAAATTAATTATCAGAAATATTTAGTTCTGCTTACCTAACCTCGATACTATTTAGTCTTTAAATATCAGTCTTGCGTGTAATTAACTTATTTCTTTTTCACTTTCACTCGCTACTACTAATTATTTTCGATATCTAGATGAGCCGAAATATTGCATGTACGCCGAATTTCAATATATTGTAAAAATGAAAGGAACCTCGCATTTTGAATTTATTATTTTATTATTTCCCTTTTCGAGGCAGTTGACGGTTTACGTTTTTTTAAATGTACAATTGTCTTTGCTTCGCTCTCACAAGAACACATTTTTAAGACACATATTTTAAGTTTTTCTAGCTGTGCCAGCTGTGAACTTCGAACGGCCCACAGCGGACTCGGAATAGCGGCCGGCGCTTGTGTTCGCCTTGCATTCGTTGAGTTAGTGTGTGGGCCAATGTCTTCATTCTTTGAGACCCAGCTCTTCACAGTGCTCAAACTTCCCACACACCCACTCCCGAGGGGGGGGGCTCGGTACGAGGCGGCTGCTTGCAAGGGACTATTTATTGGCGCACTCCCTGGCTGGCTTGTATAATGCGTTGCCGAGATATCCGTATGATATGATATGCTCACAGCTCTATTTCGTGACATGGTAGTGACAGTATCTCATACGCCCAAACATAAAACATACCTGAGACATGTCCTTGCTACATATTTGCCCTCCAGTGTCAGCATAGATAGATGCCGTATCACATTCATACCGATTCACAGAGTGTTTTCTAAGTGAAACCAACAAGGCTTGTATAGCCCAATCAATTGTCAAAAATTGGTGTTCCCAGGAAAATATTCCCGGTGTTTGCAAACTTGGCAAAATCGTTTGTAACTATCTACAGCACATTATATAAAAAGCCCGAGGGTGAAATGCAGTTTAAATGTGTTGTTTCACGTTTTTTGCATATGGCTCCGTAACTGTCAATCCTACCAAAAATTATCTTGTACACAACTTCAAAGTAGACAAATTTTTCTATGGAAATGTACTTTAAGGTTTTATCGTAAAATAACTCTTTCAAAGTAATAAGTTGGAAATATTCTTGCTTGTATTTACAAGGCACTTTCTTAGACACCTCCATTACAAAATTGATGGTACAGTATGTTTGTAAATCTTGTTTGGTACATACGAGTATCCGAGGTTATTGAAATAAAAATTTTTCAGGAACGAAAACTGATAACCCATAGTTTATTTTTTTGGATCGAGTACAAATATTTGATAAATGATACGTATAAACAATCATGCCTAGTCTCAAAACTCCGAGATATATACACTCGAATTGTCTAATTTAAGTGGGTCAATATGGGTGGCATTCCATGCACTTCTTGCAACAGGTAGGCGCAGCAGTGGCGGTGGCGTCGGCTACTTACACACACTTACACTTACATGCACTACACTACCACACGTACCGGGAGTCCAGTCGGTAGCTTAGAGTTCGTTTCGGCTGGAGTGGTGCCACGCCGGCAGAGCTACCCGGTTGGGGAAAACCCAGCAAGCTGACATGTAGGTTGATGCCGAATCTCAGCATCCAGCTGTGGAAGATGCCACCTCCAGAGTTGAAAAAGCAGGTACTAGTGCCTTTAGCAGTCGGCGCGCCCGGAATCGCTAATCAATGGCGCGTGCCGTGGGCCAGTCGCAGCCGGCGTCGGCGGGGGCCGCGGGGCAGAGCCAGGGGCAGTGCGAGGCGCCGCCGTCGGCGCTGGCGTCGCGCGCGCGGGCGCTGGGCAAGATCCTGCCGGGGGTGGTCGCGTGGCGCTGCGAGGGCCGCTCCGCGGGCCACCTGCAGATCTCCAAGTGGAACATCACCGAGGACGGCCAGCTCGTGCTCACCTGCCCCAAAGTCGCCATCACCAAGCGGGACAGTCACTCCTCGCAGGTGGGGAACGGGTTTTGTTGTGTACCGAATGGCGTGAAACGGATTGGTTTTTCTTTGCAACCCCGGAATCGGACACCGGCTGAATTAGCATTGGCGTGTGCTCCCTGCAGTGACTCTAACCGTAAGGTCCTAAAGGCCGCTCCATAATAGTCCGAGAATGGGAACGGCATCGTGGACGGGAACGTAAAGGAAGTTAAAAGGACACCTTTCACAACACGACGGAAACGCGTGTCTTGACGGGAACGTGAATCTTTGGGAACAGGAGGCCTTTCAACCAATGAAATTGTATCAAATGGCGGCGATGTTTTCCAGCTGACCGAGCAAGCGAACTCCGTGCGACCCTGGTCTGGAGCGGAGTTAAGAGTGTAGAGCGATATTGATGTTAGAGCGTGGACTTGCGATGTTACGATTTAAGGAGGGCTTTTTTTAATCAATAATAAATTGTTTTAGTAGAGTTAATTATTTTTCTATTCATACTTTCCTCATACTTATAATTAAAATACCTCTCCCCAATATTTTATATATTTGAAAGTACATTGGAGTTGTTTGATTTTTGATAAAATTTTAATTGTATTTTCGGTAAGTTCATAGAAGTTTTAGAACTTTTATTTCTTTTTAATTTTGTTTTTTCTATATCAACTATGCATTTTCGTAGCACTACACGCAAACACACCAGACAGATGTCAAATTGAAGAGTGATCAGAGCAGCGAAGCTAGAAGTGCATTTTTTTCCCGCAACTGTTTCTTGAAGTTCTCATTTTTTGCCGCTTTTGGTGCTTAGCGCTAGTTTTGTTCCCTACGCGTTTATTGCGAAGTGCACTATCTCGGGTTCTCGTTCTTCAGATTTACGTTGCCATTCCAGTTCGCGGACTATTGTGGAGTGCGATATTGAGGTTAGAGCGTGCAGATCTAACTTGAGGGGCGAGTCCCGACACTGGCGGATAGTCGACATTACCTATAGACCTAGGGATAACAACATTCAGCCGCTGTCGGGAGGAGAATTCTAGCAGATGGCTGGCCTGATCGATAGTTTTCCGTGGTATCTCCGTTCAACACTAGGCGAAATGCAGGCCAAGCAAATGATGCAAGAGAAAAAGGAACGGTTGGGTTCGAACAGCGAATAGCTACTGTGATTTCTTAGTGCAGATCTGCGCGAAGAAAGTATGTTCTTGGGGTCGTTAGCATTTGAAACCTATTTCACATCGATCCTAAAAACCTTTTTTAATAATGTACCGTAAAGTGTCGCAATGATATAATCAAACTAGATATGCTACAACAGCACGTATGTTCTTGAAAAATTACGCGAAAAGTACTCAAATTTTCAAAAATTTGTACATGGCCTTTTTCCAAAAACTTTCTTCAGGACATAGATTTCATGAAGGTATAAATTTATGTCTTATATATTTTAGTTGTACGTAAGACTCCGAAAAATATTTGAACTTTTTCAATTTTTGAAAGACCTGCACCATTCTCTGTAACGCCTTTTACCTTACCCAACAAAAAATAAACAAAAAACAATGGATTTATTTATTTAGATATTGAAAAATTCTCATGTAAAGTACTTCTCAAATTAAAATATCGGTTAGAAATTCAAAGAGCTACGACATCATCATCTCTCGGGAAAAATCAATTTTGGAGAAAATCGACTGAACGTTTAGCCGCTAACGTTGTTCACAGACGGACGGACAGACAAAAAGACAGACTGACATGTTGTGCCGTCATTAGAGTTTTGGATATTAAGAACCCACAGAACTTGGATTCTGACTACACCACATGTTAGAGGATATTTTTTCCAAAATTTAGCATTTTGTTTATTCAAATTTTTTGTAACCGGGGCTCCATAATACGATTTTTTCTGCAGAAAACACGCCCCTTTTTCGCCAAGTATTACATGACTTGCTCTCGACTCCGTAGCGAGAAAGTAAAATCTATATTTTGAACATAAAATTTTGATTATCGAAGTAAAAGTCATCTACAATTTAAATCTCATTACCAGCATATCGTACATTACATGCTTCCCCTTCGATCTAGAAATATTCTTAAGAGAAAAAACTTACCCCATTGTCTGGAGAGATGGCGTGCTTTCTACGTTGCAAACCACCGGCCGCTATAGCTCTTCACCCCTCTTCTGTTCTTAGCAACTTCCACACCTCTGCAGGCGCCTATTACTTCCCGCGGCTCACAGCTCGGATATCCCCCCAATGGAATCTTCTGAATGAAGTTTCAAAATAAAGCATTTGAATTGGATAAAGAAATTATATATGGCCATTGAGAATGTCCAACAGGTTAAAGAGTATGAATATCTGGGATACGTCATAAGGAATAACGGGATACAAGAAGAATATGTAAAATAAATAAGAAAAGGTGGAATGGTTCTGAAACAGGTGTGTGGATAATCAAAAGTCACACTAACTGAATGAAGGGGGAAAATTGGTTATAGTTGTGGGGGGGGAGCGTTTTGATGTGAGGAGCAGAGACCTGGAGATGGCAGGAGAGAATAACGGTGGAAGGTTGTCAAGACAAATTCCTTAGTGTTCTTAATTGAAGAAAATAATGCTTTCGATTAGGAAGAAGTACTCCGGGATACATGGTGAATTCAGAGACAATTAGAGGGAGGGAGAGACTAGGATTAGCGTGACGAGATAAGAAGAGGTTCTAAATGAGAGAGGTGGAAGGGGTATACTGAGATGATTTTCGGAAGAAGCAAAAAAGGGACTAGAAAATGATGAGTGGGGAACGGATTCTGATGACCTAAAACATTGCAAAAAGTTATCAACAACCTTCTCTTAATACATTTTTACATTCTCAAAAAGCAAAGAAAAATGACGTAGAAAATTTTATCAAAGCCAGTTCTGAAGAACAATTCAAGTTGTTTGATATGTTAATGATGTAATCAATGCTTCTTCCTTTCGTTCAAGTGAACTCTATCTTCACAGAGTTGGTTTAGCCTGTTCTTTACCCCTTCCAAATCCTTAATTAATCTACAAATAATACAAATAATCTTCCATTTCTCACCTCAACAAAAAACATTTTTTGTAGTTGTTGTGATTTTAACACCTGAGTATCACACTCACTAAACTTTGGAAATTTTTTCAAGAATTATGAACACGTATTCCCAACTCTGTAGGACCACCTGGTCGAGCAGATAGAATTTTTTAAGTTCTTTATCAGACAATTTCTGTCTTTAATTATCGTAAAATGTGCCGAATATACAATGGTGTTGATAGGAATCACAGGAATCTTAGGTTACATAAAACAGCTGACATTACAATTTCAGAGTGAAGAAATCGAATAGACTACTCTCAAATGTTGTGGAGACCATTTGTTGCATCTCGTAATTATTATTTGAGGCAAGTACAATTTAAACGATATTAAAATCTATTAAATCAGCAAAAACGATCAAGAAATTACGCCAAAATATACAAAAATGACCTATTATTTGAAATCCACGAAAAATGCAAACAAATGTGGTATAAAAATGGGTAATTTTCTTGTGTTGTAATAAACAATTACTGCCATTACTAAAATGCATTGCTTTAAAGAGAAAAGAAACTCATGGTGGTACAGAATTTACTTTCGCGTATTAGTTTTCTATTTTCTTTCGTCTCGGCTAGCAAATCGATATTAAAGAACAGTTAAACGTCTTCCTAAATGGCAATTTTTATTGAAAAATTTGCAGCTCTTTTCAAGAAAATGGCGTTTAAGCGTTACTGTAAATTCGACATTTGAAGCTCTCTTTCACAGAAAACAACAGTTTCCGAAAAACTTTTATAAAATATTTTCAATCACTTTGTCACAAATGCAATAGAATTCACAAACCGCTGGTGGTGCTTTCGAGAAACATTATATGGCGTTATTTAAAACACATTTACTAATCTATATTATAATGTGAACAAATAGCCACTAATATAAATGTTAACAACGGGACAGACAAAAAAATAAGTGTAAAAATACTATATTTTTATAATTTTTGAAAAAAAACAACAATAAAAGAATATAGCAATGTGGCGTTTATGTTATCTCATAAAATTCTTTTAGCACTATCCCTGCCAAAAGTTTAAAGAAAAATTTGGATCAGTTTTTGAGGAAATCGTGTTTTTAAAATTTTTAAAAATTGCAAATATTTTACGCAATATTGCGCTAAATTTACTTAAAGTTTCACAAATGTGTACCTGACCCTAATGAAAGAACTAATTATGGAGAACAAATTTCATTTTAAGAAAAAACCGGTATAATAAATTTTGCAGTTATAGGAAGACACTGAAAACAATGCTGTTGCAATCTTCGAAAATTAACCGTGAAAATCGGATCTATCCCACTTTTATACGTGTATGTTACTATATTTTTACAAGAAATTTAAAGACAAAATTTGTAGCAGTTTTTGCGAACATTTTGAAAATGTACGGAGTTTTTCATGTTTAGTACCCCCAAATTTTAAAGAATGATTATCAAAATCGCAAAGCTTTGACTCGATCCCGATGCTCACCAGTTTCTTCAATTTGAAAAAAATGCTTCGCATGGTTTAGGCCCTAGTAGTGTTTACTGACGGACAACGGACGTTTTATCGTCAATTGATTTTTCAGGGTCAAGGGCCTACAAAATAGGGATTCTGACTATACCACGTGCTAGACGACTCTTTTCTTAATTTAGCAACTAGATTTATCCAGATTTTCGTTATCAGAGCCCGACAATTTTTTTTCTACCGAAAATCCGCATTTTTTTCGCGCAGAATTACATAAGTTTCCGTGTACTAGGTATATTACTTAGTATATACGTATATTACGGGAAAGTAAAAATGACATTTCATTAAAATTCGACCCTAGTGATCAGTCCAGGAAGAATAAAAAGCCCAGTTTCTTTATAGAAAGAGTATGATCGAGAGAAGAGATAGAAATGCATGGAGAGGCAGGCTGGGATGTGAAGAATGTCTTAAGAGAAAGAGAGAGGTAGCTACAAAGGCAAAATATATTTGTGAAAATTAGTAAATTTAGATATAAGGGGATGTATAAAGAAATACCGGTAGGAAATACACGAAGATACTAATGAAATACGCAACGAAAACTCTATGACACAGCGAGTTTTAGATTACGTAATACACGAATTAGTGGGTCGTCTGGGAGAAAGGATATGTAGAATACGTGAGGGGAGGATAGAGACGCGGGAATATGTAATGGAAGATTACAGTTGGATGAGGAATGACAGGAAACAAGGGAGAGATGCTATAGATAGAAAGAAGGTAGGCCTAGTTAGAGAAGGGTGGGGAAAGGGAAAGGTGACAGAAATATATGATTGAAGAAAAGTGCAGGGAAGGATAGAATGTGGGAAATAAGGTTTACGAGACATGTTTTTTTAAATACGGTGTACAAAGTAAGGTTTCTGTATGTAACGTAGGTTACAGATTGTAAATAAAGAGGATAGGGTAGGGAACAGTAATGTGGCATGTGTTTATCAAAAGTGTTAACATAAGATTAGGTCAGGAAAACATTTAATAGGGAAGGGATATGCATTAATTTGTAATAAAAGTGTATAAAATAAGATTAAAATTATATTAAATATAATGAACAGAAAATTACTGTTTAATAAACAGTGGTTATTACAATCGAACTGTCTGAATTCCAATGGGCAAGAACAATGTAACTGATGTTCATTAACTGTTCTCGGATTCGTAGCTAACCTTATCTACAAAAAATGATATTCTTTTGAAATATTTTAGAGTGTAAAGGTACGTACAGATCCAGATATAAATATTTTTATATCAGTTTTGTAATACACATTTTTCCACAATCATTATCTCAGGATATGTTAATTTGCTTTACCGAAAAAAAGAACCGTTGGAGTATATCAGATCCATGACACTGTAACAAGGAAATTTGTTACAGTATCATGGATCTGGTATACTTCAATGGTCCTGTTTCGGTGTAGCTACTCTCTCAATCTGTGTAGCTACACCAGAGAATAGATACTACATAGAAAGGAAAGCTACTCACAATCCGTATACCGATATGATGCGCATGGTCGCCATATTGAGAGTGTGTAAACTGCTGTACGGCCCGTTGTACTGCCCGTACGGCATTTGTTGTATGGTGAACGGTGGTGAATGTGTTTCCGTTTTACTCGTTATATTTGGTGTGTGTATGTATGTATAACTGACAAAAACATAAGTAACCCGATGGGACATTTTGTTAGTATAGGCAAATAATACATATAGTGCAAATAGGCAAATAATAAAAATAGAGATAACAAAGTAAATAATTATAAATACATAACTAGTAGTGCACAGAATGTTACAGAATGTTTCGTATTAGTTTTCTATTTTATTTGGTCTGTGCTACTTTATCGGACTTGCTACATATTTAGCCAGGTGCCACCTATCTCCCAAAGCACATTTTTTTTAAATTTTCTCTATTCTTCAGTTTCCTAAAGATAGAACGAAAATATTACTTTAAGAATATAAAATCAGAATGAACCCTCGTTCTAAATGACAGTTTTTATTTCAAAATTTGGAGCCGATTAAAAAATATATATCGTTCTAACGTTACTAAAAATGCGACATTGAAGCTCTTTATTACAGAAAAGTTTTGAGTTTTCGGAAAACTTTATTTGAAGTAATTTAAAGCACTTTAACTTACAAACGCAATTGTATTTACAAATCGCTGGAAATGTGCATATTAATGTGGTGGATGAAATTTAAAAACATTACAGTAGTATAATTTAAAAAACAAAATAATACACCAAATCTTTAAGTCAAATTAAACAGTGCAAATAGCACTCTCCGTTGAAAAAGTTAGAAGAAAAATTTGGAGCGTCTTGTGTTTCCTTTGAACAGTTTCAAGACGGCAGTTCACGCTGCGCGGAGGATCACTGAATATATAAGGAGCCGATCTTTACTTTCCTTTCTGTGCAGTAGCTATTCCGTGGCTACACCCTTAGAGTGTATAGCTACACTCAATATGTATAGCTACACTCTTAGTCTCACTAGCTACACGTTTAATCTGATGTGTGTACTTTCACTTTTATTCTTAGCTACACTCTTAATCATTGTAACTAAACACATAATCTCTGAAGGTAAAGCATAATCTGTGTATCTAAACATTTAATCTGTGTATCTAAACATTTAATCTGTGTATCTAAACATTTAATGGGTGTAGCTAAACATTTAATCTGTGTATTTATACTCATAATCTGTGTTGCTACACCAAATCTATACTATGTACAGGATTCGCAGTGCTCCGAAAAGCCTCTGGCGACACAAAACAAACGTAGCCAAGAATCTTCGGAAGCAAAGAAACCACCTGCAAATGCGTCCACCAATCGAGTGCAGCAGGCTCCACCGCAGAACAAAACCACGAACAACACCAACCGAGCGCAACAGCGGCCACCCGCCCAATCCGACTCTCAGAATGCGAATCGTGGGAAGCGGCGTGTTCAAACTGGGCCGGACAACTCTCGGTGCAACCAGCAACCTCAGCGCGCCAACGTGCAGAGCAAACAGTACGTGACTACCGGCAACCAGCGCACGCAACAGCCGGCAGCGGCAGGTGCGCAACGTAGGCAACAGTCCCCCGCTGCAGGTGCCCATGAAAGCCAACAGTCGCCGAGTGCGGGCGTCCAGCGAAAGGTACTGTCGCCTAGTCCAGGCGCCCCTCGGCGGCAGATTTCCCCGAGTGTAGGCAGTCACAGTAGACAGCAATCCCCAAGAGTGGGCGGTCAGCAAGCGGGAGCGTGCGTAAGGCGAACTCCTGGCAGTTACAGAGTCCATCAATATGGCCAGCGCGGGCGTAGGTCTCCCGCGACGAGGGGTAGAAAGCGTCCCCAGCAGCAACCGACGTCCTTCCGGCTGCGCTCCCAACA
Organism: Gryllus bimaculatus; assembly: GCA_017312745.1. NCBI lineage: Eukaryota > Metazoa > Arthropoda > Insecta > Orthoptera > Gryllidae > Gryllus > Gryllus bimaculatus. The sequence goes on from BOPP01000036.1 coordinate 2,041,907, forward strand.
GCTCAACGAGCTCGGCATGTCGCACGCCAACCCCCGACACAAGCCCCTGCAGAAAGGGGCGTGGCGATCCCAAAACCCGTTGGCCGCCATGGCGCCCTCCGTGCGCCTTGAGCGACCCCAGTACACGCGACCACGTTGTTGTGAACGGTTAGTGATAAAGAAGCTGATAACGTCTAACCTAGTGGTAAGCAGTCCCACAATGGCTGAGACAAGTTTTGCTCTGAACCAGCCGAAAGATGATCCGATAATCCAGAGAACAGCAGATCCCTCTGGTAACGCTATCGCAGTAGCATCAAACAACGCCGGAAATATCTTGCAACCTATATCGACCACAACGTTTGTGGAGAAACCTTCAATCAAAGACACACAGATAATGCACCAGTCCAATACTTCTACATCTCAGCCCGTCGACAAAGATACACAAGTCTGTCCAACGGAAAACAATAGTTTAACCCATCATGCTTCACTTGTCAATGCATGGGCGGCCAATAAATCTTCAATACAAAACACGTCTGCTGAAGACCATGTAGTGGCTCAAACAGCGCAAAGTTACACCTTACCTGAAATAAGCACGTGGTCGTTTCCACTTCCTGAAAAGCAGCACGATCAACGTTCTGAGAGTTCAGAAGATGCTCAAAAGGCTTACAACAGAGAAGGCGATACGCAACAGCCAGACAACAACCTGCAGCTATTACGACAGTTGAAAACACAGGACGAACATCTCCACGTGTCAGAACTTTACACGGACCCATGTTTGCAAACCTTAGCACAAGCGTCGTTACAAGTAAAGCGACAGGGATCTAACTTTGAAATTCGTGACGAAATTCTCGGGAAACGTTCTGAAGTGGGAAGACATGTACACTACTATAAACATACACAAATAAAACAACAGAAGCAGCATGATCAGCAGGAACCGAAACACATTATAAGTACAGACGCACAGGAAGTCGTAGGAACGGAACAGTTTCAAGCACGATCATATGCTGCACAGAAACTCCTAGCAGGTGACGTGCTGCGATTCCGAAAGCATTTGTCAGCACTTGCAGATGCCGTGCATCAAATACCGGTAAGCGCCTTGAGTGAAGACTGGCAGCTCCCCGACGCAACGCGAAATAAACACTCCTCACCAAATTGCGACGTTCAACATCCCCCTTCACAGACAACGAGCACATATCACGGAAATCCACAAATGCAACCGCAACTGTTAAAATCGAGCAGTAGACGGCTTGTAGTACCTCAACCTCAGATCATGCAACGGTCGACGACAAGCATACGACCTTCCCGCAGCAGGCTGTCGCGAGGCAGTGACCAATTTAAAATGCAGAGGAATCCTAGTACGAGTTCGAGACGCTCCGATACATCCAACGGATCGATCAGTCATCGCGACAGAAAGCCTGATGAAAAGGGAATTCGAGTGAACAAGAAACTGATGCCTCGCCGTGTTGTTAAAAACGTCGACGCGCACCGCAAGTACACGAAAAAGCTTCGCGAAAACCATCCCCTCAAGGTTGTGTCAACGCACTCGCCACGATGTAAGATAAAAATGCCCAACAGACCCCGAACCGTGACTCCCAAAGATCCTCCGTCGCAGCCGTTAGTATCAATGGCTTCGCGGTCGATGGACGTTCCACGTGCGAACGCAGCCTACTGCCAACAGAAGACCTTCGCTCCGGCGCTTGGATGGAACGTGCCAAAGCCGCGAGTGTGTCACGTCCCGGTGGAGAACAGGGATTCGCATCTCGCCGTCGAAGCGAAAGAGCAACAGGTTCAACAGGTTCCACAGGACGCAACGCCGTCTGCAAGAGGCCAGCCCCCGGAGACAGTAAATAGCCAACGTTCCGAGGTGCGAGAACGTCTGACAATGGCTGTGTGTCGTGCACTGAGGCCTCTTACCTCGTTCCAACCGATCATAGAGGAGACGGTGCAGTGTGTGGAAGAACCTGCCCGTGACTCGAAGAACGAGTTGCGAATTCGTTCAACTAATGCGACTCATCGTGAGGAAGGTAGCAAAGAATCAGCAATGAGGTCTCGTTCGGAACCTCAAGCAGAAGATGCTCTGAACAGCTCGGCGTCATTCTCCGACGATTCGTTCACTGTGAAATCGTTTTCATTAAACTCGTTCTCTCCTAATGGTTCGTCTGAGTGCTGCGAATTGGAAGAGTTTGATTCTGAACTTGAATCAAATAGTATTGAGGAAGAAGATTCGCACTTGTACAGTGGTTCCGGGACACCTCTCACCGAATGTAGCTCCGATTCCAGTGCATGTTACTCACAGTCGAGTATTTCAATCAAGCAAAGACCTTTTCTGCGAAGAATGCATCAAGTCCTGAAGTCCCGTTTCTTTAATTGCACATCCAGAATTAAAAGTAGTTGTGGCTCAACTGCATCTCTCAACTGATAAAACATTTCTTGCTACTTGTTATCTTCCTCTTCTGATGAAAAATAAAAGTGCTCTCTTTTGTGTCTCTAATGATTTTGACATGTAAATAAAACGGCCATAGATGTTTTGGAAATTCTTTGTATGTATTGTCCCAAAATGACAAAATTTCTAACCTGCTAATATATCTAAATGCCTTTTTCCCCGACACATAATACGGCTGAATGTTCCATTAGTGACCGTCGGTAGCTCGAGAGTAGCTCGACGACCATTTCTCGCACGTTCAATGTATTAAGAGGAGGAACTACAATCTAAGCAACTTTTCGGCTTAGAAGCATGAGTTATAGTATATTCTTAAACGACCGCATAATGAGGGCTATTGTTCACGAGTTGATATTTACGACCGGAGTGGCGTAAGAGTGAGTGAATAATAGCCATTATTCCCGAAAAGAAGACTATACTTTTTCTACGATCTTAAAATTGTCATAATAGTTTTTTAATAGATTTTGTTTTACTTGAAACTCAAGTACAAGAGTAACTTACATCAGTGTAGTAATATAAGATACACAATGAATCTGAATTTATTTTTTGACAAAATTAATGATAAAGTTAGTGCAGTTAGAAACACTTATCACTGATTGTGTTGACTCTTCATCAAAATTGACATCATACGATGATGTTGATACGGTCTTTTGCAAGTTTTTCTTCTGTTCTACACGTTGCAATATTTTGTTTGGAGTGCCATTTTTTCCATAGAATCGTCTATATATCCTTTAGCAATCGACGTACTCTTCCTGCCCCATATCGTTTCAGTAGTAATATCTTTTCACAGCATCAACTAATAAGTTGGCAGAAGATTACGGAAACTATGACCAGTGTAAAGATTTGCATTCATTTTATATTGAATGATAATTGCGAAATTTCACGACAAATACGAGTACAACAATGTCTAGGTCACGAACATGAAACTGAGAACATGAACTGAGAAATGACACTGAACATGAAACTGAAGTTGAGATTCATTGTCATTCATTGTCTACTGCGGTTCAAAAGAAGCACGCATTGAAAAGAGAATGCAATTCTTCCCGTGGATTCCGAAACTTCTAAGAATGTGATTGGTCAATAAGCCATGGATTTTGAACTGGAATTCAGGTGGATGTAATCGATGTCATTTGTCGATACAACAGGAATACGTACATTATTAAATAGTCCTAATTACTTGATTCGTAAGAGTACCGATGTCCTTTACGATTACATGCACAAAAGGTGCAAGAGTTAACACCGTTAGCCGAATGGCTTAACTACGCTCCGTGAAGTCACGGAAGTAAAGCAACTTGAGATACCACGAATTTCTGGAAGGGTGATCGTCTGGGAACCCCGGGTACTAACGGCACTAAGCCCGTAGCCGAAGAGTAAATGCCAATGATTTCGACGTTACAAGACTAAAGGCCGATCTTAACGCAGGATTTTTCCTGATAATAGTCTACACATACACTTCATGTCCAAATGGGCCAAGAGATATTGTTTTTAATTTTCACAAATTAGACACTGACTTCAATAAAAACTCTTGCCATGAAGAAGGAAGGTTAACAACGCTAGATTGTATATAGTATTTTACTCGTTTTATTGATAGTTGAAATACAACATTCACAATAGTTTAAAGAAGAAACTGAGTTAATAATCAGTTAAGAACTACCAAAGATAATTGTAACCACGAAGTTAACAAACTTTATCATCAATCCACTTAATGTTTATGGACGTTAATAAACTATTTAAAGCTTGCCTTGCAAACATCCTAATACTTGCGTTTAACATCAACACTTGACACAAAGTAAAACTCATACACACAAAAAATATGCACATGCAGTATTTCAAACTTTCTGAACTTCAGCAACTGATAATTCCAAACTCATGTCCTGGAAAGACAGATCTGGACATTTCTTATATTCTAACGGCCTGAAATCAAAAGATCATATATTTTCTCACATATATTCCCATTTCGTTTATCACGAGACGTTAATTGATTGTGGATATGCATTTCTGATATCTGATCACCCTGTCATTTCGTTGAAACCTACGTAAAGTTATATGCTTTTACTTATAATTTCTACTTTTCGTATCAGTGACTTTCGATCAAAGTCCCTACCAATTTTCGTAGTTTTTATGTGGTTACATCCACTAGTGTCATTATGAAGATTGAAATTTTTAACTACACCTGAGATAGAACATTTTTGCTGAGGGACTGTGATTTGATCTGCGTTTTCATGAGCGAATTCAACGTCCGTTGTTCGTTTCAGAAGAGATTTTTTATGGATATTTAGTGAATTATTTTTGGTCTAACTCCGGGAAAAAAAAATTATGTTGTATGTTTTATATTTTAGATGACAAGCAAAGCAAAATTTTATACTTCATGTCTTTTCTCTCTATGTTAATCCAGTCTTTCCCAGACCCTTGCTCGGCTCAGATGTACGTGAGCACTGCCAGAAGTTCGAATACGAAATGCACAGTTGACCTCGCTCTCCACTCGCGTTGCGGCCATCGGTCGCCCGGCTGCTGAATATTGCTCTACACGAGTCAGTTGGCCTTCTCTGAATCACCTCCCCTTTCAACTAAATTTTGGATTTGAAAGGGAATTGCTTCTCATTTGCCATATACAAGCTCCGTGCGCCAAAAATTCTTTATAACTTGCCTTCTCTCCCCTACGCCAGGTCCAGCCCAGAGAGTATTATAAGAGAGACGGCACTCAATGTTAAACGAGAGGATTTTGTCCTCTAACCAGCCAATAGCGTCGAAAGGTGACCTGCCAATGGAAATGGAGAGCAGATGTCAACTGGGACATTGAAAATGATATTGTTTTAGCTATTTTTCAATTTGGCGGAACATTATAATTACATAAATATAATTTATTTTTTGTAAAACTAGTGCGCAACGTAATACAGAAGCAAATTATTCTGTTATAATTTGGAATTCTGAAGAAATGAAGAAACGTTTAGTCAAAGTGGTTCAAAATAAAAAGTTATATCAAGTACACAATATTTATTGAAACATAATTCACTGAAACAACTTAAGGAACGGGTGCCATCTCCTGCAACGTCCAGATGGATGTTTATCGCAAGAATCATTGTGCAGTATTGTTTTGTATTCTCCAGGAAAGTCACGTTCTTTCCCATGGCCGTGCCTGCATTAGTCTTGAAATTGGAATAAACAGCATTTTCACACTTTACCATACTTTAGTCTTCACGATTTTTTTGATTTTTTATTTATATCTTGCTGCTGTTTTCTTCCCTTGAAATCCGCCATGTTGGCCCCTGACACTTTCTTTATTACTCAATGCAAAAATGTTCATCTTTTCATCATCTTCAACCTGAAAATTGTTTTTAAAAAGCTTAGTCTGTCCGTATGGATGTCAAATATGTACTAATGCACACACCCACTATCACTACCCATCAAGATGTCATTGATGTAATTCCTGATGCAACAAGCAAGAAGTAAAGTTTGTCAGCAACTACCACTACCGTTCTAAGAGTTAAGGACAGTATGCACAGAACAAGATATTTATAATATTGTTTAGTATGAGCATCAACATGTGATCGCATTGCTTCAAATGAAAATTACCAATTGGACTGTGTGCGGAAGTTTCCCCGCTTAATAAAAACCGTTCAAAAGCCGTGCGAGTAATCAGCTACCAGCCCTCCAGCGGCACCAAAGTGAAACTTCGAAAGTTTGCTGCCTCTTATGAGGCATCGGCTTTTATCAAGGTGAGTTCTGCTTTGGTGATTGAAAATTAAAATACATTTCCCCACAAGAAAGGCAACGAGCATAGTTTGTCATTGGTAAATTACTAAGTCAGGACGTAATAATACTAAATTTCTGACAAAATAATATTTTTACACTTACGTGACAAAACCAGTAATATAACCGTTGGAAGTCACCGTGGCTATGGATTCAGAAAATATTGTACAAAGATAAAGAGATAAGTATATTAAAATAGTAACACTGAAGGTCGTATTGATCAAATTATAAGTAATCAGACTTGCTAATACACTAGTGGTACTCAAACAGCACATACTTTGCTGCATTATTTCTAACTTTTGCGTCTTTACAAAATTCAGAGATTTCAACGACGAGAACTGCGTTAATTTATAAGCGTCCTTTGCTCTAATTGAGGAAAAATTTGAAGCCGTTTTGGGGAATATTTTTATACATTGCAATAATTTTAGCGAAAAGAATGGTAGGTGTATCCGAACGCATACAGTTTGAAAGTCGGTTCGAACGCTTTGTTACTCAGAGAACTGGGAATCACGGATAAGTACCGCGACACCACCGTGAGCACGGAGTCCGTTATCTTGATCAAACCGAAAGATGTCAAACCCGCGAAGACAGAGGGGATGATGGGGAAGAAGATGAGTTCCTGATGGCAGACTATAGAAATGGTTGCGTAGTCTTCCGCGGCTGGAGTTTATGTTCGCTAGGCGATCCGGGACGAGCCGCGTCAATATCGTTTCGGAGAGTGTATTGTGGCCTTCTTCAGAGAGTACTGCTCTGTACACTGTACAGTGTTCACTGTACATACTGTCGCTCATGGAGGTTGTAGAAACCACAACTGATCACTTCCGGGATGGACGGACGGTCACACGTAAGAATCAGGGTTGATGTAGGATTCAATTACTTTCCCCTGCTCTTTCCTTTTGATCCTATACACTCCACTCACGCCATGACTCTTGAAAAATGTAATTGGATTGTTGTTCATTTTCGGAAGCTAAGCCTACTACGCCTTTGCACAGGTTCAAAGTTGGGTGCGTCGTCACTACCGTATAGATGCCTGAAATCTGCTTGGTTTTTAATAATTTCTCTTATTTGCTCGTTTGTAAGTGCTTCAAAAAGAATCGTTCCATTTCTGTCACACGATCGCTTGGAGCTTCCCGTATGCTTCCTCTATGTCTCGTGCCATACGGACAGCACTTACGTTTTTAAACGTGTTTTCTTCCTGGGCGTATACCATGAGGAGGAAACGAGGCTTTTTTCGGTAGGTCATCATTTGCAAAAAAAAAAAAGTAAATAAATAGTTCGTTCCCGAACTTCCTTGCGGAAGAGGGTGGGGGAGAAAGTTTAGTATCCATAGAGACTGATACAAAATTCATCCCTGTGGACCCCACCCACCACGGAGCCCAACAAAGGGACACTCCATCGGAGTGCCAGGGTTGCCAGGGAGATACATTGTGGGGATGACACAGCGCTGCACAGCCGTGGATCCCCCCTTTCACTCTGGAGATCAGTACAATACCTAGTCCGAGCTAATTGATCGGGAGTGGGTTAGCTCCCGACTGCATGCTCAAGAAGAGTCCTAGGCAAAAGCAAGTGTTCCCCCAAATTTGTGAACAACGTATCCCTAGGTGCAATGCAGAAAGTAGCGCAAATAGTAGTTGGGAAACAAACAGGCCCCTCAACCTTTAGGACACACATTCTCCCACACACACACACACACACACACACAAGACTCGCCGTCCACGGCAAACACATGGGTGGACGTTCAACATAGGGGCGGTAGTGTAATAGAAAGGTAAGAAGAAAAGAGCCAGGATATTAACCAAGAACGAAAATGAATGATTGGGGAAGATAAGGATGAGTGGTGGAAGAAAGGAATACTTGAGAGACTACTCTGCATCACCCCGTCAGTACGTGGACCGACTCCCCTCGAGGGACTTAACTTTTGCTGTTTAATCAATTTTTCTTGAACATTAGAATGTGTAGCTTAGGTGTGGTTAGGTTGTCAAGTGAAAGTAGGTAGATTCTGAGAGTGGAGTACATTATTTTATAATTTATATCTGGGGAATCCCAATAAGCGAAGTATAATGTGGGTTTTAAAAATAAATTGTTGTTTCGAATGCTGAAACCTACCGTTAAACCTATTAAATTTTTCATAATTAAGAATATCTATTATGTTCTTGACATTATTTTAAGATATATATTATTGAATAGTCGTTTTTCGTCCTTACGTACAATTTATTCACTCGTAATAGAGTGGCAATAAAAGTTTGAATAGAATTTATAATAACATATATACTACCATAAATCGTATACGAGAAAATGTCAAATAGTCAAATGGCACTCTCGCGATTTACTTCCTTAGATTTTCGCTCCTTTTAACGCTACAGATAGGTAATATAATGGCATCCTTTATATTATCCAACTATTAATTAGATTTAAAAATTATTATTTTTAGATATGATTACAAATCACGAATGTGCTTTTGATGTAAACTTTCTTTGGTCCATGTTGGAAATATTGTAACTGTTTACCTCAGAAACAAATGAAACTCTGCTTTGCCTATCCTGGCCAACTACTTCTATATGTTCGTCAATTTTACTTGTATTACGAATTCATAACAGAGAGAAGTATTGAAAACGCAAATATGCAGATCAATTTGAAGAAACTAAACACATAAGTAATAAAAAATATTTGAATCCGCGAAGCAACAAGAATAATATATTGTTCCCTGCCACATGAAAATAACAAATTCATTATAGATCATTTGCATTTTCTGCTTCGGTAAAGTTGAGAACCTATTATCGAACTTCAACAGATAAAATGATGGGAATATTAAGTTCAGGAACCAAGCTGAATCCTGCAAAGGAAGATATTGCAAAATTGAAAAGCAACCGTGGACGAAAATGTTCACTGGAAATCAACAATTCAAAACAGGTAGGTTAGAATCCAGAATCTTTGAATTTTCACAAACACATGATTGTTAATTCACAGTATTTTACTTGGAAATTACGTGACTCGTATCACCAGTACACATACTAGTAACATCTGAAAGAATCTAACACGTAATCTCGCGCAGAAGCCTGGAGGATGGCAATGTACCGACTTGAGCTGCGTAAACCATTTCCATACATTTAGAATTGCTTGTATATTTTCTCCCGGTCTTCCAGCGTTTACGATGGACTGGTGCAAACGATACATCATTGTTTAACACAAAATTGCGAAAAAAAATTAAACATAATTACCTTTATATATTTTTTATTAAATTCATAAATAATTTTATTTTCATTAAATGCAAAGTATATTGACTTCAACTTTAAAAATTGATTCACAAAAAAAATTCTCGAATTCCTTATTGGTCGAAGCAAATAATATACTCCATTTTAGGTATTAAACGTGACTTTTAGTTGTTTCTAATTGAATCCTTCGCTGAGACTGTCCATATTTTTTTCTGTATATTAATGTAGCTTTTTCCTCCAAATGTCAAATAATGTGTTTACTGTTTTATACGTTAAATAAATAAACAAATAAATACAAGTAAATACACGAGACAATAAAATAATAAAAGCTTTTCTGAGGCCATGAGCTCTTAAAAGATAAATCGTATTGATGAATTTGAATTTATTATGAACTTCATGAATAAGAGTTTTTATTACAGTAATTTACGTTCAATAATTACATTCTTCTATGATAAACGACCTATGATAAAAGGCAAACAGCATCCTTGTGCTGTTTGTCTTTGACAAATGTATGAGAAAACTTTTGCGAGAAAATAACAACGATAGCTATGTATTTTTATATACTATCATGAAATCAGAACATATTAATATATGGGTTCGCTGATTACACGATATTTTCTATCGAAACTACCATAACTTCTTTTCTTATTTTGAACGAGATTTCAAATAATTAAGGTCAGTTTTTGAAAACTGCCATTTCATTTTTCTTAATATTAGAACGTGTAAAACCTTTCAGTAATTCATCTCGTGCGTTCCAAATGCAATGTAGACACTATTATTATATCATATATTTCTAATATGCTATTCAAATAATATTGAAGATCTTACAAAATACTCGGTGTTGTTTGTTGATTAAAATATTTTGAAAGATAAACCCAATATGGTAGTATGTTATTTAACGAAGTTTTTATCTTACATTCAAGCGTAATCATTGAATAGGCGATACATTACGTCTTCTTAACTTTATTCGAAGTAACATAATGTGAATTTCCTTTGCAGATGTCATACTATATAAATCCATGACAACTGCTGATCAGTAATGATGGTCAAATGATCGCGACAATAAGCGGAATGCAGAGTTCAGGAAGGTGACGTAGACCCAGAGAGGAGTGGTGTTTAGAAATCATGCCGTCGCATCAATTTAAATTTTGCCGCAAGGGTAAGTCTATAACAATTATATAAATCCGGCAATTTATAGAAGAAAAAATCAAAGAAAATAAGGGTTTACATAATGTTTTAAAATATATGAAAATCGAGTTATTTTGATGAAAGGAAATATATTTAATTACTCACAAATGAAAACGTGAATGAACAAGATTTATCCACTTTGTCGTTACCTGGGCCAGGCAATAAGAGTTTTTGTGCCGGAAATTCACCATTTTACGGTGAACAATTACAATATTTCTCTTCTTTCGAAACATGTGTGAGAAAGTAAAAATGAAAAAGCACAACTTATAATTTATTGAGAAATTATTTTATTGAATTAGACATTTGTTTCATAGATTCTTGCTCAAATAACAATGTCATAGGACATATGACTAATGTATTTTGATGTATCAGATAAAGGTGCTATTGATACATTATATATTCCTTAAGAATATTTAATTAAGGTTCCTTGGGGTAATAGTGCAATGGAGTGATAAGAGATTATACGAATCACTTCTTAAAGCCGCTCGAAGCACTTCTGTTCCAAAATGCACTTCTCACAAACGTCTAGAATCCTTCACAATTTAAATTTTAAACTACTGATGTTACAGAATGACACAGTTTCCTATTACTACATAGTTTTTTAACGTCTTTAGTCTGGACTAGCTTTTAGGTCTTGCACCATCTTGCCAGCCCTATTGCCGCCCGAAGTATTTTTTTTTAAAAATTTTCCCAATGTTTCGGTTTCCTAATCGTAGAACAGAAATATTACTTTATAAATATTAAAGAAGAGTAAACCCTAGTGCTATGTGGACGTTTCATTGCTATTGAGCCGTTTTTTAAAAATATATTTTAAGAATTACTGATAATGCGAAATTGGAAGCTCTTTTACATAGAAAGATTTTGAGTTTTCGAGAAACTTCACTGAAAGTCATTTGAACACTTCCACCCACTAATGCAATAAATTATACAAATTGCTGGAAATGTGCCAATTAACGGCGTGATATATATTACAAAAATCACATTTGCGCAATTTTTGAAAAAATCAAAGAATACAGAAAAAAGAATCGTTTAAACAGTGTATTTAGACGTATGTCTACAAGAAATTTAAAGACAAAAATGGAGACGTTTTTAAGAAATTGGCTTTCGAGCGTTTCTGAAAATGTGTAAATTTGAGAAATTTTCGCAGATAGTTTTGAGTTCTCTATACCATTAAAACACATCATTCCAAGCACGTGTCTTAGCAAATTCATTGATGTATAAAAGTTACACGTAATATAAATATTTACTTTTGAGACAGATGTCAAAAAGTTACATTGTTGTAATTAATTAGATCTTTCAATTAGTATATCTAGTAATCTTTTTCAGAATATGCGTGTTTTTCGCGGACTTTTGTGAGAAATCGTGAAAAAATACTTAAGGAATTATTTTCACAAAGCGCTTTTACTTTTCTCTTTAAGTTTCTTGTTGAAATAAAACAAAGTTCACTTATTTTTATATTAATATTTCTGATTCCAATTTAAAATACTGGAAATTCGAAAAGTTTCCAGGTTCTATTTATTTCGAACAAGCCTTACACCTTCAGTACTTAAGGTAGATATTTCTTTTTTAGGGCGAAATTTTTCGTGAATATTTTTTCTCACAAAAAATTTGTGTAGTCTTCAGTTATAACGTACAAGTGGTGGTTGAAGTGTTTGTAGAGTAGAAGATGCAATATTACATTAGAAAATCGTCATTAATACTACGGAAAAGCACATGCTGTACGACGACTATTATCGCATGAAATTGAAACATTCCTTTTTACTCCTTTTTTGTAATTCTGTCATTTTATGGCTGCAACCCGTTGCATAATGAATTATACTCATTGTCATTACGATTCAGACTTCAATATGATTCAGGATCTTGACCAATCAGAAAAATTTATAAACCAAATATTGACACTGAATTAATCATTAATAATCATTCTAGTAAATGTTTCGCTTGATTGTGTGCAATAAAATCGCATTTAATATTATATTTCCCTGTTTTAATTTCATTTATTATTAGTTTTTTACGTGGAATATTATTTAAAATAAATTGGATCGTAATGTCACTTTGTTCCTATTTGACTAGCGCAGTGATAAACCAAAGCTAAAGCGACCTTGGCTCAATCCTGCTTGTCAACTGGCAAGAAAAATGTTCAATGTAAAAGTTTAACTTACAAACGTTGCCGTACGAAACTCTATGAAATGGTTATTAATACACTCGTATAAAGTTGACGTAATATCACACTCTTGTAATAATACTCATCATTAACATAATCGTTTCACAACGTCCTCTTGGAGTGAATTGTTTGGTTCCGCCCTGTTCCATGCGAACACTCGCTGGGAGAAGGTGGCGTGGGCACCAACGGGTCTGACCTCTGCGCAGTGAAGAGGCTGCGGCGCCTCGCCACCACGCTGGCCAACGTGGCCGACGTGGCGGAGCTGCTGCAGCGGCACGCCGTCCTGGTGCACTGCAGCACCGTGCGCGACGCCCGCGGCGTGCCCTCCTTCGGCCCCACCACGCCGCTCTCCGCCAAGCAGTAAGCAGCCTCGGCGCGCCAAGCAACGTTATCAACGACTATTAACGTTAATTTCGGCAAACAACTTCACTGTGATGTCACGGGTATTTGACAAGGGTGCCGTAAGTCGCCTGTTCGATTTACGCATAACTGCCCAAGATTCTCTCGCTGCCATTGGCTGAATGATGAATTGGTGGAGTGCCGTCTTTCGATCCCAATACGTCGCTCTGCGACACATGGCAAGCGCCTCACATCACTTCGTTGTTACATTGACATTGACGTATCAGGTCAAGGCTTTTACAATGGATATTTTTTGTATTGTAGCATTATAAACAACCTCTTTCGTTACAAGAAATTGTTCGTGAAAGGACATCTTACGGCACACATTATTAGTAATTTTGCCGTTCTTGGAACGAATAATTGTGTCATCACATATTCTGCAAATCGTAGCGAGTGTTTTTTGGGGGAAGTAACAGAAAAACTGAACAGCTGACCACAATTGTTCTTCACCGATGTCAAATAACATGTAAATAAAATGAGTGCCGTCACACTCAGTGCTAACGACACTCAAAACCCAAAACAGTCTACTGATGAAATGGCCATGGTCAGCTGGCGAGAGCATTGAAACATTTAATAAATAATAAATAATAAATAATAAATAATAAATAATAAATAATAAATAATAAATAATAAATAAATAAATATAAAAATAAATTAAATAATAATAAATAAATAAATAAATAAATAAATAAATAAATAAATAAAGAAATAAATAATAAATAAATAAAAATAAACTAAATAAATAAAAAATTAAATAAATAAATAAATTAAATAAATAAATAAATAAATAAATAAATAAATAAATAAATAAATAAATAAATAAATAAATAAATAAATAAATAAAAACTTGCGCAAAATATGCGTAAAATGGATGTGACCCTTCCACCCCGTTCCAGAGCTCAGGAGGCCATCCACCGCCTGCAGTCGGGCCGCTCCCACGACGGCATGGTCTCTCCTGGCGCGCCGGGGTGTTCGGCCGGCGCAACCGCGGTCGCCCTGTTCGCGCAGCCTCCGGACGCGGCCACGCCCTCTGCGCACCCTGCTCTGCGCTGGAAGCACCCGGAGCTCTTCCCAGGTGGGGCCCGTGCACGCCACACGACGGTAACGAAAATGTATAGCAATGGGTTTGAGAAAAGCGTGATTCACGAAAGGGGAAAGAAATAGAATGAGGAACTCTCAAATGAATAAATATCAGTTAAATCTCTTGTCACGTAGAAAACCTAATGTTTTTTATTATTTTGATAAACTTATTTTAGCATACTTTCTGTATTTTTTCTTTAGTTTCAAATATGCATAAACCATGATAATGTGAGGGTGTGGCGTTCGGCACTGGTACCGCGTTCTCCAGTTAAGAGGCATCTGTAAGGCGGCGACGATGACGGGTAATATGAGATCAGACTCATGAATGAATTTATGCTGTTGAGCTTGCAGTAATTCATTTCTGTACTGCCCAAAGTCTCTGTCAGTGGTACCCCCCGCCCCCGATCTCACCGCCCGACGTCCGTGCCCTACCTCAATGAATATTCCCTGGTCAATCTGGTCCTACGTGAAGAACTGCGATTTTAAAAAGAATTATTTTTAAAATAACCCGATTTTTTCAATAAATACTGATATTTATGTTATTGTATTTAATGTGGCATGTAAACATCACCTCACCAAATGATGTTGAGCAATAGATGATGCAGCTGGTCAGATGCTGTTAAAATGAAGTCAATAGTCCCGGACTTTTTACACTAAGTTTTAATATTGACAATTTTTGTATGAAGTGCTCCCCGGTAGTTTTTAAAATTTTGAACTGTAAAAAATGTAAATTGAAAAGGGTTTTTTACAAATCGGGATCCAAAATATAATTTATTACAGAGACCCAATAGTGATAGAAACATAAATAATATCTTGGAAAAACAAAAATCAATGTGCCGATCCGGTGGCCGAGATCGCTAAGGTAGTGGTGCCGGGTTCGAGTCCCGCATCGGGCATGGTTGTATTGTGTTTCATCCTTTCACCCCCTATCATCATCATTATCGTGTCAACCCACAGTTACCATACCGTTACAAGCAATAGTGGTCGCTAATGACCTAGTAGTTGATGCGACCTTAAATAATAACAAAAAAAATCAATGCGACTGTATTTTCAGAAAAAGTTCAGACTACTTTTACAATAACTAAATAACACAAGATGTTTCTTAAGACATTTATTTCATTTCAGGAACTATTATGCTTCCCAACCTGGAGATGACCCTTCCTGAAGAGACTCAAAATCAAGTTGACGATCGCTTCGAAGACAGACATGCAGTCAAAAAGCAATTCGATCAACCATTAACGGACACGAGAACAAATAATCACCGAACAGGATTTGACTTGCAACATATCAAGGAGTCAACAAAAGCTGAAATCCCTCTCATCCACCCACATTTGGACGCCAATGAAAATAATACACGCAATACCCCCGGAGGCGATTCGACTTGTACAAACAGTGAACAGCCGCAATCTGCTCCGAAAACAAATAAAACTCATGATACTGGATACTCATTACAAAATGACATGAAAGACTCTCAACTTCATACAATGGATGGGAAACCTACTAGTGAGAATAGTATGAAGATGAAAAATTCGTGTACATTGACCGAAGGCACAGTCGCTGAACACTTAGATTCAACGGACACGAAGTTGCCCAAAGAGAAATCAGACTCTGACAAAACTCACAGCGAGAGCGACAATCATGTGCTTAAGTGGACGCTCGCTGCTAGCCAGATCCACTTCAAACCTCTTCTCCAAACCCCAAACCGGCCGATTCAACCGCTCGCGGACGACTTCATGCTCGTCATGCACCTTCTCGAAAAAGACCACAAAAACGACCCTAATTACCTCCGATCCATCGGCGTGGCAGTTAACAACAACCAAGCGCGGGCTCGGTGCACGGCCTCAAAGCGGTTGCAGACATCTAGGACGGTCCTCCCGACGCCTCCCAAGCCATCGTTGGCCTCCTCGGCGAACCGCGCGCAGAAGCTCAGCCAAGGGATTCGACGGTGTCACCGTTCGTCGGCGACGCAGCGGCGGCAAAACCGCCGCGCGCCGAAACCCAGCGCGCAGAAGAAACCTGGCGGCGGCGGCGGCGGCCCCGCGGTGCGCCCCACCGCGAACGGCAAACAGGGCGTCTGCAAACCGTGCGCAAACGCGGCGCCGAAAGCGCCCGCCGTCCAGAAGCACCAGTCGAGCACCTCCCAGCGCGGGCCCAAGTCCTCCACGGCCGTCGCGCAGCAGCGAGCCGCGCCCGAAGCGAAGCGCGTCGCGCAGGCGCCGGCGGCCACCCAGAAGAAGCTCCCGATCGTCACCTCGGGGGCCAGCCGCGCCTCGCAGTCGTCCGTCTCCAACACGCCAACCAGCAAGCCACTGCTCACACCCAACCTGCGCCGCGTCCTGGAGACGTCGACCGCCAAGACCCAGACCGTGCTCAAACGCGCGGCGTCTGACTGCCAGCGCCTTTCGCGAATCTCCACCCCTAGCACGAACAGCCTCCTCAAACGCGTGGCATCCGACCTCAAAAAGATATCACGCGATTCAATGACGAGCTTTCACAACCTTCAGCAGATGGGGAGTAAACTCTGCGTCCAGAAACCGTCCTCTACAAGGACAGGGGAAGGTGCGTGTCTCAACAACTCAATCATTTATCATAAAAAAAGTAAAGAACCTTTGTCCCACTCATCTCGCGAAATAAAATGCCATATGCCGGTTGTGACAACTAGTGTGGAACGATACTCCGTAACCAAAATTACTACAGAAAAACCATACGTTACTAAGTCAACTCATAAGTCCAATACAATGGTGGCGAGAAAAAGTATTACAAGCAATCCAGTTTCTATAATGCCCGTTCTAGAAGCCAATCCAAAACCTCAACACAATAATAAAAAAAAGAATCCGTTTGATGGATCACACTCACAAGATTACAGCACTAACACACAAGATGCGGGGAAATATACTTCATTTATTCCGTGTTCTAAGATTCCGCTTCCCAAAACCAGCGAAAAATTAATTCAAAACTCTGAAAAAACTAACCCTTGGGAAGGACTACGGCCTCCAGAATGTTGCACCAATTCTCTGCCGCAGAATTTGACGCCTCCCCCTTTGTTTCAGCTACAACTTCCTCCTGCTGAAAAGACTACAGTCCAGCCGGTTGGTATACATAACGTTTGGAATGGGATACAATCACTATCAACAAAGGCTACACTGCTTCCGAAGCCTCCGAGCTTGCCTCCATTTCATCCTCTAATCAAAGAATGTGTTTCCCAACCTGAAGAAACAAACATAGGTAACCAGCCTCAGCTTTCAGAAAGTGAAGGGAAAGAATGTGTTTTTTGTGCAGATGTTTTGTCAGCGTCAGACATAAAAGATAATACCAAAGAAGATATTGAGAGTTTTGCGACTCGCGACACATTGGCGGTTTCGGCAGAATCAACCCTAACACACACAGCAACCACGAAATCTTTAATCTCTCACTCACAGACATCGCAGGAATCATTAATGGCTGTCGAGACGCTGTCTTCGCGAAAATGTTCCTTGTCCTCGTCCGCATCGTCCTCAGGTTCGTTTTTTTCCTCGGATACCGCCAGTCAGTCGGAGATGAGGAGTGTAAACAAGAACAAAAGAGATTATTCCACTTGTGATGATTCGCAAAGTGTCGCCTCTGGAAAGTCTTCGGCTCCTTCGAAGAAGCGATCGCCCTTCTTTCGGAAAGTAAAGAACATATTCAGGAACAGATTCTCCCGGTGCAAAACCAAATTGCCCTGTATGAGATCAAGAGGATCTGGATCAAGCGGATCTCGAGCCTAAATTAATGCTAAAGGGAAATGCACCAATTCTGAAAATTCTTTACTGATATGAAAAAGAAAATGGCATAAGTTTTGAACAATTTTAATTTGACTCGACTGGCAAATCCTTAGAATGGTATAGAAACGTTTGTCGATGAATATTCGCCATTTAGTAAATGTTGTTTCTATACAGCGTAATTTCAAAGATAATGGAATCCTAAATCAACAATATAAATATTTCATCAATCAAATATGTCATCGTCTTCTTTGTTACGAATTTGTCCTTGAAAGGTTGTATTAAACTACATTTAACAAGATAATATGTAATTATTCCTATATCTATGAATTGTGATTAAATATGGAAGGATTATTGTTATTTATTTTGTGAAGATCTATTTCTTCTTTCCTGGGGCTGATAGTGTGTCATTCGTATCTCCTTGTGTTTAACTTATTCATTTGATATAAAATGAAAATTCGAAGAGGCAATGAACACGGCTAATTTTACGGATAAGAGTAAAAAAATTGTACATTCTCGGGTACGAAATTTAAATAAATATATGTAATAGTGCAAAAATCATTGGAGAGTTTCACTAAACATACGTTTTGGAGGCTATAATACCGAAAATGTATTAGTGTTTTCAAAACGACTGAGTGACCAAGCAACACAAGAGCCTATGCTGGGCAGACAATTTTCACAAAAATTGATATTCCTCGAACTGGCTGATGTTGCTCTTAACCGAATTTAAAACTTAATTTTAATATTTGAGTAATCTTACATAAAGACCCCAAGCTTTTTCTTGAATAGAGTAAAAAAATATTATAAAAATTGTGAAGTCTATATAGTTAACCATCCAAAATATCGCAAATTGAAAAGTTATAAAAAATTTCCAATGCAACTATATTTTTACATATGAAGTTTTTTTCTTCTCAATGCAATATATTCCTCAAAATAAGATTATAGTGTTTTAAAGAGATTAGCTAGGAATAGGGAGACTTAACTTGTATTTATCGATTTAGAAAAAGCTTACGACACGGTCCCATTAGATAAACTTCCAAATTCTAGAAAAGGTTGGTATCAGCGCCCAATATATAAATACAGTAAAATATTGGTATGAGAATCACCAACAAGAATAAAAGTGAAAAATGAAGTTTCGCAGTCATTTGGAGAAACAAAGGGTCTGAGACAAGGTTGTTGTTTATCACCCTCTTTATTTAAGGTTTACCTCCAAGAAAGTGTTAAAGGATGGCAAAATATGTGCCGAGGTATGGTAATATACATTGATGAAGATTGCCTTCAGACATTATTATTCGCTGATGATCAGATGATTTTGTCCAATGATGAGTTTGACATGGAGTATATGACGCGAAATCTAGCGGAAACATACAAAAAAGTAGGATTAAACATCAATTTCCTCAAAACAAAATATATGGTAGTGGAAGAGAAGAAAATAAATTATATACCAATAAATGGAGATCAGATAGAGGCATGCCATGAATTTAAATATTTGGCTGAAATTATTAGCGAAGAAGTAGATTCTAGAAAAGATATTGCTTCAAAAATTACACAAGGACGGCAAGTTATTAGAAAGTTAAACTCGCTGCTCTGGAGAAAAGAAATATCCAAGTCTACCAAGAAAAGACTTTTTGACTATCGAACAAAGTATAACATTGTATGGTGCAGAATCATGGGAACTAAGGAAAAGAGAAAGAGAAAAATTTATGAGTCTACAAATGGATTTTTTTAGAAGAAGTTGTGGAGTATCTAAAATGGAACATATTGGAAACGAAGAGATTAAGCGAATGAAGGTTCAAAAATCAATAATAGATGAATTGGAGACACGAAGGCTGAAATGGTTCGGTTCACGTGTAAGGGCTTGATTGAGGGAGATAGCCCTGAAAGGTATGCGAGTGGTTTCCTTTAGACAGAAGAAAAAGAGGTAGACCCAGAGAGGAATGGCAGTATCAGATCTTTAACAATATGCAAAGAAGAGGACTAGAAGAGAATGACTGGAACGATAGAGTGGTATGGAGATTAGGATGCGAGAAACGGCCACAAGAGCTGTAAAACACTCGCAAGAAGAAGTTTTTTAAATATATATTACTTAAAAATTAGAAGCTGGTTATTTGGAGATGTTATTTCTTCAAATCGGTAACATTAATTTGGGATCAACTAGGGAAAGTTACTGGCAGCTTTAGCTCATGTTTGTACGTTGATCTTATAATCAACGACATTAAGTTCATAGAACAAACGATTTGTTGATTTAATGCCTATTCAATTTGGTCAAAAGAAGAATTTTTGATAGGTGACTAAGTGTACTACAAGCATTGCTGTTTGTTGAAAAATCAGTCTTACATTCGCTAGGAGGTAATGAAGTTCCGAAACTCTTGACAAGCTCAAAAGGTATGTACCGTGATATTGATCGTGCGAAACTTGAGATAGACGGACTTCAGAACTTCCGTCATTTTCTAAGCAGATGACATTGAATTGCATTTCTCTCACCGTAATCAAACAAATGAGATATTTTGTAACCTGTTTTGGAAGAGCCTTTTCTCGCTATCCCCACCCAGTAAGGAGATGCCTCGCAGTATATCTGACTAATAAATGTGACGTATCTGGAATTCAATTAAAAGACGTTTCACTTCATGTGGAGGTGGGGGAAGAGGAGTGTAATCGGTTTTTGAAAAGGCTTTTGACGGAATCAATAGCGAAGCTTTATGGCGAAAACTAAATGAGCTAGGTGTCTCACGTAAAGTTTAAAAAATGTTAGAGAGCATGTATAGGGAAGTAAATTTCTGCGTCAGGTGCGGTGACAGAAGTACAACGTAAAAAATAAAATGGACAGTAGGAGTAAGACAGGGGTGTCCTCTTTCACCGCTGCTGTTTATCTTGTTTATAAATGATTTATTGACGTGGGCACAGGAAACTGATACAGCGGCTCCGGAAATTGATGGCCTGAAAATTCCCGGACTACTATATGCTGATGATTTAGTTTTACGTTCGGAGATGATTGAGGGTTTACAGAAGAGTTTAAATATTCTAGAACGGTATAGTGAGACATGGGGACTAAAAGTGAATATTCAAAAAACGAAAGTAGTTGTCTTCAAGAATGGGTTTATCTGGGGTATCAAAGCGAAATGGTACTACGCTAGGGAAGAAATTGACCGCGTCAAAACATTTACATATCTTGATGTAAAATTTTCCATGAATGGGGGATGGAATAATCACATATTGACGGCTCACAGCAAAGGAAGAATTGCGCTCAAAGAAATCGTTGGCGCAGTGCGCAGGGTTCCGGAATTTCCGGTAAAAGTGTGTGATACAATGTTCAAATCGCTAGTTCTCCCAGCTATGAAATATGGGGCAGAAATCTGGGGAGTAGATAGAATAGATCGACTAGAAAGCATCGAAACAGATTATTTCACATTAATTCTAGGAGTGTCTTGGTGCGCAGCAAATGCCGGAGTCTTAAGAGAGGTCGGTAGTATAGGAATTTGGAGAGATTTTAAAATGAAACCTATTAAACTTTGGATTAAATTAGCAGAAGAACAGGCTCACACACTTATAGATAGGTGCTTTAGAGTGCAATTGCAGGGAAGTGACCATCGCTACTGGGCGTACAAAATTAAACGGCTACTTAAACGCGCAGGTTTGGGAGACGTCTCTCCGGAAATGGTGGGAGATAGGGGAACCCGTGAGATAGAACGGCAGATTTCCGATAGACTTGCGGATATTAAAAGGCAAGAGATCTGGGCAGCAACGGCGGAAAAATGTTCACTAGTAGCTCAAATCCATGCGAGTCCGTTATGGGGTTGCGAAAGTTACGTATATACTCTCGGAAAGGACGCAAGACGGGGATACGCTTGGTTCAGTGTTGGGGGGGGGGGGGACGCAAGTGATAATGGCATCTGTCTGCTTTGCCGGTGTAGGGAGCTGATCCACATCTCTTAATTTGCTGTGCAACCGAAACATGGAGAAAAAAATGGATGGGAATGGGAAATTACTACTTTCTACACAGGAACGTAACGCTCGCTCAAAACATTTTAAGCGATAAAAGGTCTAAATTTATGAAAGAATTAGGAACATTTTTAGGAAAGGTTCAGACCATTAGGGGAACTGAAATTAGGGAGTGGGAAAACAGCACTGGTTAGCTTGAGCGGACCCTAGGCAGGAGAAAAATAAATTAGTCAATAAGCTAACAATATATAAGTTAATCAGTAATTTTGTTAACTTAGTAAACAGTTAAGAAATAAGTAATAAGTCGTAGTCAATTGGTAAATAACAGGTCCATATAACAAATAAAATAAACTGGCATAGTAATAAGCACATTAGGGGGTGAAGGGAAGGGGGTATCGGAAATGTAAGGGCAGAGGCGTTGGTGCGGACGATCTTCTGTGGCGCTGTTTGATTTCAGGTGCTGAGAAGGCAAAACACTGGAAGGAGACGGCGGGACGCCCGCGACATAAAATAAATAGTTAAAACGTCGGATAGATTAGTATATACTCGGCTTCTGAGGCTCAGGTTTTCCCCCCTTCAGGGGTTATTTTCTTAGCTGTACCTTATGGTCTCTTTTCCGCGGCTTTGATGCGATGGAGAGACCATTTGGGGTGAATACCAGAATTCGAAAGATTAGAACGCGAAAGGATGTAGGTATTGTAATGGCTTAAAGGCCTTCGGCCTAGCCACAGAGGATCAAGTAAGCTAATTTGTTTGTAATAATTACCTATTAAATAAATAAATAATATTCGGTTTTGCTTCACACGAAAGTTCTCGCACGGATGTGCTAGCTTTCGTTCATTACCACAATACACCGCCCCCATAAATACATTCCCTTCTTTGCTGCATGAGCCTAGATGGGCACCAACTTCACAACTTTTTACTTACTCAAAAACCAATAAAGTAAGGCGACCTATTCATAGTTTCTGAGGAAATGTAAAACGTATTTTACTTTGTACACTACCTACGAATAACAGAGACAGTATTTTAATGCTGGAGCAAAAAGTGCATGTTTTAAAAGATAAATTCACTTTGTACATCCATAAAACCGAAAAGAGGTTTTTATCAATCCGTTTGACAAATGTTTTGTTCGAAGAAACCAATGATTGGGTCAAGTATTACCGGAGTGAACATGACACTTATCTCAATTCTAAACCCACGATAGCCTCAGTAAACTGAAGTTACTTGTCGAAAGACCACTGCAACGGTACGGTGTTGCTGATCCGGAAGATAAGTGGAACATAATACAATTCCTACAGTTGGAAACGTTAAGACAATTGTCTATTGTAATTGCTTGGTAGAAAATCGTTTGACATAATAGCGAATATAATTTAATAAAGAAAAAATAATCATTAAAATAAAAAAATGAAGATATATGTCCTCTCTACCTTAGTGTACATTAATGCCAATCACCTATGGTGCAATTAATATACGGCCGATAGAGAACATTTATTAAACTTGTTAAATAAAAAGAGCTAATAAGCCACGCAGTAATAAGCAAACAGAAATACGATGCACAGGCATATGGATTATAATCTATCATTAAATAAAAATTAGTTAAACGAGTCACAAAAGCTCGGAAATAACAAACAACAGATGTTATGAAATCACAGCGCACTAGTAATAAACGCAAGAATGTCAAAAGGATCATTCATTAAAGAAATTGTAAATTATAAATTAAGATGAAACTTGTCATAACAATGTATCAGGTGCAATTAATTATGAAACTATTAGATATTAAAGTACATTGCAAGATTTGAAACACAGTAAAATTTCTTGCAGGTATCTAACAGTTTGCAATGAATCATGAAATACATATTGGTGGTGGTGGTGGTGGTGGCCATTACGGTGTTGACTATTACGAAGACCACAGCAGCCCCAGCATCACTGCTAACTCTTCGTCCCGTGCCCAATCCACCTCGTTAGCCACTTCTTCTCCGGCACCTTCTCACTGCTCTTCACAGTGCAGGGTCCATGGCGTTATGCTCGCCAACCTGCCTCCAGGGACAAGCATTGCCTCGTGACGCTTTACTATCTTAACCTTACTTTGCAAGAAGATGAAGTTTTGTAATATTGTAATCATGTGCGTGCGGAAAACGGTGAATTTTCGACACAAAAACCCTTATTTCTGGACCGTGGTTATGAAAATGTGGATAAATCCTGAATATTGTGACAGTCCCGTTGTGCTTCCATCTTTATTATAATTACTTTTACACCTATTGTTTATTTTACCTGATATCCAAAACCTATGTTTATCTACATTTTAATACTAATCTTTCCGGCATGAGCGGTATTAGCACTGAAACATTTGTATTAGGGTCGTGGGACTGAAGTCACTCCTGAATAGGATAGAGAAATGAAATTTATCGTTATATCATTAGTGATGGGAGGGTAATTTATCTTTCTTAATCTACAAACAAGCAAAAAAACAAGACATGATTCTAATATATTCAGAACTGTAACCAATTGTACCGTTTATTTATTTCGCGGCGTTAATCTGCGCCGTAGCCAGTTTCCTGCGGATAAAATTAATAACACAAAACAAGAAATACAATTTAACTCAATAATAAAGAATCTAACTTCACATTCGCATTCAATAACAAAAATATTTACACAATTCTCATTCATACTGTGCACGTTATTATTTTGATTTTAATCCATGTTATTTCACAATTTCATTACAGTGTTTGGCCTTCTCAAAAATATATAGAGGTGCAGCAGTTAAATCCGGACAAATTCCAATTTGAAATTCTCGCCATATCATAGCTCCGCTAGAGGTCGCGATTGGCACCCTTGAAAGCCAGGCGTATTTAGTAAACAGTCATAACCTTAAAATGGCCGAGATTCTATGTACAAGTGCGGAGTACAATCGAAGAGCCGCGATTATAGAAAGCGTTCGCGCTGGGCGTTCGGCGACCGAGATCATTCCATTCTTCGGGCACCCAAGGTCGACTGTTTCTGATGTAGCGAAAGACTATGCTTCAACAGGACGGTGCACCGGCTCACCCGAGCCATTTAGTTTACAACTTGCTATCAGACAATGCGGAAATGTTCTGGTCCAAAGAGTTTTGGCCCCCGAATAGCCCGGATTTAAACCACCTACACTACTATGTTTGGAGAGTTGTTGAACAGGTTACCAAATAAGTCGTGACACCCTAATGTCGCGTCTCTACGCGCCGCTATCGATGCAACATTCGCAAATATGTACAGCGCTGCGTTACAGAGAGCGTGTGGGCACTTCAGGACAAGAATGGAGGCGGTAATTATATGTGTTTAACTTTAATCCACTGAGAAGCATTCCCTTGCCACGTAAGTACGTGTAGATTTTTTTATAATTGGGGTAGGGATATTCTTTTATGTGTGTAAGGCCGTCGAGAGAATTTGCAACGTGAGCAAAGTAATAAATTTAATACAATTCTGCTTCCAATTTTTGGAAGGTAAAATATTGAAAGTTCGTTTTCTACGTTCGGTATCAAACACATATGATGAACTTTGAAGAATCAAGTTTTACATATCATGCAATTTTTACCAGGTTACGTTTTAACCGAAATCAAATGGAAGAGGTTACACAATTCGAGGTTTACATTTTAATTATTCTTTAGCCTTCACTTTTATATACATTTCTTTGTTTTAAATGATTTTTACTTTCCCTTTTTTGGTATTCTCCTGCTGTGATACCGAACTTGTTGCTATTCTGCTTGGGAATTTAAAAAAAAATTCATAATGGTTTAGTGCAATCCGTTAACCGTGCAAGAGCAATAGCATCTAAACTATGCAAAGTATTTTTTCAAAAGTCGATTTTCTCCGATAGAACTGCCGAACTTTGAGACCTTTCAAAAATTTGAGAAATATTTTAACTATAAGATTTATTTTAAATATAATTCAATTCAATACAATTCATTTGAATAATTTTCTCTAATAGACACTTTTTTTTTTCAAATCTCTCTGAAATTGGAGAGTACGAATATGGCAAAAATTCAAATTACATTAACGGCTCTTAATTTCTTAACATACACTTAAAAACTTGTTTGAATTATTTTGGGACACCACATGGCTAACATGTCCGTTCACAAGTCAACCGGGACGAAGGAAATTTATTTTTCAATTGAGTTGCGCATATATATCAAAGGAGTTCTTCCGTACGGGAAATGGAAAATATAGTTTATTCTTGTAACGAGGAACTAACTCGTTTAAGCGTCGGTTATTGTCTATTACTATTCCGTTTGTTGACATCACGTAATGCACATGGTGCCTTTTCCCTGCCTAAAGCTTACGTATTGACCCAACAAACGGAAACATACCTTTTCTGAGAAAGAAAAAGAAGAACGGTGGGAATATCAATACATGAGAAAACATTACTTTCTGAATTGTCAGATTTAAGATCAAATTAAGACAACTTCGTATCGTGCGTGGCCCTTCTATCATTCCTGATTTTAGGTAAACAAAACTTTAGCGTGCCTGCTGCCCAGCAGAATTGTGGTGCACTTGCGGTTCACAAATGTCGAATACGTTATTCTAAACTCTAAACTGCACTACTATCCTTGTAGGGAGACTAGTCGAGAGCTTCGAGCTTGCCCCGGCTGGGACAGTTCCCCGCTAGTGGCAGATATCTGTTTGGGGAAAGCCTGCTAGAAGACGTGTACGTCGGATCTCACCATCCAGCGGAGAAAGATGGCCGCCATCTCCCGAGAGAAAACAATCACCACGCTTACGGGACTAATTGCCTCTGTCGTTGACGCGTCCGGAAACACGAAGTAATCAATTAATCCATCCAACAGAGTTAGTTTAGAACTTAACACGAGCCTCCCGAACACACGCAGCCGCCTCCCAACACCTACGTTTTATGTGCGTCCTTCACAGACATCGAACCTCCCCCAATCTCCTGTCTTAACTCCCTCTCCCTTCTCTTCTTCCTCCGCATTCTTCCAATAGAGCCGGGGTTGCGAGCGCACCCGCATTCACCAACACGTTACCTTTACATTGAAAGTGTAAGATAGCACACAAGAAAAACAATGAAACAAATTACTGACGCATGCACGATACATTCCTGGTCTCGAGTTTAGCGATTACAAATGGCAGCACGTATTTGATTAGAAATTGTTAACTATGTTTTCTGAACAGTGATAGTATTCATAACTGAGTTAGCGGTATGTTGCTCTTCTTGTGTGTCTCAAATTTTAACGGACGTCGACTGGACAGATATCTTGTATGAACTCTACTCGCCTTCCAATTTATACTAACCTATTGAACCGGGAGTATTGGGCATTGGATTGGTGTAAAAGTTGCACTCTCATCAATTCAAACGGAATGAATACTACGCTGACTAGTTATTACACGATGCACGAAACCTTGGAACCAAGGCATCCATCGGAAATAGAAATAAGATTTAAAAGTAATACCCGAACCGATACCGTTATTTATCATCAATGTTTTCATCGAACTACACCAACCACCTCATCAATACGTTCTAAAATTTTGTCATAAAATCTGTCTTTACGGTTCTTTTGAACAGTGACTTCCGAATAAATGTCTATTAGCGGGGTATCAAAGATGGCTAAAATTGATATATATGGCTAGGAGATTCATACAGTTTTGTACACCAAAATTCTGTCTGCCTGTCTGGATGGATGGATGGATGAATGGATGGATGGATGCCTGTCTGTGGGATGCATAATTCGGTCACAATAGTGTTCGTTAAACTTTGAGACCACATAAGAAGTCAGGACTTGTTTTGCTGTTTAGGGAATCGTGATGTTTCGAGACACCATTCATGGATCGTTACGAAAGTTTATTGCAGAGAAGACTACTACAATGGGACACGTATGAAAAAACTATTCAGCTGTCTATTCTGTCTCTCGCGCTCTCTGTTTGTCACTGTTTATAAAACTTGGATTTTCTTGGAAATTGGTTTCTAACAATAAATACAATGATTTACTCGTAGTTCGTTTTTTTGTTACTGTTGCAAAAGAGATTTCCCAGTCTTTTAAGAACCACCCTGATTTGCAAAATTGAGTAGAACAATGAAAAAAGTGCACAGTTGGTCCTAAGTGGTTAAGAGGATGCAACATACTTTGAAATATTTTTTATTATATATTCTGCATTATTTGCTTGTAGTGCTTGCAGTGGCACCTTGTCCGTTGATTGGCCGCACGTTTTAATTATCAGCAACAGGTAATTTTCTAGAAGATACATAAACTTTAAGACTTTCATTGAAGTTCAGCCTGGTTTCTAGCTTTATAAAGAGCCCAGAAGCCTTGAAAAAATAACTTATAATCACAAACAAACAGTGGTGGAATAATTATATTTATTTCTCTGAATCGCATATATATAATTGTTATACAAAAGCAAAGAGTCGAAGAAAACAAAAAGATTCACTTGTCAGTTGCTAAATTCTTGCGCCATTGCCTCGAGGCACGCTTCCAAGGCACCTGTTCAGGGTTGCCAAACTTCTTTGTAGTTGTATTTTGAATGATGCAATACTGTTTCTTATTTGGGCGTTGATATCGTGCTCTGGGCAGTAAAGAACTGTCGGCGGTGAGGCAGAGCAGTAGCAGGGATGGGGTTTCCACACTGTTCAAATTCGCTTCTTCAGCAGACCGGGCCGTGACGATTTCATGGGGGGACACACTAGATCGCCTCATGTGATGATATTGCCGATGGTAATCAGTGTTAACAATAGAACGCTGGCGTCTCCAGCGTTCAAATTTAAGCCTGTGGTTGCTTCGTGCGTTCATACTTGGCACCTGCCTTCTCTGCAAGCATCGCTTGATGGCTAATTCAGATCTCAGGAAAGTTTTGGTGCCACTACTTGGCACCTGTCTTCTCTGCAACCATCGCTTGATGGCTAATTCAGATCTTAGGGACGTTTTGGGTCCACTTGGATATCGCAGCAGATTTCGTTCATCAGTTGCGTCCGCCCTTGTGTTGCTTTGAGCCCCGCGTAGCCTTGTTGTGCCAGCAATGTTTTTCCTTGGAGTGTCAGCGTTCGATGACTTTTGGCATCGGCGGTGGCTAGAAGAGCATTTTATGCTTCGCGTTTTTTTGACACTTAACGATTCCAGGGATGAAGTCGGCCATACACCCCACGTCTCCGCGTCAGTTGATTCTAGATGAGATGTAGGACTATCCGACCAGATATCATTTGTGAGGACGGGTGATTGTTGTCCTGACTGCAGATTAGGTGTCAGTGGCTTTATAACAAAATTACTTAAGTATAACTCTTTATTTTCAGAGTCGATTCCATTATCTAGTTGTGCTGTTTGTGTCTCAGTTTTTGAAAAATGATTCAAGATCATCAACGATGCTTCCAGTTTCTGTGTCTGATTCGTTGACGAGATATTTTCACCCTTTGGTATGACAGTATTTTCGTTAATGCTTGAGTTTGGGGTGCTATTTTCTTTTGGTCCTTCAGTTGATTTTCCTGTTTCTGTCTCTAGATTAGCGTCTTGAATATGTACTTGTTGACACTCAATCACTTGCTCTGGACTCCCTTTAGAAATATTGAGAGAAACCCAAGAACCACTGTTAGGTTCCCAAAGACGCCATACAACAGAACCTGTCAAGTGCATATTTAGAAGACCGTTGTCCTCTGGAGACGTTCCTTCTTCTATTTTGATATTTGGATCTCTGTGATCGTTTGAAGGGTTGTCGACAGGAAATGCAGAACATGACTGGGATTCGTCTACTGGAGACGGTCGTGGTGGTTTTCCTTCTGATGACTGAATTTGTGGAACATTAGTACGTTCAGGGTATTGAACGTTTGTTGCTGGTATTTCTTCGGAACTTAGAGTCGTATCATTTCCCTTGTTCAGGAAAGTCGTTACTGCATCTTGGGGGTCTTCAAAATGCAATTCAACATCAGCTGGTTCATTTCTAAGTTGTTCATTAATGTTTTGTTCTTGTTCATTCGAAATTTCTGGCGCTAAACTCATGGAATTAGGGAAAAAACCCTTTTCTGTAAGTTTCGGATCAGCGTTTATGGATGGGTTCCGAACGTTTAATGCGGACTGCAAGAGATTCTCAAAATTCCTTTTAACTGGTTCTGCAGATTGCAACATTTCATGCGCATTTTTTTCTGGAAGCGACAAAGAGAACCACGAAGAACTTTGCGGGTGCCAGAATTTCCAGGTAACAGTCGACGCGGGTTGACTGCTTTCTACGCTTATTTCTGGAGATTCTTGTGTATTTGAACTTGCTGCTATCGGATTAACAATTCCTTGATTCTTCTGTATTATAAGAGACACCGAGCCGAGCTGTGTGTTCGTTTCTTCTGGCTCTTCCGGGACATGCGATGCTGCGTCGATGGGTTGCTGTGAATTTTCTGATAAAGGGCAGCTTTTGCACGTACTGTCACATATACGAGCGTGTTGTGCTTGAATATCGACAGTCAGACGCTTCAAAATTTGTTGCGCAATATCCAATCTTGACATATTATTTGGAGTGTTCTTCTGAGACAAGGTAGCGTGGTACATTTCAGCTACATTTCTGACTGCTTCTACTGGTGGATGTTTGCACGGATGGTTTCCAACCAAGTGGCTAGTCGTGTCGTACGCAGCTACAGAAGCGCCTGCTGCAGTAGGAGCACCGGCAGTATCTGCTTCTAGGGAGAGACAATTTCTTATTGTTCGTAAATATTTTATTGACTCCCTATTCTTCAAACTTTTAAACATTATTTTTTAACTCAATATGATACTTATTAATGATTTATTTATTCAATATTATAAATAAATCCTATTGTCCAGTAAGTTTTTGGAATAAATCATATTTATAATAGTTTCTAGGCTTAGACTTAAATACCTTTGAAATAAAGTTCATTGGATTTCGACAAAGAAAGTCATATTTCGACAAAGAAATATTTAGAAAAGTCAGTATAGCTGACACATAAATAAGTAGCTCTACAGAATTGGCACACACTTTCTCGTACTAGTTAGTCTCCCTGCTTTTTGAATCGGGTCTATCTTTTCAGTTTTGCTTAATTTTCCCGACTGCCATTCTGCTGGCGCCTTCGGGGTCTACCAGGAACTCCCGAAAAACTCCCGCTCCCCTGTGCACAATAACCAGTAAAGGAATCTCCCGTGTTCCGGGAAGAAAATGCCGGGTCATAGTCGTATACCATGTCATATACGTCACTCGCAATCACATGAGCTTATCTTGACACGTTTAATTCATTGTCTGCGGGTTGGAAGCCAGTTCTACAATTTATGACGCAGATTCCATTCAGATCTCATATATACCAGTCAGGGCAATGTATTATGTGAAGGGGGATAGTCAAGAAATGAGGGACTAGGAGTGTTCGCCATAAAGTCCATCACAGGTTTCAAACCTCAGAGTCTTCGATCCCACTTGGATGAACTTCCCCCAGACATCTGTCCAACGAGGCCAGCTAACGTAACCGTATTATTTGTATCGATTATGAAAAATAATAATGTACTACAAATATATCAAAATAATTACAATTTACAAGTAAAATTGACCTTTTTGAGGCATAATATATAGAAGACAATAATTGTGCTTTGCAACGCCTGATTATATTTTAATTAGACATCATTTCGTTGCGCTAGCAACAATGGCCATTTTTACTTTTCAACGTTTACTCTCGTCGTACTCCTTCAGTTTAGATTTAGCAACCCATGTGACTATACAGATCACACTAATTAAAAAGAAGACAATCGAATCAAAATTAATAAAAAACCAAAACCACTTACTCATATGAAATTGAAACAAAAGGTTTAGAATACAGTGAAAAAAAAATCTTATAATATACGTATGAGTAGATTGTTTTCTAAAAGTAAAATAAAATCATTGACTATAACGCTGTGACAGATGACATTAAACGATTCAAATTGAGAAAACAAGTTTACGTCTCAAGTAAAATTGTTTCTGCTGCATAACTTATTCTATACAATTAGAGACTGTACGAAGCATCAAAAAGTAAATTAATATTAATTTTAACAATGCCATTTAATATATTATTTATCATTTGGACTGTATAATTCTAAAAAAACTATAACAAGTATTGTGCCCTAACGTCTGCGTCACTGACCCCCTATATTGATTTGGATTTTTGTCCAGTTTCCCTGATCGTGTAAGCGAATAATATATGGCCAGTTGTTTTGCTTCTGTAACAAATGTAACTTTGTTATCAGTGTATTATCGTTCTCCTTGTTGACGTGGCAGAAGAATATTCCTTCACGAAGGACATGATGATGAATAAAAACAAAATCTGCAGCTAATTTGTTTGAAAATATATTTTATTATATTGGAGCGAATATTTTGCCAACAATTCTTGACAAAACCCTTCATTTATTTCTGTATTCAGAATTCAAATTATATAGTTTAGGGTATTGACACTAGAATTAAGAAAACATGTACCGAATACACTTCTCACCGTAGTACGTCGTACACACTTTTTAATTGTTTTGGGGCGTAAAATTAATAAATCATACTCGCTGATTTAAGGATTTCACAATTAACACTATGGTTTGTTTCTCTTTCCTGTAAAACGTAAATTGAATATTTTCTTTTATATTAGAAAAAATGGTGTGGATTAATGCAAACTTACGAGTATATACTCTTGAATTCATTCTTCATGAACGGGGAGGCATTCATTTTGAATATTTTTACCCTTGTGTTTTGTTCACTTTGCAGTACTCAGTTCTAATATTGGCTATGACGTCTTTGCGATGCACCATCTCAAAGTACATTTCAATAAAAACAGCTAATGTAAGTACTAATTCCCTCCCACGCGGATGAAAAAACACTTTCTTTTACATTTCCTGAATTTTTTCGATCCTTAATTGTTTGTTGTTTAATACTATTATCAATTAAGCAGCTTCGCCCGCTTCTGACGCTTCCCTATGTCGCTGTCCTGTTCGCTGCCCTGTCACTCTATCCCGCCGATTTCTCCGATTCAACAGAAGTCGTCGAACGTTTTTATGCGTAAACATCATGTTAAATGGCCCAACATTCAATATATACCAAAACGTATGTTTCGCAATACGTACTCATTACATCTATACATGTGACATCATGATATTAAACGTTACGTTCTGACTTTAAGTCATAATTGAATGCGAATTGAGGGGAGAAATGTCACTCTACCTTTGTTAAAACAATGCTGTCCACATGTGAGCGACGACATGCATGATGGGTCTGCAGGGAACTCCATTGGCGCCGTGAGCGGTATCTGCTTCGCTTGGAAAATCGGCGTTTGTGTTTCGGTTGAAGCTATCGCAAAAGACTGGTTACAATCCGAGGGCGTTATCGATGACGGTGCCCACGTCGCTGACGCATGTACAGATGCCGGGGGTGGCACGGGCGTTATCGTTAGCGCCGAGGATACATAAGCATTGTTCTGTGTAGGGGCTGGCGATGTCACGCATTGCACTGCAGATGACATTGTGGTGATCATCTTCGGTCCGTGCATCGGCTTTGTACACCTGTGAGTAAAGGGTGGTAGAGTGTCTATGAGTTGGTTTGGCTTTATATTCGACACGTTATCTGCCATTGGATTTGTCTTTTTCAGCAACGGTGAAGATATCATATTTGTCGCTGACGTCGTCGATCTCCCGGAAGTCGTATCAGGTGTCCGCTTTACAATCGGCGTCATTGTCACACTCATCATTGGCATTCTTTGAGATGTGGATGATACATCTGGTATCATCGTGAATGGCATATCTATTTCCATCATTGTCTGTGTCGATGACCTTGAATGAAGCGAATTCGGGGTGGTCGTCGGGTCTATATCAGGGGACGTAATCGCCCACTCTCCGGATGACGTCGATTGAGTAATAGTTGCTGGTGCCATTGACGGAAATAATTCGCGCGTTTTTGTTGCATTAGCACATCCTGATACACAAGAAGCCATCTGTAGCGTACTTGTTAGTGGAGACGTCTGGGTAAAGCTTTCCTTTTGTGAAGCGGTTCTTGGCGAAAACGATTGCAGTTCAATCGTCGGAAGTATTTCTGCTTTCGTTGGCATCAGACATATATTCAAATATTTTGGTGATGCAGGGGGTGTACTAAATGTTTCTGGAGTTGTGGGCGTTATTGGTGGCGAAAATAAGGGAGTACGGGCTGGTGTCGGTGTAAACGTAGGTGTTGGCATTGGAGACCATATGAGAGTCTCAGAGTTTGTGTGC
This sequence comes from Gryllus bimaculatus, assembly GCA_017312745.1. Classification (NCBI taxonomy): domain Eukaryota; kingdom Metazoa; phylum Arthropoda; class Insecta; order Orthoptera; family Gryllidae; genus Gryllus; species Gryllus bimaculatus. The sequence continues at coordinate 2,075,974 of BOPP01000036.1, forward strand.
CTGGGTCTAAAGTATGGTTGCGTTTGGAAAACAGACCGGCTGATTGCAGATCGCTCGAAGAGTGTTACTATATCTTGATCTCCATGCTTTCTATTTTCTTTGCGATGACAATCACTCTGGATTTTCTTAGGTATAACGGTTTCAGATGGCTGAAAAATGAATGCAACAAAAATGGGTATTACAGTGATAAACAATAAATCTTGTTATTTAAGAGTATTACACTCAAGGTCTCTAATTGAATACATTATAACAGGCAATTAGGGAAGGGATTAATAAACATTTTCGCAATGTTTTCTGATGTAATGCTTGTAACTGTGTTTCTAAAGTTTCAAAACCTTATTTCTCTACTCCCATTATATAATTAATTCTCTTAGTAGATGGGTGCACATCGTTGCATAATAGTTGTTATGATTCAGCTACATAATAGTTTCTCACCCGTAACAAAGAAGTTTACTGTTGCAAACGTTCAATAAATCATTTGCAAACGTTCTATTAAATATTTCTTTGGAGTATATATTACTGTGTTGAAATAACACCTGCGGAGGAGGTTACGGTAAACCTCGCATTCCCTTCTCCATTTCGAAAACACACAAGAAAATCAAAATACAAACACCAACCGACTGGTGCCAACCAACCCCAATTAAAAACTGTCATCCAGCTCCAAACGGTATTTGATTAAAGATGGCCTTAGAGGTTACAGGGGAACTCATAAGAGAAAACTTATCCATAAAAATTGAAGAACATGGTTCAAGGTTTCAGCTGAAAACAAGGGAGAAGCAATATTGCAGTTTCGCCCTATTAGAGAAGAAAATCATTAACAACGAAAATATTACTCTCCCAGCTCTCACATGTGTGATCACGGTTCTACCATCGTACTGCGGTTTCTGTGGTCGTCGCTTCTTAGATTGTGAAGGACACGTAACACAAAGCTAGGGTGTATGGAACCTACAAGGTCACATAAAGACACCTAACTGCCTAACAGCCGCTTATGCCAACAAACTCCCGTCTCCCCTATGTTTAAGAAAGTGATGTAGCTTTTCAGCTATTCCGTCTCAGTTGATTAAAATTATATCGAGTTTAGTTAGAGACATAATTTCAAGAAGCCAGAGAGAAATGTACTTGGTTTTATGTGATGAATCCTACACTTGCCGAAAAGACAGAATTGGAAGTTTATTCTTAGAAAGAGAGGACATTTGTGCTTAGGTAAATCAGAACACACCTGCCAATCAAACAATGTCGAACCCAGAGCACACCGGTGGCGGTCAACGACGGACCCCAGAATAAATCGCAATATAATTGAAGTAAAAATATTTATTTAAAAAATAATGCTACATGTATTTAGCAAATATTTCTTACATAGATTTCATATATTTTTTGAAACTCGTTGTCAAAATATTTTCGTGATATAAATTGTTATAACGAGTAAACGTAATCAGACTACTATAAATATATATAATACAACCACTATTAATGGTCGGCGACAGTTCTGGACTTAATTGTCCGCCGGCCTTAACAATCGAAAAGGTGAGATGTAGTTAAGATGGCGTTGAGATATACTAAGAGACTCGTTTACTTGTTTTTTATCGGCGATATTACTACTTTCTAACGAAAAAAATACTATTTCAGTTTTTGAAATGTGGTAGGGACGTATATTTAATACATTTGAAGTCATTTCCGCCGAAGCACAAATGGTCACATCCCTTTTTGAAGACTTAATTGAGAAGCAACTAATCAAACGCATATTGTCCAATGGTTGGAAAAATTGAGTTTGATATGAAATATTGTAGTTTTTAATAAGTTTTGCGCGTTGCTGCTTTCAGGTTTCTTTAAAACGCATTTTAACACATTTAGTTAAGTGCGTTTTGAAAGCAAAAACGTGTAGAACATATTTAAAACTACACGATTTCATATCAAACTCAATTTTCCGCACCCATGAGCAATTTGCGTTTCGATTAATTGATTCTCAATTCAACATTCAGAAAGTAACAATTTGTACCTTACTTTAAACAAACATTAAAGTACAATTTGCACCTAACTTTTGTATTTAATAGCAGGCTGTAAGATAACGTTGGAGTTTTTAAAACGTTATTGCGTACGGGGAAGCGCGTTTGAATTGTTCTGTCAAAATAATTGAAAGACGAAAGATGAGATGATATGGCAATATGAAAGGTTTTGCAAGAAACTGTTAAGTACTGAATGTGTTTTTTAAAATGAAATAGTTAAACTGAATCATGTATTGCAATCCAATGTGTCTGTAATATTTTCTACTCTATCATATTTTAGTCGTTAATGAATGTAGCATTCGATATGACATAATAAAAATGTTTTGAAGTTGTAATAATAGATGTCATATGCAAAGAAGTACGTTTTTCGTAAACAAAATTCATCGTTCAAAATATGCTGGGGTCCACCGCATCACCTCCATTGATATACGACTTAAAAAATCTACCTCACGGGGTCTCTCTGCTTCCGGGCGTTTAGTCTGCGTTGGCAGCAAGCAGCTGAGCAAAAGTTGGCCGTGGTCGGACAAGTGCCACTTGGATATTTCCAGAGGCCACGAATCTCGCCCGTCGTACAACTTCACGGCCACTCGAGGCTTCGCTTCTATCTTTTCGTAGCTGCTTTCTTCGTTCATTCGCCTCTTGTACCTTGACCGCATTCGCATTTTTAGTCTACGTTTTCTTTCTTCTTTTTCTTTCTTGTCAGATCGTTCTTCGATTTTCTCCTTTGAAATTTCTTCCTTCGATGTCTTTACTTCAATATTTGCTGTCACTTCAGACTTCGATTTTGTCTTCGCTCTCTCCTGCGTCTCGGACTGTAAAAAAATTATCATAAAATTTGTATCAATTCGTAGATACATGCAATCAATTAGTAATATCAATTCAACTACTTTAATGAGTAATAATATTAACAATAATAACACAAACACTGTTGGTAACGGCACATTGATAAAAAATGTCGAATGCTAATTACTAAAAGAATACACAGGAAGCTAATGGGGCGAAAATAGCAAGTTCTTTCTCGCCCGTACTTTCATGAAAAATTTCGCGAAAAGTACTCAATTTTTTGAAAAATTGTAAACGACCATTCCTACGACAGTTGTGGCGCCAAGCAACGACGCCCTCACCGCTTCACGGCAGTCAGTTGCGGGATGGACCTCGCACCGAACTATATCGAGCGAGTTGAGCCTCGTGCCTTTCAGACTGCACTCTCTTGATGGCTCTATGAAGTTACACCACTTAACGGTAACCACTTCAGTCAATTACTTGTGCACTTCAATTTTTATACTGTTACACGGTGTTTTCGTATCTATATGACTCACATCACATGTACAGTTTGCCGTGTGTGAGTACACAAACTTATTTTAATGTTGCGTGAAGTAACCACCACCACGTGCTAAATTCTGAACAACTGTACATGTACATTATTTCATAATATATATTCGCATATATATTCACATACGCGTATGTATTAATATTTTCATGTGTAACATTACATGTACATTATTTCAAACTGATGCATTATTATTTCAAAGGTTTCAATTCATTGCAACAACTTAAACACTTCATTTATCTTCGCTCGCAGGTATCAGTCGCTCGCAGGTACTCGCCGCGTGCGGACGTCTTTCGAGGAGCTGCGCGAAGTGAAAGGCAATGGGCGTGGAATCTTGCTGTGGTACCGAGCGGGTGTTGGGGGCATGGGCCTGCGCGTGCCGTCCGGTGGGTGGGTTCGGCGCAAGGGCATTCTTGGGCTTGCGGAGGAGGCGGGTGGCTCTACTTTTTGCAGCTGTATTGGCCACTCTCCTTGTGGATTAGGAGAGGAGGAGTGGAGCAAAATCCTGGTCCCGGTGTACGGAGGCAGAGGCGACTGCTCAAATGTGATTTTAGGAAACGAGGGAAGAATTAGAAGACTGGAAGCGGTTTGGCACAGGCCACAGTCCAATCTTGGGAGAACGACGTAGAATTCAGGGACTTAGAAGACGTCGCACAAGGAAAGGGGAGCAAATGTTCGCGTCCACAAGAAAAAGAGAAGAGGAATGAGGCAGCCAATAGGAGCGAGTCTCTTCAGTCAGGTGCGCCATATAGTAAAGTGAGGTGGCTAGGGCTCGATTCTGCGGCACAGCGGAGGCGATTGAAAAAAAGGTGCCGACGGTGTCTTTCTTTCCCGGAGTGATATTGAGCAAATGACTTCAGTTGTCAATAATCCGAACCAATGTACAGGCAGAGGTGTTCTAGTTCATGTAGGACCAATATGCGGAAACTGCAACTGTTTACGACACAATTAAACATATGTCGAACTCGGGCATTCCATCCGAGCTAAATTTAAAATGCAAGGTCATTGTGTCCGGAGTTATGCGCGTATGAATGTCCACATTAGTAGAAGCGGGAAGTGAATTGTGGGTACTATGTGCTTGTGAGAAATTTTGATGCCTGTTCGTTGATCCAATCCTTGCTCGGCACGAAGACTAGACGGGACGGCCTTCATCTCACTTCCGAGTGC
>BOPP01000036.1:2088473-2127418 GCA_017312745.1 Gryllus bimaculatus
GTTGGAGTAGATGGGAGAAGGGTTAAATGGGTGGGTATGGTTGGAGTGGGGGTGGGAGTCTGGGGGTGGAAAGGAGTTGATTGGATTATCGGGTGGAGAGTGAAGTGTGGTACGGTGAGGTGATGTGATGTGAGGTGAGGTGAGGTCTCACTCGTGCTTTCTGCGGCGCTGCCAGAGCGGCGAGGAGGAGCGGAGGGCGGGGCGCGAAGGGCGGGGCGCGGGGCGCGCCATGCTATTGCGCACCAGGTGGGCGTAGTGGTTGAGCAGCTCGCGCTCTGGCCAGGCTCTGCGTCAGGTGCCACAGTCTCCTCACTGCGCCACACACACGCATCACACCTACTGTCAGTACCTTTCAACTTGCGTTGCGGTTGCTTCCGCAACTGCTTCTGCAACCGCGGGTAACAAGTCACAGGTACCCGGTAAACACTATGTTTTTCACCAAGGGGGAGATAATATGGAAGCAAGAATGAGGAAGAAATTACTTGCGGCCCGTGGCCCGTATGCTGAAGTAGTGCATCGGCATTAATCTGGCATCGATAGGAGAAACCTTGGAAAACAACCGATCAGAACTTTCGGCCACTAGAATACTCCTCCAGACTACGACTGAATTCTATCTAGAGGGAGTCGAAATTCACTCACCGCCGGAACTCTAACCTTAGGACCTTCTGGTCAGGAACACTACAGTGGCAAATGTTACCTTGAGCTATCTCATCCGCTTTCGGATTGCAGACGATAGGTCTTCGATGACGCTAAAACTGACCGCCCGACGGTACCTTATTGAACCAAGTTCATCTACTCAGCAACTGTGTGTGAAGGCAGGTAGTTCTCCCAGGTCTTTTAGTCTTCCTTCGCCTGGACTGGATTCAACGTGTTCCCCTGCCCCGTTACGTTATGAGTTTTGGGACCCGATTCTGGGGCCAAAATGCAGTTTTTCAACTTTCACAAATGAATTCTCCGTGCACCATAATATGAAGAAAACACTTAAAAAGTTAACTGTTTCTCACCCATTTGTTGATAGTTGGCCTCCGCAGACGTCAGGTACGCTTGTGAAGTTGGCCCTTCCCCGTTCCGTCTCCGAGACCAAGTGCAAGCCGTCAAACCAAGGTGTAATTGAAAAGTGTGCTGCGATCGCATGTTTATATTTTTCCCTTAAAACTGTTAATTTTGTTACCCTCTAGGAATGTATTTTTCATGCAATTAGTTTTAATGCGTAATTCAATTCAGAGCTCCAAAAATTGCTACATTATCCATTGCGGTGAATTTTAGCTCTATTATCTATAAACTCAAAATTTGAATCGACTTGTAAAACATTGACGGGATTTGACGGGCTATGACCACGGCCTATTGTGTTAGTAGGTTTTTATAAACCACGTTCCAAGAAGTACCAGATGGAACAAAATGCAACTCTTGAGAAATTATTCTTTTTCTTTACATATTCACCGCTTCAAAAATTAATGTCTATTCGCTTTTTGGCAGATTTGGTGATATTGATGAACATATCATGCTAATCCACAAGTTAATAATTGATAATGTGATATAATTGAATGAAGTGAAAAAATACATATAAAATGTGGTCAATGCCTAAAATTTGAAGGAAGATGGTGTAAATATAAACGTTGTTTATAATATATTTTTCAAGTCTTAGCTGCAGCTAGCAAGTCAAGCCGACGCCTGGTCAACATCGCCTTACGATTTGCAAAAAAAATCAATTTGGACAATATGGAGTGCTGGTTCGCAGAGGTCACATCAGATGCAGGCCGAGTCTGCTTAAATTCTGCAAGCGGCGAGTAATGCTGCACATCACGAATCTTTGATAATAACTACCCTTAAACGGAATCCATTAGCGTAAATGTATATTTGACCGGACCTCTTGGAGGTAAGTTTTGAACTGTAATTCCGCCGTATTCCTCTTATTACGGGGTTCGATTGAAAGTGTCGAAACGCACTTTTTACGCTTCCCCCTTTTCTAAAATTTTCTAACATTTACCTTATGCATTAGTTGCAAGTTGCAACCGCACATCGAAAACCAGAACTTGATCTGGTATAAGTATAATTCCTCACTTTTCGTATTATACTAGCTTCTCACCCTGTGCTCTATCATAATTAGATTGTGTAGATGTCAAAACCAGACTTCCAAACGGAGAAGTACGTGTAAGTGACCTTATTTGTAGTAGATACAGTGATGGGCCTAATGTATATAGTGTATACAGCAAAGAGGTAGAAAGTTTCTTTTTTCCCTAAAGCCACTCAAAAGTAAAAAACAAAAATTGAATTAAAAAATACAAAACCCACTTCAAAAATATCAGAAATATATTTTTAGGAAATACAAGAAAGTCATTTAAGTAAAAAATAATTTATACTTTTTGAAAGTCGCCTGATGTCATATTCACTTACCAAGAAAACAAGTGTGTGGCTTGATGCAGTTTGAAATTGTCGTTCAGAAAAAAAGAATACTTTTTTTCGTACTTCTTCTAAAATATGATGTTTCTCTCGGGAATTCATCTTTGCTGATATCATTTTCCCGACTTCCTCTTAAGAGTAGCAGCATTTAAAGATTTTTTATCTGTTAACAAAAACAAAAAAATAGTATAGTGAAGTATTATTAGCATTTCGATGTAGTGCATGATAATACGAGTAGGGAAAATAGATAGACGAGTAATAATTTTGGTTATGTTCGCAATTCGAATGTAACACAATCATCACAATCCATTAAGTACACGAGTCTTTAAAAATAGATTTTATTTTTTACGTAACGAAGATATATTTTATTATTTTCTAATAAGGAGAAGCGCCTTTTTACAATGTTGTTGGAGTGTAAGTAATAATATTTGACAACCTGTTTTTATGCTGAGTGACTTCCTTTATGAAAAAAGTTGTCACATTATTCTTACCTGTTTCCTTCAGTCTGACGACTCCCCAAATACTCGTTGAATAAAAAGACTTTTGTGAAAACACTGTAAAGATAACATTATTTTACATTGGTGTATAGTTGGCCAAAGTAGGCCCATATATATATGCATTCTTTTGTTTTGATGATAAACACTAGGCAGTGTTTCCAACATTTTATTTGCATAGTCTAGAATAATAAAATGATCTAAAGCTCCTATAGTATTTTAGAGGTAGCAAATACGAATCTTTCGTTGTTGTAAAAGGGATTTCTAGCGAGATCAAATCAATAAAGTAATATATTTATAATATTCATAGGTTGATAATGTTTAGTAAAATGCATCAACAGCTTTGTTCATTGCAACCTTGTATTCACTACCTGAGTGACAAATATCTCTTGATCACGTTATGTGGGTGCAAGAAACTGAACTAGTGGTGTAACAGAAAGGCACAGACTTTTCCGTATTAGTTTTCTATTTCCTTTGGTCTTTTCTAGCTATTGGAACTTGCCACATACTCTTGCTTACTGCCATCTATCGCCGGTCAAATTATATATATTTTTAAAAATGTTCTTAATACTTCGGTTTCCTAATATATAGTTTCCTAATATATATAGTTTCCAAACGGAACTATTATTTTTCGAATAGTAATAAACAGTAAAACCTCTACTAAAGTGCAATTTTCCTTGAAAAATTTGGAACCGTCGAAATTCGACATTTGAAGCACTTTTGAGTTTTCAAAAAACTTCATTTGAAGTCAATAGAAACACTTTAACTCAAAAATACAATTGTGTTTACAAATTGCTGTAAATGTGCATATGCAATTAGGCACAATCGGTTCGAACAGTTATAATGCACTACAAATAATGAGTGAATAATACGAATTGGCATCGTTAGTGTCACTAGGTATCACTCAACAACTAGAGACTACTCTTTTTTTATTTTAAAAGATGCATTATAACATTTAAAGACCTAAAATTGAAGAACAAAATGATTTGAGAAATGTCCATGATTTTAATACTGCAGAAATTGGAAAGGTTCGAAAATACGTACAAACTTCAATTTTTAAAATTTCGTAGGTTTTAATGAAATTCAAAACTATACTGTTTCTATAAATGTATATTTTTTCTATTCCAAAAATAAAGTAACTTAAGAAACAATTGTGACCAGTTTCCAGAAAGTTTGAAAATGTCACAGCTGCTTCATGTACGATCTCCAGAAAGACACAACTGGATATTGCTTCTGACGTATTACCCAAGTTTCAGCTCAAAACCTTCTAATGTAAATATTATTCATTACACCTCCATACATACATACTCATATGTACATGCATACATACAAATAGGCAGACGTCCATATAAATATCCCAAATTTTAGTGTTAATCATCACTGAAACTGCCACAAATTGCTTTTGAATCAAAGTTATTGCTCAAGAAATCTTAAACATGGATTTTGTGCCCAAAAATTCGAGGTCGTATTGTTGAGGAGGTTCCAATACTTCTCCTCCCTCTGCTATAGTATAGGGAGGAAACGTAAAAATAAGATAGCAAGAGGAAATGAATGTGTAATAGTACTGAACAGGAAACGTAAAGGCAAAATTTAGATGTTAAAATATTAACTCTTGATTTCTCTTATTTTGATGGTATCATCACTATTTCGGCATATGATTTTGCCGTCTCCCAATAATTTAAATAATCCAGGGTGGAAGATAAATCAATTTTCATTGTGTGTTGGACACACTGCATTCTGTACAATTGAAAAACAATAGAATCTTTGTTTTTGCCTCTCTCGGCCAACTGTGTAATATGAATGCTAGTTTAATCTATATTTTCACAAGACTAAGTTATTCATCAGGAAAATAAAAAATCGAGGGAATTTAAGGGATAGAGTAATGAGTATGATGCGTGTGAAACCAACCTCTTTAAATTTAGATTCACCTTAGCCAAATATGCAACTCTCAAAACCGATGGTGTTTGAACTGGAATCTTGTGAAGATTCAGCGTATCCTGTTTCAGTTGTCAAATATATGCTTAATTTAATGTAATCCAATGTTGTTCCTAACTTAACAGGAATTTAGAAGATAAAATGCTCATAATACACTCAACATGTAAGTATTGAAGATATATTGCGTATTACTTTGGGGTGGAAATGCGAACAGAAACATATGTTTTCTGTAATGCATCGTATTTTTATTTCAATCAGTCATTGCAAAATAAAATGGGAAAATATAAAAAATATTCATGAAAATAACATTATTAATCGTCTGTTGCTTCAGCAAAAATGTTACTTCAAAAGGAGGGCTCTTGACGGAGCCCAAACATGAAATAACATGCAACATAAGTGGGAGCCATGATTTGGAGATCGTTATTCCGAACACGATATGAACACCACTCATAGGTAAGTAATCGCCATCTCTTTCCAAAAATTAAAGGCATAAAGAAACGAATTTTTTTTCATTGGGACCTGTTGACCTGAAAAAATCAAAGCAAAAATTGAAAGGGTATTTAATCATTTTACTTATGTTATAATTAAATTTAGAAATGTCAATTAAATTACTCTACGATATGTTAATTTTATGACATATAATTTTCATCATATATGCACTTTGTTTTGATACTTTTCGGAATTCAATACTACTTTCATTATACTTTTTCAAAAGTTTATCAGACTTTAAATCGCATGAAAACTTACGTAAACTTTTTTTATGTCTCAAGATTGTCTGACAGTTTAATTTAATTTCAAACCATACACTAAATATTATTCTCAACAGTAATTGCAATTTTGATTATCGTAACTTTGAAGACTGAAAATCCTCCAGAACCAACGAACAAGTAAATTACTAGAAACTAATGCACGTTAAAATTTCGATATTGAATTCACACTTTCAATACATACTTTCAGAAATAATGTGGTTCATTGAAGTTTTAGCGAACCCTATAACAGTGTATTTTCTTATTTTCCCCTTTACTTATTTATCGATATTTACGGCATGAATTTTCCATTGAGTATTATACTCTAGTCACACTAGTTAATTAATACCAGTTAAATCATTGAGAAAACTTAAAAATTTGAAGTTTCAAAGAGAAAATAACTTTAGGGTAGAACTCAACTCTGAACAGTTCCTGAACTGTGCGCTACAATATTTTAGTCCGGAACTGTGAGAGAGTAACCATATTATACTTCGTATTAAAGCTATTAATATTGCTAAATGTTGACATTAAATTGCACATAAACAAAAAATCCCGTTAATGTTATCGAAAATTATTTGTCTTTTTCCTCCAATTTACGTTTACGAATATTTAAGTTTTTTCTCTTTTCTCACCACCCACGCTATGGTGTGAGAGAACCCAAAAGAACTAAATATGCAACAATGTAAAAGATTGTTTAAAAATCTTTTTTTGGCCGAGAACTGTGTTCCAAACGAGAAAAGGTTAGTTGGTGAATTCTGTGTTTCATAGAGTACTGCTTGAAAATGCTTAGTGTGGGCCCAACCTTCGCGTACCTCTTGTTCCACTTCATTTCCCAACGTGTCCTTACCTGACCCACATTTCCCCACCTGGGATCCAAAAACCATATTCACATAAAACACATATATACCACACTAAGTGTGTCCCGGAAGGAGAACAAAATATCCTAGTTTTAAGGATCTAGAAAGCATCGTTTACAAAGTTTGCACGATTATACGAGTAATGCGTATAGCAGTATTGCGTTTTTATGTCGTCATATGAAAATTAAGGTATTTTTGTTTTAAAAATGTTGGATACAGTGTTGGGTAGTAATTCTCAGAGTTTACTTACAGGGTTTGTGCCTTACATTTCTTATAAATTGTCAAAAACCATCATCTACCCTTCGCGTATTGTACGTGTTCTAAAGAGAAGTTTGTTAAATAACAGTACATTACACCATTCTGGTCAATAATACGAGCTATAATTTCGATTGTATTACTAAATCCGTGTTATGTCTAATTCAAGTCTCGCCAATGTAGATTTTTTAAAAATTTTCTTCTATGTTTGTTTAGTTATTCTGATAGTATTAAATACATATTACAATAAATTTTATGTATTTCTAAAAAGAACTTAATTTTATTTTTTGAAACTTTACTGTACATTGATATGATACATCATGAAATGTACTGCTACTTATTCACATACAAATGCTGGATAATTTTTGTATACTGTATATGCCATAATCTTAGGCTATCAGAAATAAATATTTATGGTTTAAAACCGTAGACAAATATTTTATGAAATGTTGTCACTAACTGCAACATTTTCAAACTTCAGCGTTCAATCCTGATTTTTCTCTCAAAACAGTGGATGTTTCCTGGGCTTGTTTCAATTATTTAGATACAATCGCATGGTGAGTTAGAACAAGAATGTTCTAAGCGAAGCGATCGCCATGTCTCGCACTGGAGAAGACCCGCCCCTTACACCATCTCCCAGCAAGGGCAGCGCTGATGACAAGGAAGAAGTGGAAGGCCCTCTGCGATGGCCTCCTAGGTCGGACACCATGCCTACATCGAAGAATCTCGAATCGTTGTCGCACTTGTCGTCTCGGTCGCCAACTCCACCTCACAGTGCCAGCTCACCTGCGAAGTCACCGCTGCGTGCATCGTCCTCCTTCGACTTGAAGCCGGGGTCTCTTACATCTTACTTCGAAAATTCGCCGCGCAGCAAGCTGTCGTCACGGACGGCTTCGTTTTGTTTGAATCCGAGCAAGCTTTCTCTCAGGTCGACGACTTCCTCAATAGAGCCCACGATTCCGACTCCAGAGATTTCCGCAACTCAGGAGCAGAAATCTGACTTACCTTTTGAGCAGGTCGCACCGAAATCGGTTTTGGAAGAGGAGACACTGAGATATGAGCTACAGACTCCATTAGATACACACTCTCCGCCATCTTCTTACCTCGATGTATTTTTACAATTGAATCCTGCAGAGGAAGTCGGAAGCAAAATATCAAGATCTGTAATGTGTCCACTTCAAACGTCAGAAATAGGATTACAAACGTCAAAATCCACGTCGCGAGCAACAAGTGCTGCTACGGACTCTACGCGTTCTTCGGAACCATTCAATGCCGCCTCGACGACGTTACGCGAGATTCCACTGAGTTCGAGTACATCAGGTTTAGACGACTCTTTCGAGTCGCCATCGTCTTCAATTGCAGTGTTAAATATTCCAAGGACTATGAAAATCGAATCTCCATCACCTTCACTTAAAACCTTACATGAAGCATTAGAATTGCACTTTGAGACTGTAAACACTACAGACCATGCAACAACATCGTTAGCTGAACACGGGTTATTGGAAATTAACGATTCTGATAGAGTCCAAGATTATTTACAACGTATCCCCTCAGCTTCTGACACTGTGGACACTGATTTAGCCACTGAATTCCTCAATTCATCGGTTTCACAAATTGCTTCTTCCTTAACGACAACTGCGTCAGCAACGATTACAGCAAGAACTTCAGTACATCAAGAACAGCCAGTCTCTCAATCTCTGGATCATGTGGAATTCAATGTGTCTTCAGAGCCAGTAATATTATCGAATACACAACAACGATCGTCAACGTGCTTGCAATTGCCTTCGATTCCATTGCCTCCAAATGCACTCCCAACTACAAAGATGTCGACGGAATCAACTCAGGCTTTGCAGACGCCAACGCAATCTTTAAATGCTTCCAAGATTACGTTGAAATCTGTGACGAGCATTGCAGCAACGCGTTCGCCAACAAAAGTATCTGATAATTTTTCACCGTCCACATTACAAACTCAGATGTCGTCAGACAGAATGAAAAGTCCATGCATTCAAAATCCACAGGATACTTTTAATACTTCGTCGAATTATATGACGAACACATTGCAAATGACACATGATTCTCAAACCTCTTCACTTCCAGTGGAGTCATTTCTGAAGACATCTCCGTCACCTCTGGTGGCTTCAGATGCGTCCACGCACTCACACAAGAAACCTTCGTTACATTCCTTTGCATTTTCGCAAAAATTATCTGACACGATGCAAAACACCTCACGTCCTCAAATACCTTCGGAGACAATACCCCTTGCGCATAGAGTGCCCAAGGATAGTTCAATTCCTGTATTATTATCCACAATTACTAAGTCTCTGAACCACTTTTCGTCCACACACAAGACATCGACTTTGTTATCTGCAGAATTGCCGTTACACGCGCAAATTACATGTAGCTTATCCAAGACTCTGCCGCCACCCAAAACGCATGAAACATTCTTATCCGATTGTCAAGCTACCACTACGCCTTCTAAAGTATCTTCAGTATGCTCAAATCTGCAATCCTCGCCAGCAAATGCATCTAAGGCGTCTTTGAAGACGTCAGTTTCTCCGATGAATGTTGAACAGGTCCGAGTACAGTCTTTGTCGTCACTACCTGCCGATGGGCTTAATAACGATGTAGTAGAGAGAGTATCCATTACGTGTTCGTCCTCAATGAAAACGTTATTGCCTCCTATGCCAGCTCAACAACATTCGCCACAATCTCCATTACCTTCCATAACTGAGATGAGAACTCAATCATTTCTTAGGTCACCGTGTTCTGCACCATCTGCGCGCAATACATCCATCATATTGATGTCATCACGAACGTCAGTAAACGAAGACATGCAACGAACAAAATGTTCATCCCCTCAGGCTCTAGACTCTCAAAAATCACCATTGACATCAGTTCTTCCCCCTAGTGATTCGCCGAAGCCAAAAACGACACTTGTTATGGTAGGTGATAATCCATCAGACCTTTCGGTTAATGTTCACAATGATCAACCATCTGTTTCGGCTTTGCCTCCGAGAGATTTGTCTTACAATATTTCGTTTAATATGGTGCTGAAACCACCTACAACGTTAGGGACAGAGACCTCCCAACACATTTCATCCAAAGAGATTTTTGTTTCATCTACAAACATGGGTTTAGAATCTCCAACCGAAACTTTGCTCGAAAATGGAGTTTTAGCCACAATGACAGAGAATGAAACCCGTGGCAAGATTTCCCCCAAAGAAACGTCCGATGACATTTTATCTACTTCAGGGAAAGGTTCTTTACGTAAAGGTTCCTTAAACGAAGTTTCAACGAATTCACCTAGTACGTCAGTGGCAGAAACTCAACCTTTATGTTCATCGAAAGATGCTGTTGGTACCCATTTGCTAGAAGCAGCAAGTGAACCCGAGAGTTTATTCAATGGAAACGAAAGTACTTCTATAACGTCAGGAAAAGAACCTTCACGCAAAATTCCTCTGAAACAAGTCACATCTACGGAATCAGAAAGAAAAACATATCAAATTACTGATGATGTGATGCCTTCACCTATATCGCCAAATGCTGATCTTTCACACAGAGTTTCATCCAAAGAAGTTGTGATTTTAACAACAGCATTAGGTACAGAGACAACATCAAAGACGTCGTGTAAATCGGCGAGTCCACGTATATCAACCACAAAAACGTCAGCAGAATCTTCAGCGAATATTTCGTTTAAAACAGATGCGCCGTTGCCACGAACTTCCTCAGCAAATAATATTCCAGTTTTTATACGCAAGGCAGATCCTCGAAGATTGTCGTCATCTGCGATGACTGCATCGGAAGCGATGTCAAAGAGTGCTACGGCACGTAAACCCGTGCGGCAAAGGAAATCTTCATCCGATGTGGAACAACCTAAAATGGGGTTCGAAGAGTCTAAGGTATCGAATAAATCTAAAACTGAACAACTTGGGGAATCTAACTCCCCTAAGGACGGGATTGAGGAGATGCTGCTGAACGCGTGTCGAAGTTGGCTTCCACCTCCGACGCCGCCGCCCTCTCTGGCCTCCCTTCGCTCCACTCTGTCCAAGACCTTGCCGGAAAGCGCGTCTCTCACGACGTCGGTCCGCGAATCCTGGGCGACTGCACCGGGAAAGCCGCTCTCGCCCGCATCGCCCACGTCACTCGCACCGCCCGCGCCGCCCGAGTCGCCTGAGTTGTCCGTATCGCCCGCATGGCCCACGCCGTCCATACAGCGTGTTCTGCCCGCTCAGCCCGCTCCACCCGCAAAGCAAACTCTATCCGCTAAGTCGGCAAAACCCGCCCCTCCCGCAAAACCCGTTCAATCCACGAAGCCTACTCCACCCGCTAAGCCCTCCTCATCCGCTAAGCTCGCTCCATCGGCGAAACCCGCCCCACCAGCTAAGCCCGCTCCAACCGCTAAGCCCTCTCCACCCGCTAAGCCCGCTCAACCCGCTAAGCCTGCTCAACCCGCGCAGCCCGCTAAACCCGCACAGCCCGCTAAAACCGTACAGCCCGCTAAACCCGCGCAGCCCGCTAAACCCGCACAGCCCGCTAAACCCGCACAGCCCGTTCCACCCGCTAAGCCCGCTCTAACCGTGAAACCTTCTCCCTCCGCAAAACCCGCTTCATCCGCTAAGCCCACTCCACCCGATAAACCCCCTCCGGTGGCTAAGCCTGCTCCACCCGCACACGCGGAGCCGCGCGAGTCGTGGTCCGATTTCTCGGCGACGGAGTCGGAGGACGCGCTGCCCTCGCTCTCGCACTGCGCCCTTTGCGGCGCGCGCTCCTCGCGGTCGCTGTCGCCCCCGCGCGCGCCGCTGGAGCGCAAGGCCCCGCTCAAGACGGTCACCTTCTGCGACGCCGCTCGGCCCGCCCCGGCCCCGCAGCAACTGCACCCGCAGCCGTCCGAGATACTCACGCTCATGACCCCGCGGTAAGCGTTTGCTTCATCGGGTGGTGGTTCCGGGCGCGTCAGCCGCTAACGTCATTAGTCCCGTAAGTGTGGGGCGTGTTCTTTTCCACGCGAGGTGGCGGTGATCTCCCCCCCCCCGCTATATGGTGAGATTCGTCGCCAACCTGCCGTCGGCTGGCGGGGTTTTCCTCAAAGCACGTATACCACCAGCGGGGCACCGCCCCAGCCGGGACAAGCACTAAGTACCCGATCTAGGACATCCAGGTCAGAGGTACTGCAGGTTAATGCCCTGCTCCAACTCTCCCGGTACGATAACCTGTTGCCAGAGGATGCGGACACGTCGGAAGATAGGGTAAAGGGTCTACTTTAGCCACGATTTAGCACTGGAAATGTGCATGGGCAGGAGACCGGATATTAATTTTAAAACATTAGCAAATAAATCAAAGTCTTAATGTAAAGAATTCTACGAGTAATTTATTTTTGCTTATCATTTACAAATAAATAGTGGTCGCTTTTTACTTTTTCATAGAACTCAAACATTTCAGAGTAATTTAGTTAGAGAAATACTTTATATGTATTATTATATTATATTGAATTATTCCTTAATATCTCGGTTATTATGCCTATTACAGGAATAAAATGAAGAGAGTAGAAAAGTGAAACATTGTGATTCGGAGAACCCATCCGCGTAATAACACACGAGTAAACATACTTCATGACGAGGCGAGAAGAGAGATATACCGGCGACCCTTTGAACTGGCATTATTAACTGCGCCCGTCATAACAATATCCAGGTCAGTTTCTTAAATAATACGACGATTTTTAATATATTATTTTCTCAAGTCGGTTAAATTCGTGCATATCCGATATTCGTCAATATAGTGTAGGCCGTCTCATCGACTTGGTGACTCAGGGCATCAACTGATCTCACTGCAGTGCATCTGACGGGGTGGCCTCAGGTTTCAGTCCACACGGTGGCAGGATTTTCGACATCTGCTAGATAGTCATGTCGAATTCAGGCGTTGTCTGGTGGGTAATTACAACGGACGGTTGCTCTTGTGAGTAGTTTTCCGTCGTTTCTCCAATCAAAATCAGGCGAATGCCGGGTCAGTACCCTAACAAATGAGCCATGGACCGCGCGCGATCTTGCCTCCCTCTTCCTTGTTCTGTTCTCACACTTTACTTACACACACTTACATGAACATGCACTACACTATCACACATGCCGGGAAACCGGTCGGGAGCTAAGAACGTGGCCCGACAGGGGCGGTGCCCCGTTGGTGGGAGATACTTGGTAGGGGAAAATCGCGCTAGCCGATGGTAGGTCTGCGCCGGATCTCGCCATGCAGCGACATAAGATAATCGCTACATACCGAATAAAAACACACACTACAGGTACGGCACTAATGGCCTTAGCAGTTGACGAGCCCGGAACTCCTAACAATCAATCACTCACTCAATTGTTGTCTTGGCATACGCCCCTTCACCTAGAGAAGTAACGTTTTCCAACGCCGCTCGCGTGCAAAACAGCTGACGAAGGTGTGACATTCTTGGAAGAAATAGTTAAAAAGCAGTACCAAAATATATGTGGGCAAGGCTCTTCAAGTCTTGTTATTTGAGATACCATTCCATGAGAAGAACTGGCTAAGATGGCTCAGGGCATCAGGTGATGTCGCTGTAGTACCTCGACATGAGGTTTTCGACACTAGCTAGATAGGTTGAGTTCAGTCGCAGCATCGAGGAGAATTATCGCTTCCAGATTTTCCTATCGGCAGTATTCCGTGTTCTTTCTGACCATTACCAGGAGAATGCCGGCGCAATAGCCTAACAAACGGGCCACGGACCTCGCGCGATCTTCCCTTCGAGTTCCTTGTCCTATTCGTATCCCTTAGTTTTACACTTACACTAGCATGCACAACCCTACCACACGTGCCGGGAAATCGGTCGGAAGCTTAGAGTTTGTCCGGGCCGGAGCGATGTCCCGCTGGTGGGAGATGACCCGTCTGGGGAAAACCCCGCTAGCCGGCGTGTGGGCGAGCGCCGTATCTCACCATCTAGCGGGGCAAGATATCCTGGTCACCTGCGACAAAACACACTCACGGGACATGCTACTACTTAGCAGTTGACGCGCCCGGCAACACGAAATAACGCCTGTGCCGCCGCGAGCGCTGGGGTGGTGTCTGGTGGTGTGCGCGCAGGGCGTCCCGCGACAGCCGGCGCCGGGCCAGGCGCCGGCCGCGCCGCCCCATCCCGCTGGCGCAGGACCTGCTGGCGCTGCTGTGCGTGCAGGCGGCGGGCAGCTGCGCCCTCAGCGACCCCAAGGACGCCGGCGGCGCGCTCCACGCGGCTCTGCAGCAGGGCGGCCTCGACCGACACGTCAACGCGCTCGTCAAGCGGATCTTGCTGGCGAAAGGTGGGCCTGCACTCGGGCGCGGGAAGCAGGCGACTCCAAACGCTCAAGTATTAGTGGAGGGCCGAATTGCAATGCAATTTCTTATTTTCCCCCTAAAGTATGTGCGCTTGAAACTGTAGGATTCCGTGTCTGGAGTCTATATATTTTTGGCTGTCAGGGAGACGTCACTTTTTAAGCACAGCATGTGAGTGTGATATTATTTAGTAGAATAAATATTATTATTTCTGTCTATCGAAAGAAATGCAGATATGTATCACGGGCGCTTCTATCAAATTGGTTGAATTGGACTTTTTCTAGTCATAGCCGAGGAGTCAGTAAAGCAGTAATTACAATATTTCAATATGACATGACTGTTTCCATGAATGGGAGAACGTGTGAGCTGTAGAAACCCACCTGGTTTAGTTTACTGCTTTGGAGAATATTTTTATGAGCTTATAAATTCGATAAATTAAGTACAAGAATTAATTATAATTATTTAAAGAGCGAAAGAATGAAACCAACATATTTATGATATCATAGTTTTTAATATATATTTAAATATTATGATTCAAGTCATATATTACTAATTGTCGGTGCGAACTTTACATAGTTCCATTTTCGTCGAAATTAAGATACTCTTACTAACATTCTTGTCATAACAATTATTATATTTTTTGTATTGTAATGCTCATATAAAATGAAGACGAACCACAAAAACATTTCTTCTTGGTCTGTGGTGAGTGGCGTGTACTATGATTTAAATCCAAATCCTAATATAGGCTGTTCATGGAGTATACAACGAAATTTTGAAAATAAGCACTGAAGTCAATTTTATTCCTATTTTGTTCAATAAACTCCTTCGAAATTGCAAATGTCTGAGCTGCAATTAACGCTAAAAAGTTGTTTCGAAAAACTACTTTCTGTACAAAAACTTTGCAATTCATAAACATATAAACACTGCAGAAAGATGTAATTTTTTTATTATATACAAAATAAACGAATACATGTTTTAAAAAGAAATATTAACCCAGAAATAAAGTAGCAATTGAGTTGTGTGAATTGGGTGCTTTTTATTCCTGTCAATTTTTCTTTGAGAACAAATGTATTCATTTCTTTTCAAAATAATTAACAATTTACATGTCTGTCGAGTGTTTATGTGTCTAATCTTTCAAGAAGTTTCAAACATTTTCATTCAATAAATCGATTCGAAATCTTAAAGGAGTTTATAGAGAAAACATGCTTAAAATTGACTTAAAAACTTATTTTCGAAGTTTCGTTGTTTCCTCCGTGGCACCCTGTATTTAAGATACTTTATATATATTTTAAGTGGCATTTAGAACGACGCTCTCGTACAGGGTATCAGCTGCTGAAGAAGCAGTGCCATTCGAGCGAGAGCCTGAGGGTGAGCGAGAGCGAGTCCAGGAAGAAGACTTGGAGCGAGAGGTCGCGCAGTTCGCGCGCCTCGCCGTGCGCCAGCGAGAGCGCCATGTTGGTGGACGCGGGCACCAGCCCGGGCCGCACGTCGCCGACGCCCACTGAGAGCGCCCCCTCCATCGGCGCCTTCGGGGCCATCGGCGCAGAGATGAACTGGGACTGGCCCGAGAGCTTCGCGGCGGGCGGCTCCAGCCACGAGAAGGCAAGTCGGAACCTTCGCCTGTCCGCTACAACATCCACAATTGCGTATCTTTTACCACGAGCGTCGGGAACTAGTGGTGCTAAAACAGCACGTTCTCGCCCGCATTATCACGCAAAACTACGCGAAAAGTACTCAATGTTTTGAAAAATCTTTAAGAAACAGATTTCATTGAGGGAAAACTCTTTATATTTAATATTTTAACTGTAGGATCGCTCCGAACTTTTGAAATTTTGCAATTTTTGCAAAACTCAGGTTTTCAACGAATATAAGACATGCACTATGACTCTTAAACGTTCTTTGCACTATCCAACAACAAAATTTGATCAAAAACCATAGAGCTTTTTTTTTAAACTTAGGAAAAGATCCAGCGCTTCATGAAAAAGTACTCCCAAAAATTAAAATATCGATATCATATTAAAGGGGCCACGTCATCAGCCAGATGGATTGAGGAATATCATGCTTGGAAAAAATCTGCTGAATGGTTTAGCCGCGTTGTTCATAGACAAATTAATGGACGGACAGACAGATAGACAGACATCGTCAGACGTTTGACCGTCATTCGATTTTTTGGTTTCAAGAAACAACAAAATATAAATTCTGGCTACATCACGTGTTAGTTTTTTTTAATTTAGCATCTGAGTTCATCCACTTTTTCGATACTAGGACCTTTTAATATGAGTTGTTCTGCTGAAAATTAGCCGTTTTTTGAGAAGCATTACATAAATTTCTATCTATACCGTAGTGGGACTCTAAAAACTAGTCATGAATTTCTCAAAATATACCGCTAATATGTAACACAGTATTTAATGTGATACTGTATTGTATGTACGTTTTTTGGCATTTAAGGGTCAGATTAATTTTTGCTACTTAGCGGTGTTCCCAGGCCTTACCACGCTTATTATCCACGACTGGGGGTAAGGGGAACACGTGGCGAGAAGGAGGAATTGCCATTACCGTACCAAGCTTTCTTGGACTGCCTGAGCTTTTTCTTTCGTTACACAGCTGGAGTGACAGAGACGATTTGTTTTAGAAAGCTTCATCTCTATTTCTGTCCTAGCCGGGAATCGAAACCGGGATCGCCCCACAGAAAGCTAGCCATCCATGAGCTACCAGAGGGGTTTAATGCGATAATTACGTATTAAATGTAAAATAAGCTTTTGGTTCACACTTAAAAGGAAACTAACATTCAGAAATTAATTCAGTTTGTTGGACGTCGTGGTAGAAAGCACTAAAAGGTAAGTTGATCTCTATGTCACTTTTCTCAGTAGTAGTAACTAACAGAATGAATTCCATACAAGGAGGCCGATTTGGGAGATAGACATCGTTCGGTAACAATATAATTGATTAACTTATAAAAACTAATACGAATTAGGTGTAAATATACATCCCCCACTCTTCACATTTCCGGTGTGCATGCGTGCTGCTTAAAAGTTTAAGATACATCCAAACTTTGCAAGAAATTTTTCAACCATGTAGATTTGAGTACTTGTGGCTGGGGTGGTTTCTGCATAACTTCATTGCAGACCTGTAAATGAAGTCTTTTTTTAAAATCTGAATAACTGTTGAGTATAATACTGAAGAGGAGGAAACATTTTGGTACACCTTATTAGACCCTCCTGGAATTTTCGCGTGGACTCAAGTAGTTCCCTAATGGTCCAAGAGATCCTTGATGACATTAGTTAATTTGTTGGAAAATCAGTCGGGAGCTTAGTGTAGTATTATTGTATGTATTATATATTTGATATTACTATATCACTATGAGCTACATATAGAAATGCGTGAATATTATAGTAGATACGTACCAATTTATTTGCGTTTTCATTCATTTATTATTGTTCCTCTGTTTTCCGACTATTTTTGTACCGACCTAGTCTCGGCCACGTGAATGTTTGGAATGGGAGGTTCTACTGCAGTTGAAAAATACCCTCTATAGAAGCCGTCCGTTACCACGCTCTTGATCGCCTCGTGATCGCT
This sequence comes from Gryllus bimaculatus, assembly GCA_017312745.1. NCBI lineage: Eukaryota > Metazoa > Arthropoda > Insecta > Orthoptera > Gryllidae > Gryllus > Gryllus bimaculatus. The sequence goes on from BOPP01000036.1 coordinate 2,106,057, forward strand.
TGCCCTCGGCCAGCTAAGCGGGCGCAAGTCGGCGTCGAGGAAGGGGTCGCCGGTGGCGGTGTCGCTGCGCCAGGGCGCCGAGCAGCGCAAGCTGGAGATCTCCAAGTGGCACGTGTCGGACAACGGTCTTCTGGTGCTCACCTGCCCGCTCACCGGCCAGCTGTGCTCACACCACCTCGCCGAAGACGGGAAAGTCGCAGAAGTAAGCGGTTTTTTTTCTTTTTAATTCAGTCGCATCAACTGCAAAATCATTTGCGGTTTCTCCTTTGGCACATGTATTTAGAGAAAAAGACGAGTACTCTCAATTGTTTACGTTTCATCGTTTATAAGATTCAATGGTTGTGTAGAAATAATTCTTCCATTAAGGGCTCTTCCATAAATTCTTCTCTCTCCTATGTCTATTTGGCTTTACTCGTTATTGAAACTGCAGCATAGTAATTTGCAACATAATTGAATTAGAATTCAAAGTTTTTCTGCACTTTCATGAAGAAACCACAGACTCCTTTATAATTTCTTTCAAAAAAGTTAACCTAAATAAGATACTCAAACACAAAATAATGTCATTTTTACGTATTCAGATGATGGAAGATACTACATAAAAATGGTTACAAAAGTGTATTTTACAATTCAGTGTTTATCATTTTAGTTAGAGAACAAAAAGTATTTGCAAAATGGTAAAATCCAAAACAAATGTAAAAAATGAGATGTTTGCTTTATGGCTCCCCTTAAGAATGTTTGTGTAAGTGTCATTCTATGTAAATGTTATACATGTAGGATTTTCTAGAAACTCAAATAAGTAAGTAGTTGATTTATATAGCTGCAATTATATAACACAAAACTAAGAACTGAAGTGAGAACAGTAAGAACAGAAAAGTGAAACCTTTGCATCATACGTAAAATTGAAGAACCCCACATTATAGTTTCATGTCGATCAGTACTTTAACACTAATGAAATTAGAAAGGTTTACAAATTATGTACCAATCGTGTTTCTGTAAAAACAATTGACAGCAGATATGCGTTTTTTTATTAATTTAAGATATTATTTAAATTTACGGTTAATACTATAAAACCCATTAAAAATAGCAGGTTATAACACATAAAGCACGATTATGTTTCATTTAAATAATCCAGTAATTTGTTTGAGTAGAAAGCTCAAACGTTTTTAATTTAGCCACGTGTATTAAATGTCTCAATTTCATGAAAATCAATAAATAGATAGGGATAATAGTAAATATATTGTTAAATATAAAATATAATTTTATGTACTTCATAGAATTGGAACAAATACCACGAAAATTGCAATGCAATAACTAGTTATATGTACCATCCTTCCACTAATAGTATGAAAGATAAGCTCAAGAATATTTGTTGCAGGAAAACCAAGACTCAGCAACGAACATCCAAGAGAAACCTTCAGCTGCTAGTAAAACCCTTCCAAAGCTCCCAATCATAAAAACCCCGAAACCTCGACCAGTTCGAAGAGGACTTCTGCCGCCCCGTTCAACTTTCACAGACACGCAAAACATCCAACAGACCGTGTCGTCCCTCACGTCTAGCCACGACTTCAGGCAGCCCATTGTGCCCGAACCGGCCCACGCGCCGTCCCTGGAGTGCCCGTGGTGTACCCGCAGCGCGTCGAGCAACTGCGCCATGTGCCAGAGGGCCTCCACACTGTCTTGGGGCAAAGGCAGCTGCACGTTGTGCAACAAAGCAGCCTCCAAGAGCAGCACGGGAATCCTCCGGAAGCCTTCCACCGTCGGCTCGTCACGTACTGTGCTGCCAACTACGGCCGAGAAGAAAGGCGACAAAGGGCATGCAGCGCCAGTTCGACCCAAACCAGTGCCTGCGAAGGCAGTTCAGCATTCCACGACGACCCACAAGCGACGAGCCCCAAGGTCGCGTAACCGGAGACGCAACAAGCACCGATCTGTGAGCGCGAAACGCCGTTCAGTTTCCGGCCCACAGCACGCGAAACACCGTTCAACATATAGATCGCGTCAGAGGAAAAAGCGGTCACAGTCTAAATCCTCTCGTAAGAAACCTCGGTCGACTTCCCAGTCGCTTCGTAGGAATCAAAGTGTCACATCCGCGTCCAACAAAAATAGAATTCGTTCATCATCCCAACCGCAACGACGAAATGTTCATTCCACACTCGAACCGCGTCGTGGAAAAACCCGTTCAGTGCCGGGGTTGCAGCGCGGAAATCAACCTTCTACATCTGGCTCACAAAACGCGCGGAACCGTTCAAGATCTCGATCTCAAACAGAAAAACCCCGTTCGACATCGAAGCCACGCGGAGCGCCGCTCCGTTCAGGTCGGGAAACCCACCGCGTGCAACCGTCTGGATCGACCCGTCGACCGGCGCCCGCGAGTGCCCGCGCCGGGCCCAGTCACCGGCAATTGAACTCCGTGCCGTACCGCCACAACGCGGGGCAGCGCGTTGGTGCGACACGACGCGTAAATACGAATATTGCGTGTAAACCCAAGAAGCTAACCCGAACGCAGGAGATGCGTCTGATCCAGGAGCGCCTGGCGATGAGCGCGCACCACGCCGACAGCGCCTCGTCGCTCTCGTCGGGTTCGTCGCCGGCCTCGTCGACGTCGTCAACGACGGCGGTGTCGCGGTCGCCGTCGTCGATGGCCACGGAAGGGACCGACAGCGCGCTGAGGGAGTACTGCCAGGTGTGCGGCAACGCCCACCTGCACTCGGCGCACATGCGCAAGCGCATCCTGCGCCAGGTGCACGACGTGCTCAAGGCCAAGGTGGAGGAGCTGGCGCCGCGCTCCCAGCCCTGCTACGCGATGACCGGGGCCAAGGCCAGAGCGCCCACCGCCTCCAGGAGCAGGGTCGGGGTGAAGAAAAAGGGCGGCAAATAGTATTGTTCTGTTGTCAAGAGTGTGCAATTGAAACCTTGTTTGTTTGTTAGATTCCTTACAAAAGGATAGCTGCTACGGATAACTTAATAAAAAAGAACGTGTATTGTAATGGAGCTTTATAAAATCCAGAAATTTAAGATACTAACATTATTTTAGAACAAGGCTAACTTAGATTGTCCACTATTTGGGAAGATATTTCCAATAAGGGGTTCGCTACATATAATCTGTGCGCACTTTGAAAAATCCTCATGTAAACAAACCAAGGAAATATTTGTGCTTTGCTGTGCTTCTGATTGAATAACTCCGATCTTAGTAACTTCGTTGACATAAACAGCAAGTTTCTTAAATTAAATTCAGGGAGATCTGTAAAACGTATCGCAAATTACACTTTACTTTCCTGCTTGAAGAACAGGTTTTATTCCCTCCACGTTCAAAGACGATTATTATTACACGTACGTGTAAACGCGACGTCATCAGCCTCTCTCACACACATTCTAAAACAAACTAAGAGGTCCCTTCACACATGTCAGGCAGACATGCAACGCGGTCACGTGAAGGGGATGATTGAATGTCATGCACAATGAGAATCAAAATGTTTGTTAGAAGGTTGGGACAAAATATCAGTAAGCAGCTCATAATTGTATCGAGCAATATGACTCATGTAGTACATAACACTTCGAATGCGTTCCTTATCTCATTGCCTGATTACTATTTCTGACAATGACAGCTTCCTGCAATGTTTACTACGCTGTAACATTTTCTACGTTCTTATTATACTTTTTTTAAATTGTACGTTTTATTGAAAGATATCCTATGTACGAGGTAATGTAATGCAAAACAATCTTGTTAATATTCAATTTATTTTTCATACCTTTGCTATTTTTGAAGTATGTTGATAATTCCTTGAGGAACAAAAAATAACTTCTTCACATAATCTCCGTGTCTTCCTGCTGTCTTACAACACCTTTGCGGAAGGGTACGTACACTCGCATGGTAGAAGTTTAGGCCAGCGAGTCTCAGCCACATCTTAGCATCCTTCACAGTGTAGTCATATGTTGGAAGCCACCTGACAGAAACTTTTTTCAATTGCAGTTCTTTCAATATTCTGGCCTAACTCGCTTCTCCTATTCCCACTTTCGATGACAATTCATTCACAGTTATACTTTTGTCATCCAAAATGAAGTCGGGAATAAGCCGCACATTGTCAGGAAAATGCGAAGAGCGCAGTCTGCCTCTGCGTGAAATATCTTGAGTATTCGCTTGCCCTAATTCGCCCGATAATACCGGCTAACTGTACTGTGATCAACAGCATCATCTCCAAATGCATTTTTAACATCTGTGAATGTTTGTCACCGTCTTCTTCTCACAGCACGTTGCTTCCGCCGAACATGTAATGCAGCAGTCATCTTAAACTAAGAGAGAAACACTTGAGGAAACAGGTTGAACTGAATTTGATTTAAAGCGAGAAGAATGATACTTCGAAATCTGTAAAGAGCAAAGTAGGAGATTTTTTTAATAATTCATGTGCTTTACTTTTGGAGTGATTTACGGAAAATCACATGAAAATCTGTTACAATGCTGTTTCTCTTTCGAATCATTTTTAGGAATGACTAACTGATGTTGCTGTATAAATGTGTTACTGAATTCACACTAATCTCAGACTTCTCTACATGATGAAGATATTTCTTTCACAATGTTGTTACTACTATCCTATTACAGTGTTTAAATGAATAAAATGTATGTTGCACATACAATTTCTTCACTATCCTGTAAGTATTTCGCAAATTTAATAATCATTTCTTGTACGTAAATAACTTACTAATACCTATCTCGAATGTCACTAGATACCGCGGAATAAACCCAAACGAACCTAATACACATTTGAAGGTTCAAAGTCATAATGTCTGTATTTCAGATAATCTTATTGTCGCGTGGATATTGGTACCAACAAGGCCTCATAAAACGTTTCATTTTTCCGTCAACTACCCTTCAATAATGGTTTTAGCTTTGTACGTGTGTATTCGCATAAGATTAAAATAATATGAATTAAAAAAACGAACACTATCATTAACGTATTTTTTGGTATGACAGTTAAATATTACGCACATTTAACTTGTTCTTTCACTTAATATACATTCGAATAAATGTATAAATTGGTGAAAAACACTAGATGTTTCCACTGCTTATTGTCAATTCCTATCAAATACAAATAACAAACTTTAAGCATATTCTACTCTTTGTACGATTACTATAACACGTTATTTATAATGTATTTTTGACACAAATAACAGTAACATATTTTAAATTCGACTTGCTAATCAGAGAGGACAATTGAATTTGGTTGAAAGTTTCAAAGGTTTAACCTGTTAGGTTTGGCTCCTATGGTGCTCGGACAATTCTGTGCATTTGGTTCGGCTCACTACGCTGAGACGAATACAGAAACATTATTAAACTATATAAAATATTTTAATAAAATGTCACTGATTAAGAATAAAGGAATATACAATGTCAGGAAAACATCCTAAGATTTTTTGTTTATGTATTCACAACTTTTTGCTTTCCCGTATACGTACGTATTTACGGAGAAATGTACGTAGTTCAGAGAAAGTTATGTAATGCTGCGGAAAATCAATTTCGAGATTTCAATGGAAATACATGCTTTGAGTTATACCCTGATACTGAAAAAGTGTTTTTCCAAAACGTCCGTCCGTCTGTCTGGTGTATGTGAACCACTAGCCCATAAACCATGCGTAGAATTTCTTCCAAATTGAAGAAACCACTGTCCATTTGAACTGAGTCATAGCTCTGCAATTTCGAAAATCATTCATTAGTTTTTGGGGTACTTTACATGAAGTTCCTGAGACATTTTCAATATTTTCTCAAAAATGGATCCCGTTTTTTTCTTTAAATTTCTTGTAAGAATTAAATACACTTATAAAGGTTGCATAGGTGCGATGTTCACAGTTTACTCTGAATTTTCAAAAATTTCAAAAGTTTGAATTTTTCAGGATCTTTCTACAATTACAAAACTAAAGGATAGAGTTTTTTCTTCACATTAAATTCATAATTTGTTCTTTTATTAATGTTATGTACATTCTTTTTATTTTAGAAGTTTTCGCACAATATTGCATGCAATTTGAGCAATTTTAAAAAATTACAAAAACAAGATTTTCTCATAAACAACTCCAATTTTTTTCTTTACACTGGGAGATTGTACTAAATGCACTCTACGAAGTGACATAAACGCTATATTTTTTGTCATAAACGCCTCCATTTCGTTGTTTTTGCAAGAACAACAAAAATATTTTTTGCCTTTCCTCTTACGTCGTTAATATTTACATTAGTGGCAATTTGTCCATATTATATTTATGAGTACATGTGCTTTAAATAATGTCAGATAAAGTTTCTCGAAAACTCAACCATTTTCTGCCAAAACAATGCTGAAAATTTCGTAATAGCACTCTTTAGAAAGAGTTAAAAATCATTTCGGTGTATTTAAAAAAAATACTTAAGTGTACTTTTTTTTAAATAACTCTCACGCCGTTAATATGCACATTTCCAGCAATTTGTAAACAGTATTATATTAATGAGTTAAAGTGCTTCAAATAAGTTTTTCGAAAACTCAAAACGTTTCTTTGAAAAAGAGCTTCAAATTTCGAATTTACAGTAGCGCTTATGCCAGTTTTTGAAAAAGGCTCCAAAGTTTGCAAAGGAAATTGTCATTTAGGACACTGTTTTATTGTTCTTTAATAATCTTAAAATAATACCTCCGTTCTACAATTAGGAAACCGAAAAAATAATAAAATATTAAGAAAATGTACTTTGGGCGGCGATAGATGGTAGCTGATAAGAGTACGTGGCAAGTCCTAGTAGGTAGCTGAGACCAAAATAATTAAAAAACTAATATGGGAAAATCTGTACCATGCCGTAGCATCACTATTTCAATATAGCTTAATGGATTTTTGATCTCAGTACATCTTCAATAGCAATATTCTAAGATTTGTATTTAAAATTGCCCCTCACATTTTGTAGTACATGAATAGTGATTTCTTGATCTGGGAAGCGTACTGAATTTGTTTGCCTGAAGGGACAAATATTATTTCATTATAATTTCTTCTTATCAATTTTGACAGTTTAAAGAGTAACTAATAAGGCAAACATGTTTAAAGTCATAAAATATTATAAATGAGTATTTCATTCAAAGGTTTGTGTAAAGTTTGTAAAATAATATGTACGAAATATAAAGAGTATGATAAATTGGTTTCCTTGAATGTCACCTTTACGGAGCGTTTCTGGGGGGTTGTAAAGGGTCATTGGCTCTTTCATCTTTATTCTACGTATTATGGAAATACTATCTCCAGTGTACGCCGAAACCAGATCAAAAGCTTTACCGAAATGATACAGCAAAACCTTGTTCTCCTTTTTCATTTCATAAGCGCACATTTCACAACTTTCTTGATAAGTTTACGATCGCCGCGAGTATACGTCCTCTTTAACTTCGTCAGGAGTTAGAGGTGCCTCCCTTCGAAGGACCTGATCGGCATGAACTGGTATCAGAGACGAAGATCCACTGCCGCTAACAGCAGAAGAGAGAAACGACAGCATAAAAATATTACAACGTCCGCGAATTAGGTCATGGCACACAAGTAATATAATGCATGTTTACCAGAAAGAACTATTAGACATAACTTCGCTGTCAGAAATTTAAAATGTTATACTGTAAAATGAATAGTCACAAAATAACTTTCGACTCTTCACAATATTGCTTAACTGATGTACTTCTTAGCTGAGACTTAATGTTAGTCGCTGTGACCTATCAAAAAGGAAAACCTCATTAGAAAAGATGCAATAAACCATTTTAATCTTTGAATGAAGGTGAAATAAACAAAGCATCTGATCATTTGGGTATTGATGTTCTAATATTGTTAGTTTTTATTAGCAAGCCAATATTTTTTCAATTCAGATAATGTTAACTGAATAAAATATTATCTACGTTGTTCAATCTATACCACCCGCAGAGTTGCCAGACTCTTTATGTGTAAAATTCACCGTCGCATCGGAGATATGCAAATCCGCCCAATTCTGTCAAACGGCAGAGTGGGAAAATGGTATGAGGTAAAACAAACGTCCTCTGACACTGGGGTTGTAACATAAAATAGCTCCACTTTCACAAGATGTTCAAAATTAAATATCCTTGCCTAAAGATTTTTAACTTATCTTTAACAAACAATATTTATACAATTTTTAGAAGAGGGTGGAAACGATTACATTCTATTTAAATAAAAAAGTAGGCTCTGATATCTTCTCATAATAGCTGTAAGCATTTGCAACCGTTTCAGCACTAAAATTCCTGTGCCTAGGACATATATTTCATAAGACAAATCTTTGCACAATTTTTAGGAAAAGGTGGGAGGTACTGAAGATTTATGCACAAGAAGGAACACATCACCCAAAATCCTTCCGGGAAACAACACCCTCCCTCATTGGACGTAATCCTGCAAAATGCATTTTCTTCCCACACGTCGAGGCCTTTTTTTCGCCCAACTGCATCCCTGACCACCCTTATCATTTTTAGAGATCACAATGTACCTTTACCATTTTTTACTACATTTACAACCAAAGATATTTGATCAAGGAAAACATTTGACTGCATAAAATTTGGCACAATGAGAATTTATGAACAGACACAATGTTTTCTAATTTCAGCCATTTTATTTTCACATGTGTCTCCGTAACAAACGTACGGACCACAGAACGGCGCCCTTTTTTAACATATTTTATGTAACTATTAAATAGCATTTATCAGACTTTTTATTAAATACTTAAATAATATTATTTTGAAAATGTGCCAATTAAAACGAATTATGGCATCCCTAAAATAGTCTATGTTGGAAACCCTGTAAACTGTTTAATGGTTTAACAAATGAAACTTGTTTTCGCCTGTTCTGGCCAACTGTACAAAATGTCTTGCCAATTTGATATCTACAGTGAATTTGCTCGTTATAACACCATTCTACATAAAATGAGGTATCGCAAGAAAGGTAAGTTCAACAAACCGATTTATTTTCAAATCGCCTCTTAATTTGTTAATTTCATTAAACTCAAATGATATAGTTCTGAAGTGCTTAAATCTTCATTCAAGGTTAAAAAATTCGACTACGTCTCGTAAAAACTCTTGTAATTGCAAATAATAATAACAATATTATCTGTGGATCTCAACTGAGATCCGCAGAGTTAAAGATCAAGAGAAATATAACATGTACCCAATGCGTAAGTATTACAATGCCTATCTTCTTCTTAGAAAACTAATTTGCTATTTATAATTTATTCAATACATTTTGTTATAAGTAGGTGCAATTGATTTCTCTGAAGAAAAATATGACAAGGTGCAAGCCATAAGGATATCAAAGTTTAAAAAGGATTTGAATCATCCGGGTTCTTAAACCGAATATTACACGAGCACCAAGAATGTTTCCGAGAGTTGGAACTATTGAAAGGATGGAAACCATAAAGAATCACAAAGGTTCATTAAAAATCAGAGAAAAATGAAAAAAATTGTTTAGAACACAAGATTACAAGGTATTTTCTTCAATTTGAAAATTTTCAAAGCAATTAAGTACGTAGAAGCTTAGAATAAATTACTAAAACTCTGTTGCACCTGTTCGAACGAATTATTTTGTTCATTGTAAGATACACAGACATTATTATAATATGTAAGAATTCATAAATGTACGTAATACAAAACAGTCTGCATTTCATCACGTTTCTGTGAAAACGAAAAGTGTCTAAACCATGCGTGCTACAAGCTGATTTCTTCAGTTTCGTGTAGTAGTTCATGATTTCGCCAGGCCAGATGGAATTCGAACCTAATTCGATCAGCTTGTAGCACGTCTGATTAACAAATTACATTTGCTCCAATACTACATACGTAGTATATAGAAAGAATATTAATTCTGCGGGAAAAAGAGGATTATCTTCTGTTTTGGGACAAAATAATGCCCGAAGACCTAAGAAACCAGTTATTCCGATCTCTGATTATATTAACCGAATAACGTGATACCTCTAATTTAACATTTCGATGTAAGAACACCAGGCTTCAGTGAAATACAACAGGATAAGATATGACAGTGAAACATAAAAACAGTATTATCTTTCCTTTTTCACACATTTTGGTTATATTGTGAGAGGAGAAAGGGGCTGTGTGCAAATAATTTATATTTTTCCCCTTCCAGATTTTTGCTCACGTGATACCATACAAAGCCATGTCAATCATGTTGCGTTGTGGATGATAAGATAATTTACAACTTATTTCTGGAGAACGCATTGGTTTCCTTCAGCGAATGAATGAAAGATGAGCAACTCTACCAAAAAATTGTCTTCGGACGATGCGCCGACTAACATTTCCAGATCCTTGCGCAACGGTATGACCAATTCAAGACTTTTCCCTGAAGAAAATAGAGGAAACTCCATTTGTGATTAAATCTTCATTCAATGGAGGGAACTCTACTCTTTCTGTTTCGAAACGGCAGTGCTTGTAAAAAATAGTTCAGGATCATACTTTAAAAGTTGATATATAGTGTTATATTCTAGCAATGATTTACGAAGTCCGAAGTATTTGCACGGTTCAAACTAGTAAATACTATTTTTTTTTACAAAAATATTCTAATATTTTCCTCCTTATTTCCCAATGTTACTCGTTTAGAAAAATGTCTATTTGAAGTTAGTACTTATCTGTTCACGTTTTCTCAACCTTTCACCCGCCGTCTCTGCCCCGCGGTTTAGTGCCGTGAACATCGCTGAATCGTTAACCGGACCAGCAAGGGATACTAGTGTCGTCAGCAGCATTACTATTACCACCTCAAACACCTGCACTCAACCTTCGGAGAGTGACCAACAAACCGTCCCAGCGTTCTAAATTAACATGTAATCATAAATATTTGGCGTTCCCACTCATTACGCTGCCAAACATGAAAACCATGTTCGTCAGACGGGCGACTTCCCTAGGGCGACAGCTGCCTCCAACAAAATGGAGAAACCGCTTTAGCGGCAATAAGGTACATAGAATAAAATAACGAGGAAAAGTTAGAAAAACAGTTTGTTTCCATTTCAGTTGTTAACGAAGGCTTCCGCCATAGTCATTGACAATATTGCCAACATTTAGGTCGTCAAACTTCTACAATATTTCCGTAGCATTCGTTTTGAAGGTCAAATTAAACAGAAAATATCTCTTCCTAACAATCAATACTGCAATACCCTAACTTTTTTTCAAGCAATCCGCTTATGAGAAGAGGAAGTACATGGACTGGTTTGAAAAAGTGTAACAATAGGAATCGTATATGACGATTAAAACGGATACACGTTTTCCAATAAAACACCTGATATATTGAATATTGTCTGTTACCAAAACTGATTTTTTGTCTTTCAGAAACTACCCATCGGCGAAATGGCCTTCCAGCAACGCGCACGCCAGAAAGAAAAACCAACAAAAACATAAACAACAACATCAACAATAAAAGCAACAACAAAACCTGCAGAAATAAAAATAGCAAAATAAATAACAACAATAATAATAATAATTACAACAATAACAATACACACATAGGCAACAGCGAGAGAAGCACCCGCGGCAACCACAACAATTCCCATAGCATTAATAGCGGCAAAAACACAAGTAATGTCACCAATAAGACAAACTTGGCCAACAACAATGGTATTACTGCTGTTAACATTAAGAACACCAACACTAGTAGAAAGTGCAACGAGCTTGACAGCACCCTCAACAGTACGAGGAGCAAGGCGAATACCAACGCGAGTTCGACCGCCCGAGACGGCGACGGCAGAGGTGGCGCCGGCGAGGGGGCGGAGGGCGGAGGCAACGACGCGGGCGAGGAGGCGTGGCCATGCCCCACCCCGTGCCCCACGCGCTGCTCCAGCCTCGACGAAGAGAGCACGTTCGAGTTCCGCCAGGCCACCATTAACGCGGCCATCAACACCGCCATGGACCGGGTGAAGACCGTCGCCCAGGAAGGAGCCAGGGCCGTGCTGGTGGACGCGGCCAAGCAGGTATCAATGAAGCCTCCTAGAGGCACAGCTAGCAGCGGACACTACCACAATCGGTTGACACAAACCCAAATATGCCACCGTTTAGAACGTTTTAACTGCTAAATAATTACGCGAATATTAATTAAATTCCTCGTAATTAATTGTGAATTGCCGGGTGTGCCTTCCGGCCAGTCGGCTGACGTCACGCAGCGCGCTAGACCACCGCGCCGCGCCGCCCGCCAGGCTGATTGCGGTAGATTGAAATGAAACACACAGACTGGCCGAGGACTGTATTTTCTTCGATCATCAAAGCGAAATGGTCGAATAAAATTATGCCAATACTGTTCATAAAGAACCTCCATGAACTTTAATTATGATCGCTGAATTACCATATATGTGTCATGGTCTACGGTACGTCGGTAAAGGATTCAGGAAACAATGGTTCGTCTTTAATATGATCATATTTCGCTAAACTCATGTATTAAACCATTTTCATATTTTTAACAGCACAACAATTCGAGGTTCACAATTTGCCTCATCAACAGGCTTACTGTGTAATACGCACATTCACCACAAAAATTAAATTTAAAAACATTATTTAGTGGATACCATAAGTCATGACAAATAAAATACTAAAATTCCAGTCATCACGGACAGACTCTCCGTCTGGCATTGTTCTGGCTCCGTCTCATGGTCAGACTCTCTCATTGTCTGGCTACGTCTGGCAAAATTGTCACAGTCATTTATCAAAAGTGTCAATTGTCAATTGTCGACAGTCTGATCTCTGGAGTTTTCCTCTCTGGAGATATCACGCCATACGATGCATAAGATCTTTCTAATGCAGTGAAACACATTACGAAGATGTTGAACTTCATAATGTACTAAAAAAATGTTCTTAAATTGAAACTTAACCTGTTTGTACATTAAATGGATGTTAACCCGGACAGGGCTTGTGCGCAAAGCGCCTAATGTTGTTGCCCGACATGGTTGCACGGGACTTTCTGTTTCGACTAATTACCTTTCGCGAGCCTCAATAAATAACACCGCTGGCCGCATGCGGCCCGTGGCCTGCCAGTTGGACAGCCCTGCTATAGAATTACCTTTTTCAAAAATATTTAAAAAGATTTAAGTACAATTTGAACAAAACACGCATTTTTTATTTTTCAAAACGTTTGTTATTAATTTATTTGAATTACGTCATCCCTTGTTAATAATATTCGTTTCTCCCGCGAAGATACAGGAGGAAATGAAGACCAAAATGAAAGATTTACTTTTAACAAATTGAAACCATTGCGCAAGAGTGATGAGATATTCTTTGAGCATTATTTAAATTTTTGCTCCTTCGGTTTACTTGATCTGGATACCACCAATGCCACCTATATTCATCGCTTGTGATGGTGCCATCTTGACTGTTCACGTTGAAGGGAAAGATTAGGATATTCTCTATCTGTATCTCTATTTACGCTTTCCGTAGTATATTGTTTGCCGTAGAGTGACGAGGTTTATTTTCGATAACTATTAACATTCAGTCTCGCCAGACAATAAACTGGATAGTACTTTAATAGTTTACTACTACCTCGAATGAAAAATTATTTCCCTCATTGCGTGAGTGAAAAACAGCCTTTTAACATTTTGCCGAGGATTTACAAGTCTGCCTTCTTCCTATTTTGAGTATGTGAGTATAGTAGATTAGCGTATGTTGTAGTTTAATGTGTTACTGAAGATTGTCGTTTCGTATTTCGTGATTAAAAGTTAACGGCCTTACATACATGTCCTAAAAGCTTATTTTCATATTTTTTGGACTAATGTGTGTTTATTCCCCCAGTATCGTTCATACAAATCGGCTGATAAAGAATTTAAATACGTGTCATCAACAAGATTTAATGTTAAAAGTTTTTCATTTAAATATTCTATGTAAAACGCAAATAACTAAATAAATAAGTACAAGATATAGTATATTTAGCTCGGAATTGCTTTCTAATTTTTTAAAGAGAAGACTACTTATTTAAAACTGTTAATGAGTTACAATGAACCAGGGAACAGGAATTCAAACAATGTCAGTGCATATGTAGTGCCAGAAAAATAAAACACGAAATAAAAAATAATATATAAACAGTAGAAATATGCCATGCTAAGCTAGACATAACGGTAGATTGCTCAATTAAATTAAGTGTGGCATACGTTCATTTCACAACACGGATCTTTGCGTTAGACGGCCAGGTATTCAAATCTTATGCAAACCGCTCGTACCCACGCTCCACTATCTCCCCATCCCCGCAAAATATGTCTTCTCCCCACCACTTGCACTTTCCCGCTTCTCTCCGCGGCCGCTGGCTGTAACGTGCAAAATGCCCCGGGAGAGCAGGCGATGTGCAAGCCGTATAAAATACTGTTCTAAGCCACTAAAATGTTTCAATAGATTGGACATCGCCTATCTGCTCGGCCATTACTAGTTTAGTTTTCAATTTTTCCGTGTGAGCAACAGTTGCACCGGGTTGCATCCGCAGTCTGCTTGTTTAAACCGCAGTCCTCAATAGCACACAGAATGCATCACCGTGGCTCTTATTTTCCAATACTCCACAAAAATTCGTATAAGCGCTGGGGGAGTAATAAGATGTGTTTTTCTAAAAGGCTTGGGATTCTAGCAGCCAACTAAAGCAATCGATTAACCGCTTGGGCGTGAGCGTGAGGCCGTTACTTTGGTCTGCTCTCTGTGACGCGCACGGATCGTCCTTGCGCCGGCCAGTGTGCCGTTAGACGCCTCTCGCTGCTGGGGCTTTGCCCTCAGCGCTGGGCGCGCAGGCTTAGACCGCAGCACCGCCAAACAGTCCTCCAAAGCTCAGTGGGCTTGGCGCCGCAAGCAGTGCAGTCAGGATCTGCACACACACGACACGGTAAGTTTACAATCTTCTACTTTTCTGTATTGGTGAGATGTAGAGAAAAGTTGTTACTACGAGTATTGTTAAAGAAAAAATCGGTCTCTAATATTTTAACGCAATGCCTGTTTTGTGGTTCCCTAATAGCGAAAAATTCGTTATTTCCTTAAAAAACGTCTGACCTCTCCATTAGTCCGTGTATCCATCAGTCCATGTGCCCATTACTCCGTCGTGTCCATTAGGCGTATGTCCGATAGTCCCGTCTGTCGTTCATGAGCAACAGAAAGCACTATAATCTTTACAAATGTTTCTAAAAATTGACATCTTTAATCCCTCTCATTTGCATTCCAGATCAATGGAATTGAAACGTTATTTTATTGTTTATGAGATGTTAATAAAGCATATTGTCAAAATTACATTCGAATTATTTCTATTAATTTTTTCCACGATTCCTCTTGTAAAAATGCACAGATTAATTTACATTAAAAATTCAACTCAATCTACAAATACAATGAAAGCAAATTTAAAATATTTGCTTATTCTTTTTAAGTTGAAGACAATTGTTCAAGTGAAGGCTGAAGAAATAATAGGATTTTCCCCCAACATTGTATATTTAAAAACACCAAGGGTTTTCGTTTAGGAAGTTTTTGAAATTTTAACACCGCAGAATTTCGTTATTTTCGCTGCAGTAATGGCCCTAGTCATGTTGTTCTTTTTCTTAAAAAAACCACACGGTGTTAAATATATTAAAATTATAGGAATTAAAGTTTAATCTGGCCTCTTATTTGTAATACAGCTTGGTCAGGCCAACTAAAAACTGCTATTCAATTGTAAATTGTTTCTTTGGTCGTTGTGATATGCAAGTTCGCAATTGATCCATTAAAAGCCGACCCTTTAAAGAGATCAATTGCGGATTTTATAAAACCATGATCTAATTGTTCAGACGCTGAGATTGTTCATGACAGACGGCGGACAAACAGTCGCTTGCCCATAAACCAATTTTTCGGTTGCATTAAGGCTCACAAAACCTGGGATTTTACTAATTAGCATGTTAACGCGATGTAATTACTTAACATAGTAGGAACAAAGTATTATCCCTTATTATTATCAAAGGACAACATTAAAACGAGTTTTCATCCTAAAAAGTGGACAGTTTTTTGCTGCATAGTAGCTTCCTCTACCCTACCATAAGAAGTTTACTTGTATGCACGAAATTTAATGTCTTCGGTAAAAAAAGATCATGCTATAAAAAAGTTGTTAAGTATTAGAGTCGTCAATTATATTATCAGTTTAATTCAATTATATGTTAGATGTGACTTTATTAATGGCCTGGGCATATCTAATATTAGGTGGAAGGATTACGAAATCTTGATTCCATCTGTCTCTTTTAGGGGAAGTCTGAATAGGAAGAAAAAATGTGCCAATTGGTTCCTGACTTCAAATAATGTCACTGTTTCCGTGAAAAATTCTCACTTAGTTACCTTGTTACCCACCATTCCACGGGTACACTTTGTTCTTAATTTCAATTAGTTTTCAGAATTTACTTTCTCGCTGTACTTCGTATGGAAAGAAAATTTCTTGTAGTTCGTTGCGCCGCAGCAACCGGCAATTTTCGACAGAAAAAATTCTTATTGATAGACCCTGGTAAGAAAAAATGGATAAATCTTGTTCCTATATGTGTGAATTATTTTTCCACTAATATTTGTGTCATAATACAAGTTTCGTGGTCACGCTTGAGTCATCAGAAAAAAATTATTGATAACGAAAACACTTGTGTACGTCTGTGGTCAATGCTAGCACCCTAAACCATTCATGTAGATTTCCCAAAGTTGATATATTTCCCAATCCCATTTTAACGAAACAGGTCATTCAAGTTTGAATCGGATATTTTGATTTTTAGAATACTTTCACATGACTGTCAATCATTTTCGAAAATTCAATGAAAAAACTGGCTCAAATTTTTGAATGGAATTTTCTCCTCGAAACTACTTTAGACAAGACGTAAAAAACGAATGCGGTTGTTGGAGTCACTGTATGTTCAGAAGTTTTTAAAAGTTCAAAAAGTATTCGGCTATTTTCTAAAGAGTAATATTGCATAATGTCTGTTCTTCAAAGACCAGGTTCTTGAACAAGACAATTTTTCGAAAATGAGTAGTTAAAATGTAATTTTGCTGCCACAGTGAACTTTTTTATTGGCAATTTAAAACATTTCTTTTCTGAAAAAACCGCTTCCAAGTGTTTTCTAAAAATAATTCCTTAGTATGTATGTGTGTAAAAACGTAAAACAATTGTACAGTCATTCTGGGACACTGTGTTTAAGAAAGTTGACAAAATGTAACATGTAAAACTTCAAATTTTAAGAGTTGAAATGAAATCTGTTCTAAAAAATAGGACTCTTAATGAACGTCATTTATAATATGTTTGAAAAAAACAGAACGTTTCGAATAATTTCTTCTTGAAATTAATCAAATAATAAAAAAAACATTTTCTCACAAAAACCGTTTCAAAAGTGTACTTTAATTATTTTCCGCTTAAACGCCGGGCGCTTAAACGAATGGTGGAGATTCCATTTTTGTCGAACTCTTTGAACTTGGAAATTATAAAAGTGTAGAATTAATGTATAAAATTGTTTATATTAAGATTATATATTATAATGTATGATAAAATTAATGTGTCGTTATAGCACCTCTAGTTTACGCTTTTCGTGTGGGAACAATAGAGAAATCAGAAATCAACGTGAGATAAGAGCTAAAATAGTAAGATAGCAATGGTCTCACTTACCGCATTGTTTCATTTATAACCTGGGTATCGTTCACCCGTATTTGAGCAGAAAACATGCAAATGAACCGACCCATTTAAAGAAGTCACCCTAACTCTGAAATTACGTGTTGTCCGGCACTCTAGGAACTAGGCAGTCTCGACCCAATCAGTATGGATTTCGCATCTGCATCTTTCAGTATCTACGCCTAGGAACCTAACGTTAATCTATTACTTGTCAAGTCATCATCCACCTTTACGCAACATTGAGCGCTTGCATTGAAACTAACCTTTTTGGCAGATTGACTTCGGAACTGGAACCTAGGTAATAACATCTGGAAACTATACCTTGATCGCTGACATATGCTTTCCATGGCAATCGAGTCGAGAGTATCATGTCGTATGATTGACCCGTCAATCGTCATATGGTTATTGGGATCGAGCGAGCGTCGCTGTCAAAGCCACGCTTTCGACTTCGACGGCGCAAACCGTCCCAGCGTTGTTGACCCCAGCCGGTTGTTGACGCAGTGTCAACCGTGCAAGTGGGCGCTGACCCCCTGTGAGTGGATTTGGTCGTCGCCTGTGCTTCAAATTGCAGATTCGTGTGCGGTACATATGTTTGTCTGAATTGTTCATATCTATGGAAGGATGTGTGAGAGTAGAGAGGGATACAATGCATCTGTTTTTCCCAGAATGTTGAAAAAAACAGGAAGTGCTGACACACTGTCTGTCGGGCTGAGAGGTCAAAGTGACATTTGACGGCCGTCTTGGAGACGGTGTATCCACATCTGAAATGAAGATACAATTAACCAATATAAGAATCCTTATTCATTTTTCATTATTTTTTTAAATTCCTTTGCAGGACAAATCGTGAATAAGAAAATTACATAAATATTTTGTAAAAACCATATATGTAGAAAAGATGAAGCATTTGTAACCACTTTAATAGCTTCGCATGCTCGTGCTCAAGTAATTTAAGTCGTAACCAATCTATACTAAACTTAACTGCTCATTCTTGTTTATCACTTGATGCTAGTTTTTAACGCTCGTACCTCTTTTTGACTGCACCTTCGTTACCGCCGGATGTAGAGAACAGTCAAAGCACAAGATGTCCTTTCTTTGTTAACTGCCATTGGCTATTTTAGAACTGAGACTTGCACCGTCGGGTAATGAAGGGATGCGCAACACGAGAACAGAACATCTTGCATCACCCCGAACATGATGTTTAGTCTTCCATCTTTCTCTTCAATTCGCATACTTCACTATCTCTTTTCCTTCACCTCTATCTTTGCACACCGTCTTATTTATTGATGTTCTTCTTTCGCATTGTTTTACCGCTTCCTGACATATCTTCCTATCTTCTTCTCCATTTCCTTCTGCATCATAAGCGAGAAACAAAATATATTCATTAACAAGAGAAACATAAAGTAAATAGATTAAATTTAACCAAAAAATGTTTGTTTGCGGAAAAAACCAATAGTAAGCTGTTTGTGCAAAAGAACAAGTAATCTTTTAATTCTACCATTCTACCACATTCGCAGATGTAATAGAAATGTATTGTAATGCTGCGGGAGAGTTAACGTCCGAATTTTTACACAAGAGAAAAGTTCTTATTACCGGTCCACTGTAAAAAAAAGTAAATACAGTGCTGTTTATAAGTTGTAAAAATGAACCAAAAATTATATTTTCGGGTGGAAAAAAACCTCTCTTTCATATCTCAAAATAGTCTCCTTTAGGTTTGTGCCATTTGGACTCAGAGTGATTTATCCCATTGGAGATAGTTTTGTTCAACTCAGCAAAATGGTTTACAGCACAATTACTTCCTCATTGATCTGAAAACGTCTTGCCCACGAAGCTAAATTTTAAGTTTGGAAATAGAACTTCATTCGAGCTAAATCAGTGAGTTATGCTGATAAAAGACCAATTCGAACATTACTGATGCAAATTTTGTCATTCGTGACTGCTGTGTGTGGCCGGAGAGACCTATTTGGTGTACCGGTTGTCTTGATGTAACAAAAAAAAAAACTTTCCCGCAAATTGTACGCGAATCTTGGCCGTTTTTCACGTAACCTTCACCCGAGCACCCCCAATAAGCCAGCAGCGTAATGGACATCCAGTCTATAGATTTCTGCCTACCATTTCCAAATAACCACAGACCATCATCAACCCACATCACACCACAACCATCAGCGAAACCACACCACACACACATCGATCGACCACGACCAAATTTCAGTAATACAATATATATTCACAGGAAATTAAAAAATTTAATCTGCTTCTACTTATTTTCTCGCTCAAAAATAACACTCTTTTCGAAGCGCTGAATCCCCTCGACATATCTATTATATCCCAAATACCATGTTGTATCCCCCATCTCCATCACTTTTTCAATCCATATCTCTTTTATCATCGCACATATATTACCATCGAATGATATAATATTTTTGTTTTTTCTCTCAGCTGTATTTTGCGGTGCCCCAGAGGGAGAGATATGTTTGTCAGAGAGACCAAAGGACTAAGATGAAGATATGTCACAGACAGCCGCTTCTCTATGTTGATTTCCAATAGTGTTGAAAACAAAGACAGAGTTAAAAAATTCGTCGCGGCCATATGATTAGAGGGTCAATAAATACATACCCACCCAGACCCCCTTCTGTCGCAGACCTGGACCGCATGAAAGGAAAACGCGAACTAAAGTGTAAGTATCTCCAAGTTGAAGGGAAAAGATATGATATACTAACATCATCTTCGGATTTACCATGATTTCAGAAAAGTTTCAAATGTTCTCGTAAGCGGTTTCCATCTGGCTATTTACCGACACAGATGCTGGTTTCAGGTTCTTATTGACACGAGCCATTCCTAAGAATTGACTATCTCATAGACCCAAACAATATGCGATCCGGTTAACCCAAAAAAGACATTCCGATTGCAACTCGAAACCTTGCTTCCCTCTCACAACCAACAACCAATACAACCTTTCTACCATTTTATCATTACAAAAAAAGTTTGAAGGGTGAGCTCAAATTCTTGCTTCAGATTTAATCGCATCAAATACACAGCCAATCTTCAAATTGCAAATTCGAATTTCCGCTATTCGTTTCCGCGAGGTGTCAATTTGAAATACGTTCGTGTTTGCCGTTTAAATTTAAAAACTCGTAGATTCTTTCTCATTGTCGGTAAGTCATCACGAAAGAACAATAAATAGGCTTTGTTTATTTAATCCTATTTTCGTTATGGTTTATTTAATCTTTCCTTTCATCATATTTGAGTTCCAGATACAAAATTAAAGATAAATGCCTACGCATCTTATTTTTATGCATTTGTAGGCGCCCATATATCAGATGGCCTCTGCCCAGTTATTCATTTAGAAAAAGTCTTTTATTTTAAAAACAAGTTTATCGCTGATTATGGTATAATTATGAAATTCTGAGCTCACTTCGAGTAATCAAGAGGAACTTGAGGCCTGAAATTACCTCGTTGTGTTGCTACAAATACTTACAACAAGTTGGGGAATTATTCACGTTGGTTACTTTTGTAGAAAATAAGAAGTCCTGCTATTCCCTAACTACCAAAAATAATAAGTAGAACATTACTTTACACGCATTGTTTGAATTAGTTTAGACTTTTCAAGTGATGGATGAATGAGTTAGTTGGGCAAAAAGGGCAATAGCCTAATATTATGTAGCCTTTCTAATAATGGAGAAAGATAATATACGTTCTAGCTCCGTTAGTTGCAGTATGCAACTTACCTCTGTGTCTTTCTATACAGTCTTGATTAGTCAGTTTCTTCTTTTCATTGATTAGAA
>BOPP01000036.1:2127443-2144770 GCA_017312745.1 Gryllus bimaculatus
TGCGATGTAAAAGATGGAAGGTGGTGGGACAATTCGGATTTAGATTCGGATTCAGCGCTTCGAAAAATATAGAGAAAAATGAGTTAAATCTTTGATTCTGACAAATTTGTGTGTGTGTGTGTGTGTGTGTGTGTGTGTGTGTGTGTGTGTGGCTGTGTTATTTGGAAAATGGCAGAACCATAACTGGTGTCCATTACGCTGCATTATTGGATTGCTGATTGAAAAACGGCCAAGATTCGCGTACAAGGAAGTATTGTTACATCAAGACAACTCACCATCCCACACACAGCAGTCACAATGACAAAATTTGCATCAGTAATGATTCGAATTGGTCTTTTATCCAGCATACTCACTGGATTTAGCCTCGAATGACAGTTCTATTTCCAAACTTAAAAATTTAGCTTCGTGGGCAGACGTTTTCATCAATGAGGAAGTAATTGCTGCTGTAACCATTTTTCTGAGTTTGAAAAAACATATCTCCAATGGGATAAAAACACTCTCGGCCAAATGCACAAACCTACAAGGAGACTATTTTGAGATATGAAGAGATGTTTTTCCGCCGAAAAATAATTTTTGGTTCCATTTTTACCAAACTTATCAAACAGCATTTGTATTCACTTTTTTGTTACCAGTGACCGGTAATAAGACTTTTCTTGTGTAAAAATCGACGTTTTCTCTCGCAGCATTACAATACATTCTCTACACTGCGAATGTGGTAGAATGTCAAAAATTAAAAAGATACTTGTTCATTGTGCACAAACCACGCCTACTATTGATTTTTCAAAACACATCTGTATTTAATCTATTTGAATTATGTCTTCTCTTGTTAATGAATAATATTTGTTTCTCCGCTTATGATGCAGAAAGAAATGGAGAAGAAGATGGAAGATATTCAGGAAGCGGTAAAACCAAATGCGAAAGAAGAAATCATAAATAAGACGGTGTCGCAAGAGATAGAGGTGAAGGAAAGAGATAGTGAAAGTATCGAATTGAAGGGAAAAGATGGAAAGACTAACATAATTTCGGGGATGATGCAAGATCGTCTGTCTCGTGTTGCCATCTCATTACCTGACGGTGCAAAGTCTCAGTTCCTAAAAATACGCCAATGGCACGTTAACAAGAAAGGACATCTTGTGCTTGACTGTTCTCTACCACTCGTCGGTAACGGAGGTGCAGTCAAAAAGGAGGTACGAAGCCGTAAAACTAGCATCAAGTGAAAACAAGATGAGCAGTAAGTTAGTACAGGCTGTTACGACTAAATTACTTGAGCACGAGCATGCGAAGATTAAAGTGGTTGAAATGCTTTCACTCTCTTTTTACAAATATGTTTTAGAAAATATTTATGAATATTTTCTTTATTCATGATTTGTCCTGCAAAGGAATTTAAAAAAATAAGAAAAATGAATAGGATTCTTATATTGGCTTATTGTATCTTCATTTCCAGATGTCGGATACACCGTCCTCCAAAGACGCCGTCAAATGTCACTTTGACCTCTCAGCGACAGACAGTGTGGTCAGCACTCCTGTTTTTTCAACAATTCTGAAAAACAGATGCATTGATCCCTCTCTACTCTCACAACATCCTTCCCTTAATATGAACAATTCAGACAAAACATATGCACCGCCTTCGAATCTGCAATTTGAAGCACAGGCGACGACCAAATCCACCTCACAGGGGAGTCAGAGCCCACTTGCAACGGTTGACACTGCGTCAACACCGCTGGGGGTCACGCTGACGTTTGCGCCGTCGAAGTCGAAAGACGTGGCTTCGACAGCGACGCTCGCATCGATCCCAATAACCATATCGACGATGACGGTCAATCATACGACCATGATACCTCTCGACTCGATTGCCATGGAACAGCAGTATGTCAGCGATCAAGGTATAGTGTCCAGATGTTAGTTACCTAGGTACAGTTCCGAAGTCAAATCTGCGCAAACAAGGTAGTTTCAATGCAGCGCTCAATGTTGCGAAAAGGTGGGATGATGAATTGACAGAATTGATTAACGTTAGGTTCCTTAGCGTAGATACTGAAAGATGCAGATGCGAATCCACTACTGATTGGTCGCAGACTGCCTAGTCCTAGAGTGCCGACAACACGTAAATTTCAGAGTTAGGGTGACTTCTTAAATGGGTCGTTTCATTTGCATGTTTTCTGCTCAAATACGGGTGAACGATACCACGGTATAACATGAAACAATGGCCGGTAGACGAGACCATTGCTATCTTACTATTGAGCTCTTATCCTTCGTTGATTTCTGATTTCTCTATTGTTCCCACACGACAAAAGAGTAAACTAGAGGTGCTATAACGACACATATTTTATCATACATTATATCATATATCTTATCATAAACATATTTTATACATTAATTCTAACTTTTATAATTTCCTAAAGTTCAAAGAGTTCGACAAAAATGAGATCTCCACCATTCGTTTAAGCGCCCCGGCGTTTAAGCGGAAAATAATTAAAGTACACTTTTGAAACGGTTTGTGAGAAAATGTTTTTTTATTATTTGATTTAATTTCAAGAAGAAATTATTCGAAAAGTTCTGTTTTTTCAAAATATTATAAATGACGTTCATTAAAGGTCTATTTTTTTAGAACAGATTTCATTTACAACTCTTAAAATTTGAAGGTTTTACATGTTAACATTTTGTCACTTTCTAAAACACAGTGTCCACCAGAAATGACTAGTACAAATTGTTTCACCGTTCTTACACACATACATACAAGGATAATTATTTTTAGAAACCACTTGGAGCGGTTTTTCAGAAAGAAATTGTTTAAAATTGCCAAATTAAAAAAGTTCACGCAAAATTACATTTAACTACTCATATTTTCGAAAAATTGTCTTGTTCAAGATCTGTCTTTGAAGAACAGAATTATGCAATATTACTCTTCTAGAAAATAGCCGAATACTTTTTGAACTTTTGAAAATTCTGAACAATCAGTGACTCCACCGCATTCGTTTTTACGTCTTGTCTACGATTTCCGAGGAGAAAATTCATTCAAAAAATTTGGAGCCAGTTTTTCAGAATATTTCGACAATGATTGAAGCTTCATGTAAAGTATTCTAAAAAATCAAAATATCCGATTCAAACTTGAATGACCTGTTCGTTTAAATGGATTGGGAAATATCAACTTTGGAGAACATCACATGAATGGTTTAGGTGCTAGCATTGACCACAGACGTACACAAGTGTTTTCTAATCAATAATTTTTTCGATATCAGGGACCCACGAAACTTGTATTATGACACAAATATTAGTGAAAATAATTCACCACATATAGGAACAAGATTTATCCACTTTTTTCTTACCAGGGTCTATCAATAAGAATTTTTCTGTCGAAAAATTGCCGTTCTGCGGCGCACGACTACAACATTTTCTTTCCATACGAAGTAAAGCGAGAAAGTAAAATTCTGAAAAACAAGTGAAATTAAGACACAAAGTGTAACCCGTGAATGGTGGTAACAAGTAGTAACAAGTAGAGATTTTCACGGAACAGTGACATTTATTTTGAAGTCAGGAACACATTGCGCCACATTTTTCTTTCCTATTCACTTCCCCTAAAAGAGACGCTAGGGATCACAAGATTTCGTATCTTCCACCTAATATTAGATATGCCCAGGCATTAATAAGTCAACACCTAACATATAATTGAATTAACTGATAATAATATTGACGTCTCTAATACTTAACGACTTTTTTAAGCATATCTTTTTACAGGAAGACATTAATTTCGTGCATACAAGAACTTCTTATGTAGGGTAGAGGAAGTACTATGCAGCAAAAATGTCCACTTCTTTAGAGAAAAACTCGTTTTATGTGTCTTTGATAATAAGAAAGGGGATAATACTTGTTCCTATATATAGTAAATTACATCCGTTAACATGCTAATTAGTAAAATCCAGGTTTTGTGAGCCTATGCAACCGAAAAATTGGTTTATGGCAAAGCGACTGTTTGTCCGCCGTCTGTCAATGAACAACTCTAGCGTCTGAACATGGTTTTATCAAAATCCCAATTGATCTCTTTAAAGTCGGCTTTTAATGGATCAATTGCAACTTGCATATCAAAACGACCAAAGACAATTACATTGAAATAGCAGTTTAGTTGGCCTTGAACACGTCGTATTACAAATAACGGCAGATTAACTTTTATTCTATTAATTTTAATATATTAACACGTGTGTTTTTTAAAGAAAAAGACAACATGACTAGGGCCCATTACTGAAGCGAATAACGAAATTCTGCGGCGTTAAAATTTCAAAAACTTCCTAAACGAAACCCCTTGGTGTTTTAAATATACAATGTTGCGGGGAAAATCCTATTAATTCTTCAGCCTTCACTTGAACAATTGTCTTCAACTTAAGAAGAATAAGATATTTTAAAATTTGCTTTCATTGTATTTGTAGATGAGTTGCAATTTTAATGTAAATCTAATCTGTGCCATTTTTACAAGAGGACATCGTGGAAAAAATTAAAGAAATGATTCGATGTAATTTTGACAATATGCTTATTACATCTCAAAATAAAAATAAACGTTTCAATTCCATTGATCTGGAATGCAATCAGAGGGATTAAAGAATGTCAATTTTAGAAAACATTCTGTAAAAGATATAGTGCTTCTGTTGCTCATGAACGGACAGACGGACTATCGGACATACGCCCTAATGGACAGACGGAGTAATGGGCACATGGACTGATGGATACACGGACTAATGGAGAGTCAGACGTTTTTAGGAAAACGATTTTTCGCTATTAGGGACCCACAAAACAGGCATTGCGTCTAAAATATTGAGACCGATTTTTTCAACATACTCGTAGTAACAACTTTCTCTACACCACCAATACCAGAAAGTAGAAGATTAAACTACCGTTCGTGTGTGCAGATCCTGACCTGCACTGCTTGCGGCGCAACCCCACTAGCTTGGAGGACCTGTTGGCGGTGCTGCGGTCTACCTGCGCGCCCAGCGCCGAGGGCAGCCCCAGCAGCGAGAGCGTCTACGCACACAGGCCGCGCAAGACGCTCGTCGCTCACAAGAGCAGAACAAAGTAACGCCCACGCTCACGCCCAAGCGCGGTATCGCAATTCAGTTGGCGCAGAATCCACAAGCTTGTTAGAAAAACACATTATTACTCCCCCAGCGCTTATAGAAGTTTTGTGAGTTATTGAAAATAAGAGAGCCACGGTGATGCATTCTGTGTGCTATTGAGGACTGCCGCGTTAAACAAGCAGAATGCGAGATGCATCCCGGTGCAACTCTTGCCTCACACGGAAATTGAAAACTCAAATAGTAAATGGCGAGCAGATAGGCGATGTCCAAGTCTATTCTGAACATTTTTAGTGCTTATGACAGTATTTTACTACAGGCTTGCACACCGCCTGCTCCCGCGGGCATTTGCACTTACGAGCCAGCCGGCCGGCCGCGAGAACGCCGAAAGTGCAAGTGGTGGGGAGAAGACATATTTGCGGGGAGGGGAGAAGTGGAGCGGGGTCGACGCGGTGCATAGATTGAATACCTGGCCGTCTAACGCAAAGATCCGTGTTGTGAAATGACTTGCCCACTTATTTAATTGAGCAATTACCGTATGTCTAGCTACAATGGCCATATTTCACTGTTTATTATTATTCTTTATTTCGCTGTTTATTTTTCTGGGCACTACAATGCACTGACATTGTTGAATTCCTGTTCCCTGCGTTCATTGTAACTCATTAACATTTTAAATAAGTAGTCTCTTTTAAAAAATTAGAAAAGCAATTCCGAGCTAAAATATATCATATTCTTGTACAATATTATTTAACAGTTAGCTTTTCGCTTTTCGTGATAGTCACAAAAATATGAAAAATGCTTTTTACTCTTGAGAATGCTATGTGAATGAACACGTTGACTTTAAAGTTTCACCGAATCACTGATGATAACGACAATACTGGTACAGGTAAAACACAATTCAAACCTAACAAGACATTTACGTCTTACTTTACTATACACTCACATACCTCCACAAATAGGAAAACAGCACTTGTAAATCTCGGCAAAATGTTAAAAGGCTGTTTTCACTACACGCATAGGAAATAATTTTCATCGGTATGTAGTAACTATTAAAAGTACTTCCAGTTATTGCTGCGAGACTGAATTAATAATTATGAAAATAAACCTCGTCACTCTACGCAAAACAATATACACGGAAAGCGTAAATAGAATAAGATAGAGAAATCTAATTCTTCTAAGCGTGACAGCTCAAAGATGGCCACCATCACCAAGCGATGAAATATAGGTGGCATTGGTGGTATCGATAAGTACCGAAGGAGCAAAAATTTAACATAATGCTCAAGAATATCTCATCCTTTATATTAAGATGATAGAAAAGTTTTTTTAGTCTGAAGATGTTAGTTTTTAAGGCTCTATAACGCTTTGATTAGGAGTTATTTAACGATATAGCTGACTGAGTACTGCGGGTTGCATTTTTAATGAATATTTAGATTTTTTTTAAAACAAATCCTTCACATTTTTAAAGCCAACGTACAATTCATCACCTTTCTGTAAAATTCTCTTTCTTTAGAGACCTCATTTATAAAGATAGGTTAAGTGTAAGAGACACAAAAGGTATGTATACTACTGAAATAATATAGAAGACGATTCAGGTTAATTAGAACGTTATCCATAGATGTTGAATAAAGATGTGTGAATGAAGGTAAATGGATGTTTTCGATCGGTCTTGTAACATAGTTGTTATCGACTTAGCCATGAGTTGCAGAGTTAGCTGTTTCTTATTTCCCCAGAGGGATGAAAGTGTCTTCGTGCGCCGAGACCTGGTTGGGCTTTCCAAAGTATCATGCTTTTTCTGACAAAATAACCATTTCTTCCCTTTCTCCTGTCCCAAACGGATATACACGAAGGTTAGTTTGACGGCATGCGGGCACTTGGAAGATTCACTGGGTTCACGATGTGCGCGATTGCTCTGCTTCGTCTTTCCTACTCGTGAAAGCTTTCAAAGTCGTCACGGACCTTAGCGGCAAGGGAGTGCGGGCAACGACGGACTTAAAGGCCATTGGGGTGTGACGGTATAGGAAACTGGGCTAATTTATTCAGGGTGTTAAAATGACACATCAAATACAGAGTACTAGTCCTGAAACGTCTGTGTAAACCTTAATAAGAAAAACAACTTTAACTACCTCAAAGATTATGATTGTGAACAGATAATTTCAGGCATCTGGCTAATGCTGATGTTAGCCATTTGGAGTCTGCTAACGTAAGGTGATTGCCCGAATTCGAAACGTCTTAGAAGTTCGTAAGAAATATTTCGGCAAAACAAGGCAGAGTATTTTATGCATTCCACGGGCTGCAGACCGTTTTATGCGAATCTGTAAAAAGGCGAAAACCATAAACTCGCCTCTAACTCGCACGTGTGAGGTACGCAGAGAGTGTTGGAGAGCAGTGAGCGAACGTTGCGCTGCGCAGCACGCGGCGGAGGGAGAGTTGCTGGCGGCGGCCCTGCTCCGTGCTGCGCGCGCTGGCGACCGCGCTGCGCTTACACAAGCCGCCCATCTGCGCGGACTGCGCGCTGCGCCACGGCGGCGTAGGCACGAGTGACGCCTTCGAGGACGGCTCAGTCTCGGAGGACGAGCGCCAGCCCGCCGCCAACACCGACGCGCCAAGGAACACGCGCAATGTGACAGGTGACTACTCGCATTTCGACCCACTGGGCCTCTTAGATTAGGATAACTAGTGTCATAGCTATTCGAATGGCATCTAGACAACTATGTGTGATGTGTTAATCCCTGCGAGCAGTCCGAAAGTAACAGAATGATTAAGTTCAGAGGACAGCGGGGACGTTCCGACCTGTTGAACAGGGTGCTTTGAAAATATGGAAACGGGACAGGGGGACAGGACATGTCAAGCACAGTGCATTATGAGCTTCATATCGTGCGCGGAGTTTATTGAATTTGTTAGAGTATAGAGTTTTGGACTAGGCACCAGTAAATAATTTGGTGGTTAACATTTCGAAAAGGTCGCCGGTCAGTGGTCGGACAAGGGGATCTCAGAAAGAACCTTGCTTTCCTGACTTTCTTGGCTACAGAAAAAAGTGCACATTCATATGGAGGGATGGAATAATAGTTCTGGAAGTCATTCGGGTGGTTTCCGGTTGGGTTTAGATTTCGTTGTGGCGTTGATAGCTTATTCAGCCGGAGCGAGAACTGGGGAGAGATTCGTCACGTACCCGAAGTATATCTTGTCACTGAACAATCCAAGGTAGGTCCTAGATAGAGACCACTCTACCTAGATTTTCAATGTTGAATAAAGTGGAAGTTCGAAAGGTCTAGAACGGTCGCGTTGTCGCGTCAATCTAGACTTTAGTGTCTAGGATATGTGAGCTCTCAAGAAGATCCTTAGTTTAAAGTCAGACCCCGATATTTTAAAACCTTCTGGTAACGGAAAATGAAACGTCAAAGTGCACAATGTGACTACGTATGAACGAAATTGCCATTTCTTTAATCACAAAACTAATAGTACGATTATTTTATGTATTTGCTACGAATAATATATAGGTATAAAATTGTATTAGTTAAAATCGTTTTATTTTAAGCCAGTTATTGAAGTTTTACCCATACAGTTAAATGAGGGAGTTGCAATATAAAATCATTGGGTCAACGTAGTTATGTTAGTGAATAAAAATGTTACTTTCAATTGAATCGTTTTGATTAATTGAGCGCTGATAATAAAATATCTTCACAAAATTAGCCAAAATGCAGTATTCTTTGTTATGACACATCTTTTAGTTTAGTGACTTGAAGAGCATTGTTATGAATTTACAAAAGCCAATGGCTTTAAGACAATAATTAATTCTCACTTTCTGAGTAGTGAAAAAGAATAAATACATATTTGCAATTTGATTTTAAAATTCCTCGAAACTTTTCTTTTGAATAGTGCAAAGTTATTACGAATTCATGGATATCAACAGAATAACAAACTTTTCGACTCTATAGTTTCCTTTTGGATAAAAGTTAAGATAGTCCATCTAAAATACTAGCCATATTTAATTTTGTGTATAGTGATGTTATAAAAATAACTAAGTACTACTAATATATTTGTTCTTCATTCTGTGTCTAGCTATGGAGGACTGAAATCTTAATCTTTTTTATTTCTAACAAATCCCACGCGGCATATGACTATATAATGTGAATCCCTTATTTTTAAGGTATTTTATGCTCCCTTCAAAATCTCTGCGTAACTATCCAGAGGCTTCTCTCGTAGTATATCAGACATCCCAGAAGCGGTACGAATGGGATGAAAAGGAGACGGAAGGAAGCGAAGACGAGACCAGAAATAAGCCTTGGACCGGGAGGTCGCGGAGCCCCACAGCCCCGCCCCGCAAGAGCGCCATCTTGGTGGACACGGGCTGCGACCCGCGAAGCGCCGAGGCGCACAGCCGCACTCCGCCGACGCCGACGCCGACGCCGACGCCGACACCTTCGCCGGTGGAGGTCGCCCCCTGCACGTGCCCCGACGCAGCCTTTGGCACTGGGAAGACCCGTGACTGGCTGGATGACTCTGCGAAGAACGACGCCAGCCGCGACAAGGCAAGACACGCTTAACTCTCCGCAATAGCGGCGGTTCGTGGGCAAAAAAGGAGGTGTGGTGGTACTCACAATAGCGTAGTATCAACTTTCAGAGGAGTATCAGTACGTGAATTTCTCAAACAACACTGTCTGCCACTGTCATTCCGACTTTCCGTTGTCAATATGCTTACTTTTTTCTTTTTGTTCTTTCTTTGTTATTAGTGTTATTACTAATATATAAGAAAGCTACAGCATGACTCTTTGTACATACTCACAAAACATGTTTCGTACTTTGAACGTTCTGGAAGGGTACACAAAATTTTATTATAGACATGTTACGACAGGAATATTAACACTGACCTTATAACGTTAACGCATTACGTTATATATTGCGCTCTATCTGTGCTGCATTATGCATTGCTCTGAGCTGAGACATTCTGACCACTATCATGTGGGAAGAGGTCACCCTTGCCACTTCACTTCCAAAGAAAATACATCATGATTGCTCTTCATTGTAATGTGCTAGAATCCATCAATCAATCAACCAAATGCATATGAAAGTCTTTAATTCTACAAAACCCATTCAGAAACCAAACAAATAGCATCAGGTCATAAAATACAGTATACAGTTAGTTTGCTCTGAGACAATAAATACCCCTATTCTATATTGAATTTCACAGAAAATAGCAGATTCAGTTTTTTACAAAAAGAAAATTTTCCGGGAGATTGGATCCGTCTGCTGCGTCACTGCACACTGCGCTGTCTTTCAACTGCGCTGAGTGTAGCGTCGTTTACCGGTGTTCTTTTTGCAACGCTCGAGTAATACTCTGCGAGGAAAACATCGCCTGTCACACAAATCATATGAACGATTTAGGTACACTGTTCATTCAATAAATTAAATTTACTTAAAATGCAATTTTGCTAAAAAATATAACCACGATATGCAGCGACATAACAATGAACACAGGAAATAATCCACAATGTATAGATTATTAACAAAACTTTTAAATTACACGGATTTTATACTTTCTTGAATACTGCAATATTGAGAAAATATAGTAATTCTGCAGAGAAAACGTCAATTTCTTAGATTAAAATGTTTATTGCCGGGTTCTACAAATTAACAAGTTTATGAATCTTGTTTCTGTAATGTACATTACATCCTCCCACTCGTAGAGTCAGAATCCACGTTTGGTGGTACTTCGATACCGACATTTTTTTATGGAAAACATCTGTCCGTCCGTCTCGTTGCAAACAACGCTAGCTCTCGCCGTTCCTAAATAATACGAGAAACTGTGACCTGTAGTACCTCAATATATTTATCATGCCTATACTTATAGTTTCAGTAAGGTATGTGAAGGTAATATTGCCACATTAAGTACCTCAAATTTTCTTGGTTATACTTCAACATTTCGTCAAATTAACATAATCATGATGGAATTTAACACTTTTACTTCAAGCTGAAATAGCTACTTCACAACAAAGGGGTTCAGGAATATTTTGTTGTTGTTTTCAAAAAACATTATTATTGTGAAGGTAATATTCCCATATGCAGGATTTATGACCATTGCCAGATTAACTGATTTCTCGTAGCATGGCCATGAAATTAGGGCTAATTATACTAATACACAATATGAATTACACTCTTTCAACCTAATTTTACAAAAATATGGCCTGTTATGATTTCAGTACCGCAAAAATTGCTGGGTTACTCATAAAAAAAAGTAGTTTCTACAATGAGACACTTTTAAAAAGTTGAAAACATCAGTAATTGCTTGAAAACTTACAAAAATTTAAAAAAAAATAATCAGATTCCCATTGAGAATAAATGAAAGTTTACGTGTCTTTAATAGTTTGGTCTAAATTCTTGGCCACATTGACAGCAAAAAACGTTATAAAACCTCTCCCAGGTAAGTAAAATATTAAGCAAATTTAACATTAATCTGATTACATTGCTCATTAAATGTGCTAAACGTTGGTGTATACTGTCAAAATACTAAATCCTCCTTCAAGTGCCACTAATGATGAAATGACCTCGATAGAAGTTATAAAGACAGAGCGTCTTCGGAACGCTCTTAAAAATAGACGCTCCTGAGTGAGAAAGTGAGAGTCCACAACCTTGGTAAGGGGCTAAGGCACTTTTTCGCTCTTCCGACAGCTTGCTAGTACATAGTATCTACGGTAAACAGTTTCAGATAACAACATGGCCGTTACTTGACCATAGTACCTTCACTGGCAATATTTGCATCACTTACCTGATTAGTTCCATGTAGGGTCTCTCCTCAATATCATTACCATCATTAAAAACCTTTCATAGTTCAAATCATCTTGAAAACGTTTAGTTAATTCATTATTGTGGATACGCATTACTTGTGATGGATAAATGTTGAAGCCAGGGTAAGAAATATAAAACCCATAATGTTTGTTGCAGATAAACCAGAGCTCAGTAGAGAGCATCAAACGGGAGCCTTCAAATACTTGCAACATCGTCAAGAACCTGCGAATCAAGGAAAGTCCAACGCCTCTTCCAGTTGGGATAGAATTACCGCAGCCTCATAAAACTGTTACCAAAACGAAAAAAATCCAATCAGCGACTGCACCAGAATGTCCGTGGTGTTCCCGGAACGCGCCTACAAATTGCGCCATGTGCCAGAGGGCCTCCACACTGTCTTGGGGCAAAAGCAGCTGCACGTTGTGCAACAAAGCAGCCTCCAAGAGCAGCACGGGAATCATTCGGAAGCCCTCTACTGTCACTGCTACACGTACTGCGCCGCCATCTACTGCCGAGAGGAGAGGTGACAAAGGGCGTGCTGCGCCGGTTCGATCCAAACCAGTGCCTGCGAAGGCAGTTCGTCATTCTGCGAGGACCCACAAGCGACGAGCCCCCAAGTCCAGAGACCGGAACCGCAGCACGTCCCGATCCATGCCCGCGAAACACCGTTCTGTTTCCGGCCGACAGCGTGCGAAACGCCGTTCAGTATCCAGATCGCAACAGAGAAAACAACGCTCACAGTCTAATTCCCATCGCGGGAAACCTCGGTCGACTTCCCAGTCGTTTCGTGAAAAACAAATTGTCCCGTCAGCGTCGAATAGAACCAGAATTCGTTCATTGTCCCAACCGCAGCATCGAGAGCTTCATTCGACACCCGATCCGCATCGTGCGAGAAGTCATTCAATGTCGCGGTTGAAACGCGCAAATCACCATTCAACATCTAGCTCTCTGCACAAGTTAAACCGTTCAAGATCTCAATCACAAAACAGGAAACGCCGTTCAACATCCAAGTCACGCAGGGTGCCGCACCGTTCACTTTGGAAAACTGACCGCGCACAACCGTCCGGATCGTCCCGTCGTCCTACGACACGTGTCCGAGCCGGAACCAGGCGCAAACAACTGAACACCGTGCCGCACCGGCGCAAGGTGGGGCTGCGCGTTGTTTCGACACGACGCGGAAACACGCAGACATTGGGCTACCCGAAAGGGCTGAGGCGCCCACACGGGATCCGTGTGATGCAGAAGCGTGTGGCGCACCACGAGGACAGCGCCACGTCGCTCTCTTCGGGATCGTCGGTGACGTCGGGCTCGTCGTCATCGTCGGGCTCGGCGCGATGGTCGGCGTCGGCGTCGTCGACGGATAGCAGGGTCGGAGCGCTGACGGCGTATTGCCAGACGCGCGACCCCACGTACATCCGCGAATGCATCCTGCGTCATCTTCTCAAGGATAGAGTGAAGAAGTTCGCGCTGACCGGGCCCAAGGACACAGCCTCCAGGAGCAGGGTCAGGATGATGAAAAAGGGCAGCAAATAGCATTGTTCTGTTGTCAAGAGTGTTCTATTGAAACCTTGGGTGTTTGTTATATACCTTATCATCTATTATTACAGGGGAACTGTTACGAAAGCTTAATAAAAATCACATTTATTGTAATATGTCAATTATTTAATCAATGTTATTTATACCTGATAAATTATATTATTTACTATCCTAGAGACTACTTAAAAACAAAAATGTTTTAGTTTGTTCTGTAATTGGAAAGGTACTTTTCCTCAGTAGTTTGTGATCTATTAGAAAAATCCTGAAGTCAAATTAAGGAAATATGTGGGCCGTTCTGATTAGTTAACTTCTTGCTAGCTACTTGGATATCCCGGAAACGCCGTTTTCTAGCACACGGGGACTACCGGACAACCAAGTACTTTCTGACTCCGGCCGCGGAAGCTTACGCTCTAGCTCACTACTTTCAATGACGTCTAGAGCAGGTCAAGTCAATTCAAATTCAGGAAGTGTTGTCAAACGTCATGCACATGCAACCTCTTCACATGCCTCCCCAAGACCTAGTTCGATACCCTTCACGATCAATGAAGATGATTCTATCACGGGCGTTTAAACAGTGTGAACAGCCACAATTAAAACTATCTTAGGCACGCATTCACAATCATATCTCAGGCTGTACAGCGAGGGGCCCACGGGGCCAGGGCGATTTAA
This sequence comes from Gryllus bimaculatus, assembly GCA_017312745.1. Lineage (NCBI taxonomy): Eukaryota > Metazoa > Arthropoda > Insecta > Orthoptera > Gryllidae > Gryllus > Gryllus bimaculatus. Next base: position 2,141,486 of record BOPP01000036.1, read on the forward strand.
TGTCGCAGGACGATCTGACAGTTCAATTGTTGGTGTCTGGGACTGAATGTTCGTCAGTGGTTCGTAAAGTTATCGCCCGACATCATGCTTGCAGAATATAATGCATTTTTCAACGCGTTACTTAAGTCAGCGCCTGATCATTTTTTCTCCAAAAGCAGAAAAATTACTTCTTACATACAAAACTATTTAATTTACCGTCATGAACGGCAATCAAAATAAAATAAACCTTGTTGTTTTAACCTACAGAAAACTTCCAACGTGTGTTCGTTTAAATCAGGATTTTCTGAACGACGACTAAATAAATATTGCAAAGAAAATGAGTTTGCTTAGACTAACTAACCTTTCACAACAGGGCGAACAGACTAGAAAATGTCCCACATAGCCAATGAAGTTCAGAATTATATCCACGCACTAACATCTGAATCAATAGACAATATTATTTTGTACACAAGTATGTATCCAAATATTATCTGCCCATACAATTAAAGTTACACTTCAGTCATATAAAATTGTGTCGAATTTGTATATAATTACTCCACATCGGAGAAAGTTTTTTAACAACAAAATATGAATAAATAAGTGAGGTCAAGGACAAGTCGTCTCAAAATCATTGTAGTTTTTTTTGTATCTGAAGTTTCAAAAATCTGCTCTAAGATTATGCAAAACGCATTTAAATACGTTCATAATAATACTATCGGAGAACAAATTGTAACATTCATTGAAAATACGGACAGGTACCCGTTCCCATTGACTTACTGTAAAGCAAATACTTAGCAACATTTTTCTAAAATATCTTTATTTCCAACAATTCAAATTTGTGATTTTAGCACTGGTAGAATAACTGGTCTTGTGCAGTTATTGAAATACGACGTAAACACATGTTCCTCAAATTTGATTCACGGTTCTTTGAAGTGCTAGTGGTTAGTTTACGACTGAGTTCTTAAATATATGCAAGTATTTACAACATAAGGACGATAATATGGTAATATATATTTAAGATTTCATCTCAGTTCTTTCTTTGGTTGGTATGGTTGGTTTGGTTGGTATGGTTCTTTCTTTGGTTTCTTTGGTTGGTAATGAACAATTACGACGATTTGCGTAGAAACTCTATAATCCCTGACAGTGTTTGTCGGAAATGCGAACTAATTCTGTATTTGTTCAAACGTCTTAATTTGAAAGTAAATTTAGAAAGAATTTAATGATTGGTACTTTCCTGCATACGTACGTATGTACGCAGTAATGTACATAGTATAGGGAAAGTTATGTAATGCTGCAGAAAATCGATTTTGAGATTTCAACGGAAATACACGTTTTAGGGTCCCCTGATACCGAAAAAGTGTTGTTTTGTTTCAAAATGTCCGCTTATCTGTCTGTTAGTCTGTGAACACCACTAGCACCTAAACTATACGTACGATTTTTTTCGTAAATGGATATCTGGTCGATCTGGCTTCTCTCAAGACGCCGCGATGTTGAAAACCTTTCTTTAAAATTTGTGGGTACTTTACATGAAGCCTCTCAAAAACTGCTCCAAATTTTTTCTTTGAATTTCTTATAAGAATAGAGTAAAAGATGGCGTAGGTCTTTTAAAGATGGTGTAGGTTCGATTAACACTCTGTGATAACAGCAAATCCAAGAAAGTTGAAAGGAATCACTTTGTCTTGTGAGTTTGAAACAGCTTTCGAGGGAACTTTACTTATAGCCCAAAAACTATTTAAAAAAATGTTCAAATTTTTCTTATTAAACTTTGTCCTTGGATAGTGTAAAATACGTTTCAAACAATGGAGCAGTTCTTATTTTCGTTGAAATCCCAGATATTTTCAAAATTGAGAACAGCGTACAAAAATACTGAAGATAGAGATTTTTTCATAATAAAATTTGTTCTTTAAAACAGATCTTGAAATATGATCGTGTAAAATGTTTGGAAAATACGAGTGATTTTCCCGTAATTTTGAATGAAATATTGGCAATTTTATATATTTTTTCTGAAAAGCTGCTCCAAATTTTTCCTTTCAATTTTCTGCTCGTGTGTATCAAGATTGGTGAGAAAACTAGAGGAAGTCCCATTTCCAGCAAATCTTCTGCATTTTCGAAAATTGCAAAAAGGTAACATTCCAAAAAGATAAATTTAAATATAGAGAATTTTGTTTTAAAATTTGATCTTAAAAATCAGATCATTAAAAAAGTCTTTGAAAAAACTACCAGTTTTCACGCGATTTCTGCTTGAAGTTAATTCAAATTACAAAAATCATTTTCTTAAAACCGCTCCAAATTGTTTCTTCAACTTTTTTCCAAGGAACGTTTAAATTAATGGCACATGTCTCTTTTTCGTTCAATAGCGTCAATTTCCGAAATGTGCAAATTTTGAAATAATTTGAGAAAATGTGATAGTGTAATACTAGTGGTATTTCATTGTGGGATAACAGCGAAAGTTGATTATGTAACATGTCACTAACACCAAACCTTCAAAAACGCACCAACGGACTAGAGCACCCCCGGTGCAAGAGTTTTACCTCCTACTGCGCATTACAACGCTGCCCCAACACCCGAGCGACATGCTGCATCTGCGCTGCAGCACTGGCTGAGCTATGGCGACAGGATAATCCGGGTACCACTCTCGACAAATAGGACTAGTTATGGAAAACAGATTATGCCTAATATTTCCCGGTTTCCTTTGTTCGCGATAGTTTTAATCTTAATTTTACTCTACAGTTTTATTTATAGACTGATTTTGATTATTTGGTGGTTAAGTGACCATGTCACTACCCGCATAGCCGCCTCTCATAAGATAATGAACTAGTACCCAAAGTAAAAATTATTTAGAACTGTAAGGGACCTCATAAGAAATGTCAGCATATAACTAGTTAGCATCTGCTGATTATCCGGATATGACAGTCACACAAGAAGTAATGTAATTTCTGTGCCCCAGAAAGAATTGTGATCACGTCAATGATATCAAAAGTCCGTAAAATTATTTTACATCTGACAGTTGGTTTATTGCTTCATTAATGCCAGAACCCCGAGCCTGAGGCAAATCTTGGTTGACAGCTGCTGTTGTAGAGTTGCAAGAGTTTAAGTAGTATTGCTTGCTAATTTGAAACCCCAACTTTTCTGTATTCCGGCATTTGTGTTCTTCAATTCAAACCACATCATAATTCTTGTTAATTTTCCGAGGTTGGAATCTGTATTTACCATTTCTCCTACATGTTTAAACCGTATATTCCCGATGCATGTTTTACAGTATTTGCAATAAAAATATTTTAGATAAAAAAAATAATTTTGGGTGCC
>BOPP01000036.1:2144786-2163075 GCA_017312745.1 Gryllus bimaculatus
AACATTTGAAATTCGTATGCGCTGAATTTAATTAAATTCAATTTTGCTCTTATCACTGCCACTACTACGAAATATGTGGGACTTAAAAAAATAGAACGGTGCCTTTAAATTGCCGCCGGCTGAATAAATCTAAATCTAGAACGGCGCCTATTTTAGGGACATCTTTTATATGCAAAGATCGGGAAAAGTCAGAGCTAACCCACATTTCTGTAATTTTTGTCAGAAGAAAGCTTTTCTAAATTCAGACGTGCATTAGGACTGATCACTCTTCTTGCTTTTTTCGACACTCATACTCTATATCTATGAATACATTTGTACAGCGTTTCTATAATGTTTGCTTTCTTGAGACTTCCAATTACTGCATTCTGATATTCTTATTTTGGATTTACATAATGAAGGTTAGCACTATTTTCCCCCGTACCTTAATTTATAAAATTATTACAATGGAAATATGCTTCAGGCTATCGTTTTTATCGAAGTAACATATTTTGAGACTTCCACAAACGGAAAGAATTCTCTTTAAAATATTATATGTTGGAAACCCTGCGATCATTTCAATAGTTAAACAAATGAAACTTTGTTTTCGCCTGTTCTGGCCAACTGTACAAAATGTCTTACCAATTTGATATCTACAGTGATTTTGCTGAATGTAACACCATTCTACATAAAATGAAGTTACGCAAGAAAGGTAAGTTCAATTAAGCAACTTTTGGTGTGAAATCGTCTCTTAATTTATTACCTTCATTAAACTCAAATGTCACAATCCCTCTGAAGCAATTAAGTATTCATTTAAGGTTAAAAACTCGATTCCGTCCCATAATACTTATTATAATTCCAAATAATGACAACAGGATTATCGCCGGAAATCAACCTACATCGCAAAGTTTCCGTAGATCAAGAGAAAATACCGCATATTCAGTATGAAAGTATTATAAAGTCAATATTCTACTTATAAAAATAACTTATATAGAATGTGTTATATAACATTACATTTTGTGATTATACAGTTAATTGCAAGATACAAGGATATGCATAGATTTTAATAATTTTAAATCTTCCGATAAATTAAACCAAATATTCCACGAGCACCAAGAACGTTTCCGAGTATTGGAGCTCTTGAAAGGATGGAATCCATAGAGACTCGCAACGCTGCTTTACTAATCGGGACAAAAATGTAAAAAAAGCGATATAATTGTTTCTTTAAAACGCAAGATTATTTTATACGTTTTTCTATTGAAAATTAGATTAAGATTAAAAAATTAAATTATATTGTACAAACGCTTGTTTTAATTAATAAAATGAGGACACATACCTACTAATCAAGATGGAACAATTCATACTTGCACAGAATGCAAATAAGGTGTGCATTCCATCATTTTTTTACTTTCTCGTATTTGTACGTACATACAAAGTAATATACGCAGTATACAAAAAGATGTGTAATGCTGCGGAAAATCAATTTAGAGATTTCAACGAAAATACACGTTTTGGAGTCCCCCGATACCGAAAAAGTGTTGTTTCTTTTCAAAACGTCCGTCTGTCCATCTGTCAGCACCACTAGCACCTAAACCATACGTAGGATTTTTTTCCAAAATTGATATTCCCGTTCGATCTGGCCCGACTTGAAGCGCAGCGATTTTTAAAACCTTTCTTCAAAATTTGCGGGTACTTTATATCAAGCTCTCGGGGCATTTTCAAAATTATCTCAAAAATGAGTCCAATTTTTTTCTTTAATTTTTTTGTAATAGAAAATTGTTTTCATTTTGTAATCATTTGTTTTAAAAAATTAAACAAGTGTATTTTTTAAATATGCCTCATGCCTTCAAAATGCACATTTCTAGCGACATGTAACTACTATCGCATTTGTGAGTAGAAATGTATCAAATGACTTCTAATTAAGGTTTTCAAAAACTCCAAAGTCTTCTGTGAAAAAGATCTTCAAATTTCGTGGTTACAATTACACTTAAACGCCATATTCTTAAAACGGCTTCAATTTTTTCTATGAATATTGCTTTTTAGTGGGAGGTTTTACCCTTCATTAATATTCTTGAAGTTATATTTCGTTTCTAGTATTAGGAAATCGGAAAACAGAAAATTTTTAAAAAATGCTCTTTTGGCGGCGATAAATGGCAACAAAATAGAGGCTGGAGCAATCTTCAATAGCTAGCCCATTCCAAATAATATAGAAAACTAATATGAGAAAATCTGTGCTATTCTGTAAAACCACTAATTGTTTGAGGCAGAATAATATCATAGAGCCAAAGTAACCAGTGTTTACGGTATACTGTCATATGATATTTCCTTTAATATTTCGGTGGAATTACATCAAGTAACAATGGAATATAAAATGGTAATACATGATAGTGGAAATAATTTTTTTTTATTTCTTATTGGTTAGTTTCTGATGTAAGAAATGGATTACTGGCAAACAATTTATAATTTTTTCTTAACTTCCAGATGTTTCCTCGTGTGATACCACACAACGTAATGTACATCACCATGCATTGTGGGTGTATAAACTATTGACAATTTACTTCTGGAGAAGGCGCTTATTTCCTTCAGCGAATTGAATAAAAGATGAGCAAATTTAGCAAGAAATTCTCTTTGGGCGATTCGCTGTCACGCAGTTCCAGATCCTTGCGCACAGGTATGGCCAACGGAAGACTTGCATTGAAATAAATGGTGTGAAATTACTTTTATTACTTTCCCATATACGTACGTATATGCGGAGTAAAATACGTAGTATATGGAAAGCTATATTAATGCTGCGGAAAATCAATTTCAAGATTTCAATGGAAACACATGTTTTGGGGTTTTCTGATACCGAAAAAGTGTTGTTTTTTCAAAACATCCGTCCATCTATCAGTCTGTGAGCACCATTAGCACCTAAACCATACGGACGATTTTTTCCAAAATGAATATTTCACGGTCGATCTGGCTTCTCTCGAGGCGTCGCGATGTTGAAAACCTTTCGTTAAAATTTGGGTATACTTTACGTGAAGTCTCTCAAAAACGGCTACAAATGATTTCTTTGAATTTCTGGTAAGAATAGAGTAAAATACACCTATAAAGGTTGCATAGGTCTAATATTCAGGATTAACTGGAACTCGAACATTTCAAACATTTTGAAATTTTCCGGGCGTCTTCATACAACTAAAAATTGAAGACAGATTTTTCCTTCCAATAAAATTTGTTCTCCATAGTGAGTTCTTTCATTATATATTGCTATATTGAATTTCTCTATTATTTTGTTTGTTGAAAAATTACAAAAAATTGTTTTTACTAGTCTCTCAAGTTGTTAATATTTATATTAGCGGCAATTTGTTCGCACTATTATATTTATTAGTATATGTGCTTTAAATAATCGTATCCTCTCACACTTAACCAATCCTAATAAATTTGGTATTTAAAGAAAGGGAATTTTACATAGACGTGACAAATTGCACTTTGACATTAAAAATATGAACGATTTTTTAAAAAACACTTCTGAATATTGACGTCAAATGCAACCCGCTAGATGCGGTCCCATTGTCAAATTGTTGTACAGTTAATAACTCCCAAACTTTAAATTAAAAGGGCTTTAAAACTCAAAATGTTGAGGCCAATTGCCTCAAAGAAACGTTTCCCACACTGTACAATACGGGATACGATATTCTTGGACACTATTACATATTTGCTGGTCTGGCGTTTATTGATATTACCAAATGCTATAGAGACCTGATCTAAAATTGGGAAGGAAATTTACATTTCTAGATATATAAACAAAAAACAACAGACATCATTCAAATATATTCAGCACCGTGACCAATGGTACCGTTAATTTATTCGGCGGTGTTTGTCTGCACCGTCGCCACTTTCCTGTGTGACACTGCCGATAAAATCATAAACACAAAACAGGAAATACCCTTTAACACAATAAAAATGAATCTAACTTCACATTATCACTTCATACAAAAAATATTTACACAAATCCCTATTATACAGTACACGTTACTAGTTTCATGGTCATCCACTTTATTTCAAGAATTTACCAAATTATTCCAGTGCTTGGCCTTTTCATAAATATATATTCAGTACGCGCTGTGTAATACTGGTGATGCCCACTTCCCTATATACGATGATGTTGCCGTCATTCCGTGAATTCGCTCCATCTACCATTTTATACCATACCATTCATTCCATACCAGCTGGACTCGCCATTTCGACATTACCACGCTTCCTATGCGTTTCTTCCCAAAACCTTCTAAATTCAGTACTTCAATTGAATCCCTACTATCTAATTACTGAAGTCAGCGCATACTCCAGCACTACCAACGATAACTAATTTCATTTTCTCCAAAACACGAAGAAGACACAGAACATGCTACACCATGTTGTCGGCTAGGAATCTATCATCCTTCTGTATCTTCTCCAGTCAGTCTAGTCTTTCGATTGTTTTTTTCAACAAAACAAAAACGCTCGCTTTCCTATCAGCGAGATCTTTTGGAAGATTTTTTTTATATTCCAATTTCTTCTCTTCTGAGTTGGCCCCTTTCAGAAATTCTGAAAATTTTTCCTTTTAATTTGCCGCGTTCCCCAAAGTTCATTGCCCTCTGGTTCACCTGCTTTGCCGAAATTCCTACTTATTTCGAAAGCTACTTACATCAGATTACTATATTCAAGTGTCTTTCCGTGTATGCATCTTGCTGCCTCTTTAAGTTCTTCTAAGTTTTTGTTCCCCCTTTTCGAATTTCTTCTGGACGATTCTTAAAATTGTTCATTTATTTATTCTTCCCAGGTATGCTATCAGCACAGTTCCTTGGATTTTTTAGAAAAACACTTTAGACTTCTACCCTTGCACCTTCGACTATTTCTTTTTATTAAATACGTCAGTTTTTTAGTTATCTTATTGCATAGTTCAATAAAATTCCGAGTTCGAATGGACCGTCACAGAAGGCTTAGATTTTACCATCTTATATATACGCTTTCTGTGTACACTGAGATTTCCACAGACTGATGAAGTTTATTTGAATAATCTTTAATTCAAGATTATGCAAATAAATCTAAATGATCTCGCAGCAACAAGAAATACTTATAGGTGCGTGATACCGATGAAGATTGCGTTTAAGTTTATAGGGCAACTAATTCATTCGTAAAACGTAAGTATTGACATTCTTGATTCTATGAAAAGTTTGTGATATAACCTACAGTATCTACATAATCTGCAACTGTATGTGAAATGAAAGTTACTTAATATTTTACATGATTAAATTGCACGGGTGTACCTCTCAGTTGGGTAATAAAGTTAAATAAAATTCCAAAGAGTAAGGTTATGCTTGCCTAATCCTGTATTTTCGCGTGGACAACTTTAAGTAGCTTTCTCAAGAGTAAAGAGCTTTTGTAATATTTGTGTGTGTCAAGGAATATTATATAATTTCTTCAAATGCCATTTTTAAAGAAGTGTGAATTGTTCCAAGAACATGTCTGTTGTACTGAATAAACATTTATTCAGAATTTGTTTCAAACGCCAATATCGATGTTCTTAATTTTTATTTTAAGGTCTAAGTACATTGGAAGTTACCTTTTTAATTTTTTTAAACAAATAAATACGCTTCGTAAACAACTTCCCTTCGCAATATGGAAAAAGAATGATAGGGAAGAGGTTGGAATTTAACATGCGAGAGTTCTCGCAAGAGTACGCTAGTGTTCTATAATATTTCTCGAAAACTCTACCGCTTTCTGTGAAAACTAACTCAAAATCCGTATTTTCAGAAGCTTTTTCTCAAAAAAACTCTACGGATTCAAATTTTTTCTTCAACCTTTTTATTTTTTTTATTTTTTTATTTTGTTTTTTGTTTTTTGCAAGTCCGAATAGCTGAAAGAATGAGATAAGACCGAATACGTGAAAGTATGTGCCATTCTGTAGGACCGCTATTTATGTTTATAATAATACATCAATGCTCGTTGTAACTAATATTTTTATCTTTCCTCTAGCGGCCAATACCAGTTAATGTTCATTCTTCAGAGTATTTCGATAGACTGCTAATATTATTTTTTGCTGTCAATATTATTTTCCCCTTTGGATCGCCGAGATGACTAAGAACATCATGTACCGACACAGCACTTGGGTCCGAAGGGTCGCGGCTTGGAGTCCCGCGTTTTGGTCATGGTTGTTTGTCCCTTGCCTCTTAAAGTGTGTTTTGTCGCTGAAGTCCTCGCGTTCGTCTAACTGCAGATAAGGGAAGCTCACAAGTGTGTTAATGTCTAGCGCATGATCAAATAAGCGCGTCTTATCCGGACGCAAAGCGTAACCGCCTGCCGACTGGAAAATTACTTTGAAAAAAAGAAAAAAATCGAATCATTGACGGCGAAATTAAAGGCAACTGTAAACTTCCTTGTAATTAGAGAGATCTGTAAACGTAGAATTACTCAAACCTTTCCGGAAGCTACATATACACACCGAATCCAAGAATAGTCTCGGCTGGCTTTATATTCTCATCAGCAAATAGCTCATCGAATCACGCTTTTCAATATCATGATTAAGGCTGGTTAGTCATTATCACTATTTTAAACTTTTCTTTATTGTAGAATTGGATGAAATCTGGTTCTAAGTGCGCTCTCTTCAATCCACGTCCTTCTTGTCTGCGCAGTTAATGGATATCGTCGCCACGTCGGCAAAGTGCCGAGTCTGCAGAACATTCTCAAGGTGATCGGCACGCTCTCCACGCCAGTGTACAACAGTGCAGATTCGAGAGGACACCCAGCGATGGAAATGACAGTCCACCCGCCCTCGCGGCTCAGCCACAGATCCTCGGCTTCCTCGAATGCCAGTCAGTCGCAGCGAAGGTAGGGATTACTAGGACCTAGCTTCGTTTCCGGAGAAAAATCGACATTGTTTGTTGAATCATTTATGTATTCAACTTTATGAGTGGTGTGATGAGTACAATAATAATAATGAATACTATAATTCAGTCGGTACGCGCGGTATGAGAATAGGTGGAATGACACAATCTCAATATTTACATTTTCAGCCAAATATAAAATGTTACATGGTTTTTATATTTTTCCCGAGTTTCTAGATATTTTACAAAACCCGAACACACACTGCTCATGGCCAAAGGCAGCATAATTTTCTGTCAATTTCTGTGCACATTGGAAATTAGTGATACAGATAGTTATACATCTAAATGGCTCTGATTACATTGGTAATGACAACATTGGTGCCAATAAATAGACCAATTTACAACTGAACACTGTCCGAAACATTAGTTATTATTATAATTATTAGAGACGATAGCAGTTGACAGTCAATAGTTAGTCTCACAAGACAGTAGTAGGAGATTCCGAGTTCCACCGTATGACAATCTGTAGGACGTCTTAGGCTTATCCGATTTGGAAAACCATTTCAGACACCATTTATCAGAAACAGGTTACTCAGTAACCTTAATCGAACAGTTTTATAATATTCAATTATATATTTGATATTTGTTATGCACAGTTCACACAAGGGAGACTATTATCGGCACCAGCATTACCATCACCACGGAAATCACCAGCTCTCCAGCTTACAGGGTAACGATGTGACTAACCTACAAGACTTCCAGACGAGCATGGAGTATCAAAAATATTGTGACGTTCCCGTTCAGTCCGCTGCCAAACATCAGCACCACGTTCGCCAGGCGACCACCATAGCCCAATGGGTGGCAGCTGCCTCTAACAATAAGGAGAAACTGCTTGACCGGCAATCAGGTAGAATCAATGAAGTTTTTTTTTTAAATGTCAGATTTTTTTACAACAAAGATATCGGAGTAAGTCAAGTGTTGGTTACCGAGGTGGTAATGTTGCCAACATTTAGATTCTCATGCTGTTATCATATTTCCATGGCATTCGCTCTCAAGGTTGAAGTATGAAGTGTTGGTGACTTTACTTTGGATGCGAAATCTCTCTTCCTAACAACCAATAATCAAATAGTTCAAATGGCCAGGGTCTTATTTGAATTTTAAAAAATTCAAAAGAAAATAAAAAATTGGAGGCATTATCTTAGCAAACATTATTATTTCATCAAAGAGCAGCTTTTTTATGTCAGTCTTAATCGTCAGTTATCTGAATCCATGTAAAGTATAAAACATTTATGCAGTAATTGACGGGTAACTGATTCCGATTTACTAAATTACTTTAGTATTAAAAATGATTTATCAACCCCTTTTTTCTTTCCTTTGTTTCACTTTATATTTTATGTTGATTTTTATTATTTTAAATTTAAAGGTAAAATTGTATGTTACTTAACTCTCAAATACCTATTACTTTTTAACTGAAAGTTTTATATTTTATTGCATCTTACTGACGACGGCTAAGCTATCGAATGCGGATATTGCATTAAATTATTATGTTGGTGAAGACAACACCACTAAATCTTTTATTTGGAATGCCCCCAACAACGCATCATCAATAAAGCAATAAAAAATACTAGAGGCCCCATTTGAGGATCCTCTGCCAAAATATTACGCTGCATTAAAAATTTTACGAACTAATTAGGCGGTTTAAACGAAAAAACATTAGTGAATATGTTTCTTGAAGTAACTGTCGTAGAGAAGGATTTTTTTCTTATAAGATATTTCATATATTGAATATTGTTCATTGTCAAAATTTATTTTTTCCAGAAATCACGCGTCGGCAAGATGGTCTCCCATCGGCTCTCACGCCAGACAGCAAAACCAGCAGAAGCTCACCCAACAACTATACCAGCACTATACTAGGATATAACTGTACCAGCAATAACATTAATAACAATAACAAAAACATTAAAAACGACAACAATAACAGTAACAATACATACAGTAGCCACAGCACGCGTAGCAATAACAGCAGTCATTCCAATAGCCACAGTAAAAACGTCAACAAAAATAACAGCAGCAATGTCAACAGTAAATGCAACAAGGTCAACAATACTGGTATTACTGCTGTTGATACTGGAAACACCAAAAAGCAAGACAGCCCATTCATCAGTAACAAGAGCGAGGTGAAACACAGCATGGGCTCGGTCGCGAACGACGGCGACGTGGGCGGAGGCAACGGCGCGAGCGAGGACTGGCCGTGCCTCACTCCATACCCAACGCGCTGCCCCAGCCTCGAGGAGGAGAACACGTACGAGTTCCACCAGGCCAACATCAACGCGGCCCTCAACTCCGCCATGAACGTGGCTAAGGACGGGGCCAGGCACGCGCCCTGCCTCTCGGAGGTACTTTGTCGGGGGGGTGTTATTATTACGTTTAAGGAGAGTACTATTACGTTTAAGGAGTTAAGTTTTTGGAGATGTGAAAATGTATCACAGGTAATACCACGACTGCTTTTTAAGATCGTGTCGAAAAAACACCGGCTTTCAAAGCGAAGAGTTAATTGGATTGTTGGTAAATACGCAGTTTATTGCACATCAACACAGCAAAAGACACATACCTCCGTTTTGAAATAGATGAGTCTCAGCTTATTACTAGCCAGTAGAAAGGAGTGGTAAGAAAAATCAGATAGAAAAGGCGATACATTTTTTAGATACATCCCAGATTGGGGCATTTTATACGAATAATTACACTACATTGTTTTAATTCACAAGTGGAATAGTCAGTTTAAGCATATTTGTAATAAGGCTTCGGTTAGTTGATATTAGCAAGTGTCGACCTTGTATTAATAAAAAAATAAAAACTACTTACGTTTTAATTTTTGAAAAATATTGTTTTTTTTAAATTAACTTCATAATAATATTTTTAAAAGATATGTGAAAATGTATTTGCACAATTATCCCAACATACATTGTTTGCTTTTTCATTAAATATACTGATATGTGCTAAATATTAAATTCACTTATTGTTATGTAATTTCCTTATTAAAGAATAACAATTATGTTTTTGTATTCTGTAACAGATTCGTGCGGAGGAAACAGAAGAGAAACTGAAAGAGGAGATTACTGCTGAGGCGATAAAAATTAGTAACGAAGTGAAGTCGTTAAAATGGAATAATTCAGAAATGACGAAACCAGAATCCCAAGGAGAAATAAATAAAACGATTGGAATAGTAGCATCAAAAACCGAACAGAAATTACTGAAGGAAGACTCAATTCTAAAAAGAAAGGACATGAAATTACCAAAGGAAATTAACGAACTCTCTCAATCAGAGAAATCAACGTCGAAAGAACACACACAAGTGAAGCATACAACTCCATTAGCCCTAACGAAGTTCCATAAGGAAGAAACCAGGAAGCCGAAGATGAAAGATATTAAGGAAGAAGACAGAGAAAATAAGACGGTGCCACAAGAGACAGAAGTAAAGGCAAAAGAGAGGGAACTGATTAAATTAAAGGAAAAGGAAGGAAAGACTAACATAATTTCAATTCCGACGCGAGATCGCCTTCCTCGCGTTGCCGTCTCATTACGTGACGGTCCGAAGTCTCAGTTTCTCAAAATTCACCAATGGCACATTAACAAGGATGGTCACCTTACGCTCGGCTGTTGTCTTCCACTCGGCGACAACCAAAATGGAATCAAAATGGAGGTAAGAAGTTGAAATATTAACATAAAATAAATGTGTTAGGATTTGAAATACAATTTGTTGATTCAAACTAGGGAAACCAATCAAGTTGTTTACCTCGCGACAATCGGGTGGCATTGGCCCTTAATGGCATATATTTAGGTTATACTCGTAATAAATAAATAAAAACCGAGATGTGCAGAACTTTAACATATATTTTACGCCTCCATTGCTCGTGAAGGAGCGAGTGAATGAGTGAGTGAACATTTGTCTGGTATTGACCAGAGAAAACATGGAAAACTATCGATCAGAGCAACCGGCTGTTAGAATTCTCCTCCAGGCAGTAACTGAACTCGGCGTAACTATACATCTGGAATCGAAAATCCTGCTCCCGCCATAACTCGAGTTTTAGAACCTTCCGGTCCTAGCACTACAGTGGCATCGGTTGATGCCTTGAGCCCCCTCAATCGTCCACGGGCTGTTAGAAAACTGAGCTTTCGAGCAACGAATTATAGTCGAAAAGGGAGAGGTTAGTTTGAGAGGCGAGGTCAGCATTACGGAGCTCAGAAGTATTATACATGTTGAAAAAAGCAAACATGTAATTCAAACCAATGACGTAATTTGTATTGTTAAAAAGACGTGATATATCTTGCTCTTTGCAAGTGATATTACATAAGGTGTCAGATAGTGTGCAGCAAAGCGAAAATACGACTTGTGCTTCTTCCTTCGACCATCGCCCAGTGACACCTACTAAGAAACATACTCTTCAATTTTCAGCCAACGGCACGTTTACTCGCGTGCAGGCACTCTGGCAATAGCGGGCATCCGCGCTCTGTAGAACAAAGTTGAAATAGCCTGCATTCGCCAAATTATCGAACAGCCATTCAAAACAGGCTTATTAGAGATACGAATTCCAATGTTTCCTGTAGAGAGATGAGACACCGCCGCCATCTGCATGAAAATGCAAGTCTCCTTCCCGTTCTAGGACGACCTGCGTGTATGTTTAAATTGCTAATACCCAACTCCTTGTTACATTGACAGTTGGGGTGATCTGGAACCTCTACAAATCATGTACAACGCTTTTCTTTCCCTAAGACTTAAAAATTGTTAAATATATTTTAGGAGTAATTTCTAATTCGAAAATGCGTAATTATAAGTATTAGATATAATAATATAATTAATATTGGAAGGTACAGGTGAAAACAACTCAGTACCCATACGTAGGCGAAATAATGTGAGCAATAGATAAAATGTTACGGAACTATCTAATACATCTCACACTTGTTAAAGCCACTGTCGTACGTGTGCTACATAAACCTTCTTCTCAAAAAAAAAACAATTTTGGAAACATATTTTAAGACAAACTTACGAAATCATTCAGTAAGGGCTGAAAAGCCTAATCATATTCTTTATTAATGCTTTATCCAGCGGAATAATTTTAATAAAAATAACATGCAATACATTATTTCCAGGTACCTTTATTTTGTACCTTTATTTCCAGGTGTCGGAAACACCGTCCTCCAAAGACGCAATCAAATGCGACACTGTTCCAGCGGCGACGGACAGCAATGAGAGTGTCTGCCCTGTTGTTTCGAGAATGTTGAAAAACGGTTGTATTGAGCCGACCGTTCTCGCACCGCCTCTCGCAATTTACACGGTCAATTCGGAACAAACCTATGCACCACCCACGGATCTACACTACAGCGCAGCGCAGGCGACGACCAAAATGACCTTGGAGGGCAGCCAGCTCCCAGGTGCAGCGATCGACGCCACGTCGTTGATGACGTCGACACCGCTGGGCGTCACGCTCACGTTCGCGTCGTCAAACTCCAAAGACGGGGCTCTGACGGCGTCGCCTACACTTATCCCGATTCCCATATCGATGCTCATGACCAACCACACGCCAACCATGGTACCTCTCAACAAGATTGCCACGGAGAAGCCGTATGACTGCGATAAAGGTACAGTTTCCAGACGTTGGCTACCGAAGTACAGTTCCAAATTCAGACGTTCGCAACCAAGATACAGATTCAAAGCCGACCATAATGTTTCATTGAGGCTAATTAAATATTATGTAATATGAATAAATATTAGTTTCATCAGCGAAGATATTTTCAAATTCACTACTGGTACGCCGCAGAGTACCAAGTCCTACGTTAGTGTTCTGAGAGTAACAAATTGTGTAGACCATCTTATTAACTATGTGGAATGATATTAAGACATTTCTAAAGTAGTTCCTCTACTTTAATTGATGTTTCTTTAATGTTGCTTTTCTTCTAAAATTCGGGCGTACAATGCAGTGGTGTAATGTTAAACAATTGGGTAAGGCCGTGCAGAATCCTTGCCATCATTTGCTTATTACCATCCTTAGGGCAAGAGAATGGCTGATTTTTTATCGCCTTGTGGCCCTCTTCCATGACAATACAGTAAAATATTGAAAAGAAATATTGACAAATTGAAGTAAAGCATGTTGTTCTTGTCACGCTGTTTTTCTTTCCGTTCTGATTCCCCCAAATGAGACGCCGTGAAACAATACGGAACAGATCTTTCTTCTCATAACAAAAAGTACAGTCTCTCAAGAGGTCACCGTTTCACAAGTAATTGGAAATTACTGATATTTGTAACGTATTTTATTACGTTATTGATACGTTACGTACGATATTGATAAACATATTTTTCATATCACGTTTACTCTCTCAACCTTACGAAAATGTAAGAAGAGAAAGTATTGTAATCGGGTGCTGAAAACGCACTTACTGATGGGCCCTCGTAACGAAAAAGTGGATAAATCCAGATCATAAATTTAGAAAAAAATCTCTAGAACATAGTGTAGCCACAATTAATGTTTTGTGGATCCTTGATATCGAAAAACCGATTGATGGCAAAATTATGCGTTTTTGTCTGTCCGTCCCTCGTGATCAACGCCAGCAGCTAAACCGTTCTGTCGATTTTCTCCAAAATTGATATTCCCAGATAGATTTTAACGAACTCGCAGCTTTGAAAGTTCCAAACCGATATTTTGATTTAACTTTATATGAAACGTCAAAAACATTTTCAATTTTTTTTCAAAAATTCCTCCAAATTTTTAAGTAAAACTTTTTTCTTTGATAGCGTAAAGAGCGCTAAAGAGAATGGTGCAAATCATCATGTTCGTTGATACCACTGGATTCACAAAATTGCAAATGTACGCATTTTTGTCTTCCCACAACACCAACATTGACGATAGAGATTGAAATCTGCTCCTTAAATACAGAAGTTAAAATAATGCGATGCACAATTTTTCGAAAATATGGGTAGTTTTCGGGTAGAACATACCAGTAATTTTGCATGAAATTCTGGCATTTTCAAAAAGAAAATTAATTCATTTTTTCTCTTAAACGGCACAAATCTTTTCTTTAAATTTTGTCCTCGCATGTAACAAAGGACTGTAAAAAACTTTTGTGCTCGTTCCATTTTTGTCGAACACTCCGTATTATCAAAAATTGGAAAAAGTTAATATTTAAAAACTACAAAATTGAAGATTGAGATATTTTCCTTAAACAAAATATGTTCTCAAAAATCAGCGGCGGTCAAATACAATTTTTTTACGAGGTGATATTTAATGCAACATAGTAATACTTTCTCTACACATAGTACATGGAAAGTAAAAGATTAAACCAGTGCTTGCCAACTCATTTCTCTGTGACATCACAGAACTCCGAACCGAGCAGTGGAGCAGAGGAAGCGCCCGGCGCGGCGGCGGGGGCACAATGTTCCAATGATAAAATGGGAGTGGGGGAAAGGATTGTTTGAAAAATCGATAGGTACTATTCTTAAATGGTAGTTATTATTTATAATGTTTATGACTCACTAACATTATAACAAATTAAACTATATAACTTATATTATTACATTAATAGGCAATATCCGACTATATCATAAACAGTACTGTAATTCCACCACTTCCATTCTTCTGGCACGTCCGTAACATTTTTAGAGAAGACAGATTAAACATTAGAACAAAATATTATACAAAGTAAATATAACGGATTTATTTGCAGATCCTGGCTTGCACTGCTTGTGGCGCAACCCCACCAGCTTGGAGGACCTGTTGGCGGTGCTGCGGTCTACCTGCGCGCCCAGCGCCGAGGGCAGCCCCAGCTGCGAGAGCGTCTACGCACACAGGCCGCGCAAGAAGCCCGTCGCCCTCCGGAGCAGGACGGGGTAACGCCCACGCTCACGCCCAAGCGCGGTATCGCAATTCAGTTGGCGCGCAATTCAGAAGCTTGTTAGAAAAAAACACGGATAGACAAAATCGTAAAGCCGGGCGTGACTAAGGTCTCGAATCGCACTCCTGTTGTGAGTTTGGACTTCAAGGTTAAAGCGCATTATATGAGCTTAAAGCTATTGGAATGTTTGCAGCTGATGTTTAGTTCTCCGTTATGGTAATCTTGGCTGAGTACCATGTGTTGTACCGTTGCACGATGCACGATATGGGTTTGGATGTTTACCAGTGACATGATGAGCTCTTCCAGCGACCATACATCATATTCATGCTTTCTCATGTTATCATCTGAAGCCTTCTCCGGAATCTCAGAAGGTTCTGCAATCTAAGTGCAAATACTGGAGTGGATACCTACTGGGAATGAGCAAAGGGTTTGGTAAATAATCTCGGACGGGGATGAGTAAAAGTGCAGAGACATAGGCAGTTTAGAGAACGACCTCAGCTGGGGTTAACTACATGGGCCACTGTCTGGTGAATAGAGGATACATGTTATATGGCTTCGTAGGCTTCTTCGGCCGGCGTCAATGCATTCTTGGCTATCCGGGGTGAGCCGCGTCTCGGTCAATTGTACTGACGCAGTAGTATAGCTCTGTTGATCAGCAGTATAGCTCTGAAGAAGGCCACAGCAAGATGGCCGAATCGTCAGCACAATTGACCGAGACGCGGCTCATCCCGGATAGCCAAGAATGCACGCGAGGATAAAGGTTGGATGATCTGGTGTAGATGTAATGGCTTGGGTTGCAGATGCCAAGTAACGAGACGTAACAGATTTCATGGTCGAGAAAAGAAACGATATGTTAGATATTCACTTAATGAGAGGTAATATGTTTGTGTGTGGGTAAAGATACTTAATAGATTGGATTACATTATGAAAAGAAATAGATTTAATGAAAGGGTTAACAGATGTAATAGGTTGGATGCCTGGCAAAGATATATTTTATCTGTGGTGAAGACGTAATATATTTTAGCTGTGGTGAAGACACATCATAGATTAGATAGCGGGATGAACAGACGTAATAGGTTGGATATCCGGGTAAAGAGACGCAAAAAGTAGGATGTCACGGTAAAGAGACGCAATAGGTTGGATGTCACGGTAAAGAGACGCAATAGGTTGGATGTCCTGGTAAAGTGACGCAATTTGTTGGGTGTCAGGTAAAAGAGACATAATAGGTTGCTTACAAGCTGAGCGCGGACATAGCGATGTACTGCGCAGCTTGGGGCGGCGGGCGAGCGCCAGGCGGCGGCGCTGCGCGCCCAGCTCCGTGCTGCGCGCTCTGGCGGCGGCGCTGCGCGTGCACGCGGCGCGCATCTACGAACACTGCGCGCTGCGCCACAGCGCAGGCGCGGGCAACCCCTGCAAGGACGCGTCCGACTCGGAGGACGAGCGCCAGCACGCCGCGGACGACGACGACGACGCGCGCAGTAATGCTCGCAGGGGGGCAGGTAACGACTCGAATTGCAAGCAAACGCCCCGTTTACCAGAGGGGAGGTAGCTGGCCGACAGGTCGAAGGTCAGCGCGTAGCGAGGAGGACAACTTATCGTAGATAAAAAGTGCAAAAGATAGCTTATTGCTTAGCGATTTCTCTTCTTCCATTCGCCGGAAACACTTTCAACGTGGGAGCCCGGGCAGGCGAATTATATCATATTTATTTCTATATCATTATATCATATATATTTATATGATATATAAATATCGCAAGGTCCTGTTCAGATCTTATTGCGCGTTTGATGTCATGTTGTTTTGTGCCCTGCACAAGCGCAATGTCACCCTGAGCATTGTATCTGTTAGAATCTAGAGATTATCCAGTAGGACATTCGTTTCTAATACCTCACATCGGGCTCGGAGGATTCCGGAGGTGGATTGAAAATGTCCTCCCGATTTTCTCTGCTAACCAATGTCTTTAGGGTCAATATAGGCGCAGAGATGATACGGGAGGAGATTTCAGACCACTTGAATTTGTCCGGGTGGTGCCTCCTAAACGTTTCCGGCCTTGGATTCTAGCCTTGGTGGGGATCCACGGCTGATCGGGATCTGAGGAAAGACTCGCCCCGACACCGGTATTCATCTTCTTGACCAACCTCGGAGCTGGATGCTACTAGCGTAGGGTTCGCCCAACCCAGCTTCTTCCCTGTTTAAATATTGGAAATTAGGGAACTCCAAGAACCAAAGCAGCCTGAGGGATGCTCTAACCTGGACGCACAAATTGATCCAAACCCGTCTGGAAGTTGTGTATTTTACAAGAGTTGATATTTCTGAGAGTAGGATAACTGGGTTGTGAGAAGTAAAAGAATCCAACTGAAATTCATAGCAAAATGAAATATTACGAGCATCCTCGTTCTAATTAGAACATGCACATGCACTCGGTTGGAAAACTACAGAAGTAACGGATGTAGTATCAGACCATTGTTGCGTTAATCACTGGTGGTTAAAAAAGTAGTAAATACTTTAAGTTCAGACTTTAGTAGAGCTCGGAGTCCCAATTAGAAATTTGTTTCAATTCAGCGCGTTTTTAGAGCAGACCTATGAACATGTCTACTGAGCCCCAGCACTAGACAACATTCACCATTTTTACGTGGATAAGTAATTGATCAGCTCGTTCGATTTTCCGACCAACTAGTCCCGTAACGACTATTCCGAGATTTCGAAAGTCCAGCCTTGGTAGTACTTCAAGTAATGCGTGGGCGCTTTTTTCCATTACACTTCTTTTTACTTCTTGGGCACTTACTAAAATGTGTTTTGCAAGACATTTGTGCTATCTACCTGACATTTTATACTTATAAGTGATACAATGACGTAAGAAAGACCAGTTGCTTATCTGAAAGTAATAATGGTGAAAGTAATAATGACTTATGGAATACTTATTTAATCACTAACATATTAATCCTATTTCGACATTGTAAATTGTATTTATTACATTCTTGTTCAGAAAGTTAGTGCTACAATGTTTTTAGTTTTGGTGAGGCAAGCACAATTATATACTTTGAACATTTAATGCAACATTTTCTGTACTTGCGATCCGTTCAAAGTTAGCACGTTCTTTTTATGTAAGAATTATTGATATATTCACTACGTTATTCAGAATGCATAATTGTTTTCTGCATCAACATTTACTGAAGTAAAGTTGCAACTTTTTATCCATAGGCTTGGCTGTAAGAGAAGGGCAGAGGTTTCAAGAAGCGATAATGCATGACAACAATTTTCAGTGTTGTGTCAGTAAACATGCGATAAGTGTCAAAAACAAAACTAACGCAGGGTTAATAAAGATTCTGTAAATTCGCCATTTTTTCGTGCAGTATTACATCAATTTCTCTCTACTCCGTAGCGAGAAAGTAATAATAAAACTAGTGAAATTTAAACCTGTAACTTTTTACTTAAATAAAGACATAGAACAAACTAGTTAGTGTCCGTTGCTGATCCCCACATGTATGCGACTTTTAAATAACCCCATTTACTACCCCCAAATTCATCTTCAGATTGCTAGTTCATCCACAGAGGGCAAACCGTCTCAAAAGGCTCAGGTCATTCA
>BOPP01000036.1:2163080-2176865 GCA_017312745.1 Gryllus bimaculatus
ATCCATCCATTCATTCATTCATCATGCCACTGCAGCTCCCCTAACCGCGTACTTCCAAGGTTAGAGTTCCGAAGATGACAGGATTTTCAACACTAGCTTGTTTGCTAGTTTAATTGCTTTACTGCTAAATAATTCAACCGCTGTCTGGAGGAGAATTCTAGAGCCCGGTTGCTCTGATCGGTAGCTTTCCGTGGTTCCCAACAACATCAGGCGAATGCAGGAGTAGCACCCAAACAAACAAGAACCACGCGTGATCTTTCCTTTCTCTTGCTTGCCCTAACCTCACCCATTAGTTACACACACACACTCACACTCTCACACACACACACACATACACTCACATATCCTACACTACCTGAAATGACGAGAAATCCGTCTGGAACTTAGAGCAAGTCCTGGCTAGGGCGGTACTCCGCCGGGGCGGGGTTGCTCCGCAGGGTACCCGGTTGGAGAAAACCCTCGCAATTTGCTGTGTATGTCGACACCGGAACTCGTCATATCGCGAGGGAAGATCACCGCTACCTCCCACGCTAAAAAAACAGTCACTATACATAGTGCTATTAATCACGTTTATTAGCGAGAGACGAGCCTGAAAACACAAATCAATGATCACTCGCTCAATGAATTGCAGAGGGCAAGGCCAAGAGGAAGGGAGGCAAAGCGCCGGCGGAGCGCGCGCGGCGCGTGTGCAGCGGCCGTCGCAAGCGGCGACCGGCGGGCGACCCCGACGTCAAACGCAGGGACAGGGACAAGGGCACGACCACGACCACGACCACGACCACGACGTCCACGTCGACGTCGGTGGACGCCTGCGTCGCCACCGCCGACGCCGCCATCGGCAGCGACGAGTCCCTGTGGGCCGACGCCCCGGACAGCTCCTCGCTCTACGATATCAACATGTTCAAGGTGTTCTTCCATTCGGATTAATGATAAAGCCGCCCAACAATGAAAATGTTTTGGGCTGAGAATACAAAAATCATAAAAAGTATCAATTAGCTATTGTTTTGGACATTCAGAGGCATGCCAGTTTTTAGTGTTTACGTTTTCACTTTGGGGAATATTTTGCTTTTGTGAGCTGCCACCCCCTCTCAACTGACGAACCATAACGTTATCTGGCTGTTTGTCGGTTATAAACACAATTACCGTTAAACTGTTACTGTTACACAACTTATCAACTACACAAAAATGCATTGTTTCTGCCAAAATTAGTTGATGATTTCTGGTTTTGGAGTGCTTTTGAAATGTATAATTTGTTAAATCAAAATGCTACGTAAATGTGAAAATTCAGTGACTATTTTTGTTACATCTGTAGGGAAATAACATTTCTTCACAGAAACGCAATCTCACATATCTTGTGCTGACTGCCTATCAACATTATTTTCATATGAAAGAAAGGGACCAGACAAGTCATGAGCTCTCTATGTGACAATTCTTGTCATCTTAAAGTCATTGCCTAGAATTACAACTGGGGCATACTAGATACTGTTTTTATGTATGTAGAAAGGTAGAGACATGACATATTGACTTATATTCACGCAGACTGACTTGCAAGTAATCTTAATTCCAGGAAGAACAATGCTGACTTCCCGTAGATACTAGATATTTTCATCTTCCACCCCTACATATACAGCAAGGCATCAGATATGAAGCTTATTAAAAATGTTGTAAAAGCTGTAAACCAAGATGAACTGACATTTAGGTAGTTAGAGAAAATTTTCAATATTAAGAAGTGCAAAAGATCCCAAGTTTGACAGAGTTTTCAAAGTGAACGAAAATGATGCTTGAAAAAGCTTTGAAGAGAGTTATTTATGTATTTTAGATAACAAAAGAGATTATAACTACACGTTGTGGCATTTGCAAAAATACCATGAACTCGTATGCAACATGTCCCTTAAAATCCATTTTCTCCACTTCCACGTATGAGATTTTCCTCCTAGTTGTGGAGTGGTCAGCGATGAAAATTGAGAAAGATTCCATCAGGCCATTTATTTAATGGAACAAAGATAGCAGTGCCGTTGGAGCAAAGCAATGGTTTAGGATAACTGCTGGACTATAGTTATAGAGGCTCCGGAACAAGAGGGAAGCGAAAATACGTCGATCTCATGAAGCCACCAAATAATCCTTTTCGTAACCAACTGGGTATTTTTTCAACAATTTAGAACTTCTTATATGTAACTGGCAGTTAAAAATATTCAAGTGTACGTTGTTGGCGTACATTATGAAAATGTGTAGTTTTCTCTTAAACTGTTGAATATCATATAAACAAGGGTTTAAAAATCTTTTGTTGTTGTAGTCGTTTTCTCAACCTAAAATTTATAATATTTGACTGATAAAATGAAGGTAATGTTCAAAAACATTTTTGTTGGCCACTATAATTGATAGTCTAATGGATTCGTTCGCGTTTAATTTAATACACTTCATCAACTCCAAATTGCATGTTATATGCGCACTTTTCTTGGGACCCGAAATGGGATTACTCCAATATACCTCCATAGAGGAACCAAAAGAGTTTACCGCCCCCCTCACCACCACCACCACCACCACCACCACCACCACCACCACCACCACCAGCAACAACAACAACAACAACAACAACAAAACAGCAGACTGTCACTACTGCGCTATCCCTTTTGCACCACTATCAATACTGCATCACCACCGAACTATTATTAAGAATGATCGTGTACAGTTCGGTGAGGATAATTAGTTCATCTACGATCTATTTGGGTTCGAACCACCTTTGCCTACTGTTTGATTCCTTAAAATAAACGAAGTGATTCATATTAAATCCTACATAAATATTTACTGCAAAATCTATCTCACTAGCTCTTTTGAACTATAATTCATTAAAAATTGTGCACAAATGTTCGTATAAAAGCGCTCACAAAAAAGCCTTAGAGACAAAGAGGAATTATTTATACTGATTTTGAAAGCGAGTAAAGCTAGAGAAAGTTAGGTTCTTTCCAATGTACTTTTAAGTATCAAAAATTAAATATATAAAAATTAGCTGATATTATGTAACTAAAAGTTCTTTGGTTAAATATAAAATTAATTTGGCATCTCAGTGAATGTTAATAAAAATAATTTGATTTACATCATGTTTTGAATGAATGATAGTATATCATGAATTTTAATCAAAGTGATGTAATTATTGCCGACCTAGAGTGTAATAATTAGTATTAATAAAATACATGTTTAGAAAAACTTAAGTATTAACTAATAATGTTGTATTTCCTATAATTTTAGACCAAGGCGGACACCGATAACAAGGAGAGGTGCAGGAGAAGAGCAAGAGCAAAGATGAAAGCAAAAATGAAAATGAAAGTTAGAGCAATGGCGAAGGTAATAGCAAAAGCAAAGGAGCAGGCAAACGCCGAAAAAAGAGTAAAAGCAATGAGAGGGGAACATGACGCTGATAAAATATATGAAATTGGAGAAGAGACCGATGCCGAAACAGAAGCAGAAATGTCAATAGAAGCGGATGTGAAAGAAGAAAATGAGCCTATTACGTCCGAGATCGAACCAATAACAAAAGGAGATGAAATAAGACATGTAACAGCATTCGAAGAAGAAGCTTCACAAGGCGAAAAAGCAGCAAGAAAGCCGCCACAAGAGCGAAATGAAAATGCAAAACATGAGGCTGAGAATAACACAAAAATCACGCCAGACGTTCAGCAGAACGAAAGGCCGAGGGAGAAAAGACGAGAGGCGGCAACTGCTAAACGTAAGGTGACTTTCGCGGCGAAAGTGAAGGCCGTGTCCCCAACGACAAAGGCCCAAAGAGAGGCAAAGGCGAGGGAGCGCGCGCAGGCGAAGCTGAAGGCGCAGGTGTTGGCGAGGGCGAAGGCGAATCTAGAGGCAGCTGCGAGGCTCAAGGCAGAGGCGATGGCGAGGGCGAGGGCCGAAGTCCTGGCAAAGGCGGAGGCGCTGAGAAGAGCGAAGGAGGAGGCCGAGGCGATTCGAAGGTTGTCCCAGAGGGCGAAGGAGAAGGCGGAGGCCAAGAAGAGGCTGGAAGCACGGGCGAAGGAGGCGGCCGAAAGCGTGGAGCCCCACGTGCTAAGGAGGGCGGCGGAGGCCGTGCTCAAGGCCAAGGCGCAGGCGCTGGCCAACGCGCAGGCGAAGGTTCAGGCGAAGGCGAAGGTCCTCGCCAGGGCGCGGTCAAACAGCAAAGTGAAATTGGCAGAGGCTAACGAACAAAATACCAAGGCGGACACGAAGTCGAAAGAAGAAGGGAAGGCAAAGATCGAAGTAAAGTCCAAGGAGGAACTGAAGACGAAAACCGAAGAAAGGTCCAAGGATGAACTGAAGGTGAGAGCAGATGTAAAGACCAAGCCCAAAGACGAAGTAAAACAAAAGGAAGAACCAAAACCGAAAAACGATTCAAAGGCAAAAGACGACGCAAAGACTAAGCCTGAGTCAAAACTGAAGACCGTAATTGTTTCTCCGAAGGGAAAAGTCGAGCAGAAGGGAAAGGAAAAGGCAAAACCAAGTGCTGTTTTGAAGGTGGCATCGAGAAGGACAGGCAAACCCAAAGAAGGGGAAGAATCGAACGCGAAGAACGACGACGCGAAGGCGGACGAAGCGATCGCGAAGGCCATGCTCGCGCTGCAGAAGGCGGGGGCCCTCGCGAAGGCGCGCGCGCAGGCGAGGGCGGAGGCGCAGGCGAAGGCGGAGGCAGAGGCGGAACGAAAAGCAAAAGCAGACTCCGAGGCGAAGGCAAAATTCCACGAGAGAGCGATGAATTTCATCAGAACAAAACCGTACCCTCTCTCATGCTTGATGGCGATAATGGAAGAACCGGATCACGAGGGAACCGACGAGAGGTTTTACACCGAATCCGGGAAGTGCATCTCTCTAGGAACAGCTCAGCCGCTGGGGAAGACGAGAGGCAGCGGCGCGAGCGGGAAGTGGAAAGAGCAACAGGCGAGCGGGGAGACGAATCCAGCGGCGAAGGCGAAGACGGCGGCGGGAGGAGACCGGATCACGCAGGAGGGGGCGGAGAGGGAGAGCGGAGAGACGCCGCACATCGCGCTGTCGCTGTGCGACGGCCGCGACCACTGGCCGCTGGACATCTCGCAGTGGCACGTGTCGGACGAGGGCCAGCTCGTGCTCAGCTGCTCCATCTCGCACCTGAACACCGCCGCCGCCACCGCCACGCCCACGCCCACCCCCACCCCCAGCGCCGGGAAGGTGAGCCCCGCAGCCACCCAGCTTCATACACCGTCAGGGAACAATAAAGAATGCATTTTAGTGAGTTAGTTCATGCCTTATTTCGGGCCATTAGGCACGATCTTCTGTCTGATCATGCGAATTTCGCTACGCTGCCTTCACTTTCTAGCGGAGAAAGAGCGAATCACTCGGGCAACAAAACAGTGGATTATAAGTTTATTACAAAAGCTAATATGAGGCTTAGGGATGTTTTACATGCAGTAAAACATCATCATAGGACAGCCGGCTTTACTTCTCCTCCGAAGGAAGTCGCACGATGGATATTTTCGGCCTTAAACATCCATAGCTAGGATCGGGTTTGAACTCGCAAAACTTGGAAACTACAGCGCGACACGCTACCATTATACCATCGAACCGCGTCGTCCCAAATCCACGTATCAAAAAAAAATTCCAAAATTTCAGAAAAACAGTTTAACCCATTAACACCCAAGTTAATTTTTTGCGCATGCTGTTCACCCATTGTCACGTCCGTAACCGCAGTCAATGATGGGGCTTTTATATTTCATTTAGAATGTCTATTTTTTGAAGAAATAAAATTCTCAAATTAATTAATGAAAAAGATTTGAGGTCCCAATTGAGGACCATGTCAGTTAATGGGTTAATACGAACGAATACGTTTCTTTTCAGCACCTGACATTTTTTTTCATAGAGGTGTTGTCTTGACAAATACAGGGAAACCTACCACAAACAACACAACCCATGTCACGACCACTTCTATTAACTCTCTATATCTGCATTAACGACCATTTGTCCACTTCATTAACGATCACTTGTTCGTCGATCCAATGAATTTTCCAATAAAATTGTGTAAATATTCCCTCTTTTAAGTGCATATCTAGCCCCTAAATTTGCTCTTGAACCCGCCCCCCAGATAGTAGACTTATCTGTTTTAAGTAGTTACCTGTAGCGATTTTGAACAGTAATAGTTTAAGATGTGGACGCGTAGTAGAAATTACTGTTGATTCAGTTGATCTCGGAGACGGGTCATAAGTTTCACAAGACTTCGAACCGTGACACCAGAAAACGTGGCTCTAGACATCAACCCACTGCAGTGCCTTTGACCAGAATGACCTAGGGTTCTAGTCCCGACAGTGGCAAGATTATCGAAACTAGATACACATCTAGATGGAATTCACCCGCGCTCTGGAGGAAAATTCAATGTTTCTCCGATCAACACCAGGCGAATGCAGGAGTCGTACCCTACAAATGGGTCACGGACCGCGCGCAATCTTTCCTTCCTCTTCCTGGCCCAACGTCACCCCTTACTTACACACACACACACTAACATGCACTACACTACCACACATGTCGGGAGACCGGTCGGGAGTATTGAGCTTTTCCCGGCTGGTGCAGTTCCCCGAAGGTGGAAGGTAGCTTGTTGGGGAAAAACTCGCAAGCCAACGTAGGTCGGCTCTGAATCTTGCCAGCCAGCGCGGTAAGAGCACCGCCACCTCTCGCGCTATAAAACATACGTCACACATACGGGACTAATGACCTTAGCATTGGCGTGCCCGGGATCAACAGTTAACCAATCGAACAGTAACATGCTTCGGATAACGGAATATTCTTTGTAAAAGTGTTTTTAGACACTAACAAACAATTCGCATCGCCTATTCTAAACAGCATTCTTGTGAAGTTTGCTATTTCGTGATTGCCGTCTCAGAGAACTCCTATAGAATTTGCGGCGATCTCCGCGTGCGCGAAATCCATCAGGTCATTCGCTCATTCATTTGACGGTCGTGCTCTATAGTTTCTACAGCATGTAAATTGCAAACTCTAATTTGATTCCATTAAGTATCCGCTTCCACAGTGTGTTCTGCGCAAGACGCGCACACATTCGGAGGAGTGAATTTGACACATGTAACAACCATGATACCTTCAAGACAAGTATTATAGGTGCGTAGAATTTGCAATATTAAATAACAATAGAAACTGTTATCAAGTATCACTTTTCGTCGGAATTGTTGGGGATGAAACGACTTCATCAATTTTTTTTTGCGATCGCAAGGATGCGACCGTAAGGAATGTCAGTAACCTCAGAGAAAAATAATCAAGGATAGGTTAAGAACAATTTCCATCTGTTTTTTGTACCGTTGCTCTATTATTCCTGGAAGGAATAACTGGACACCTACCCAAATCGTATGAAATCATCAAACATACAAATCGCATTTCCTGTAGTGATTTTCTCTTGTGCAGATGCCATAACTACGCTTAGCCCACTTAAATTATCTTATTTTCCAGCAACCAGTGAGTTTTACGGTGAATGGCGCATCCGATCGCATCAGAGCCGTCAGCAACCGCGTAGGACAGACATTAGCTCCGAAATTCACAAGCAGATATATCACCTCCCCCATTGTCATTGCACCGCCAGTATTAGCAGCATTTCCGTCGCCGTCGACATCAATGCTAACGCCGTCTGCGAATCCAGCGTTGTTGCTGGCCGTGACAACGCCGCAGCCCACGACGACGGCGGCGCCGCGTTCACCGCCACCACCCCCGCAAGTGGCTTTGGCAACTGTGCCAGTTGCGCCGCAGGCTCCAGCGGCGCCGGCCCCTCCGCAGACTCCACAGACAATGGCGACCCGGCCCTCGGTGCCCCCGCTCAACACGCAAGGTATACATTTCTCCGCGAAGAAACTCGCTTAGAGGAAATTCTCTAATCCCACTGTAAATTGAATTGTGTTTACACATGTAAGTGATAGTCAGTGTAGCAATTACGTAAATTACATATAAATTGATATAATGTGTTTATATATTATAATATATTACATTATTACTCTATTATATTATACTAGTGGTCTACAGCAGCAATTATGCTGCTGAACCGAATCACACAAAATAGTTTCTCAAAACGTAGTGCACACACTGCTAAAGAACAAGAAAAAAACTACTCTAGTATAACTCTGCAACAACTTAAATATTTTAACAAAACAGCTATCCCTTATACTGCAATGACACATTAAAGCAGGTCTGCCCAGTGTTTTGCATTTTCACTGACTTTGAGAGCCGCGTGCAAGTCATTCTAGCGCAAATGCGGTTAGTGCAGGAAGAGTGGGGATGAGGTTCATTCTAGGAATAGGAACTACGAATGAGAATGCGCAATTCGAAACGTAGCACTTATTGACGTAATCGAGCATTAAGAGTAATCGGCGATAACATGACAAACTCTTACATAGAGTAAGTTATATAGCCTTCTGAATATTGAATTTTTTATCGTCAGATGTCGTTAGATATTAAATATGAACTTTAAGAAAAAGAAATACATATTTGATTTGGGTACGAAGTATTATAATTTCTTATAGGATGATGAAATACGCCTGCTATGATGTAATCATAAATTAAGTGTGATAAACACAAACTTGTGTTATTAAATTATTTTTGTTCGTTGATGCAAGAAATGGAGTATTTTTTTTTTATTAACCACGTATAATTGAGTAAGACGGTTCGATTCAAGCCTAAAAAATCATGATTACTTTTTGCTCTAATTTCTGACTACAGTACATTATATATTTCTAATAGATTAACGAACACTATTTATTCATAATCGTTTATGATATAGTTTAAAAAAGATTCGGCGCTTTGCATTATATTTAACTAGACAGATAATAATCTTACGATTGTCCGCAACATATCGTTAAAGAGGTTTGCTTGTTGGTATCTCGTTTTTCTAACTTTGTGAAACTATTACAGTCTTGTTGAAAAATAATCTAAAAAAATCAAAAAAAGGAAAATGAACATTTGCGTGTTACATTATCAACCCAATATATTTGTATGTCAATACGTAGCAGGAATATAAACAGGTACACAAACTGATTTTAGCCAAAGTAACTAAAAATAAGCAAACAAACCATTTGCGAGTAAATAAGTGAACAAATAATTTCACAACATGGATCACTGCATTATACCCCGGGCATTCAATCTACGCGCCATGTCGTCCTCACTATGCAATGCTCCTCTCCCTGAAAATCTACCAGCCCCCACCCCTCTGAAATGCAGAACGCCGGCGGAAGCAGGCGTTATGCAGGCCTGCCTTATAGTAGCACACAGTCCAACAGTTCTTTACTTTCCAAGATTATCAAACAATTTGGCTGTTTCATAATGCAACAAAATTCTAGCAAAGAACGCGCTCTCTTCTGGAGATTTGCTACCGCATGACGTCAGCTGTGCCGTAAGCAGTGCCAGCGCGGTAGAAGAATAAGAGAATAAAATATTTGAACTTCTTCAGTCAAAATCGTAATTTTATTCGAGTTTCTATGTAGCTAATGAACAGACCCTGACATGATTGGAAATTGCAAAGTTTCCTTTCAATTTCTGTGTGCATTGGAAATTTATAATACAAATTATTATATATTATATTACATTACATTACATTACATTACATTACATTACATTGTATTATATTATAATATAATGTAAGCATGTACACAGATCATCCATGTGTTTAAGAACTTAATTATGAATTATTCAGTTTACCATGACTTTTGAGTTGTAAAGAAATTTTGTTTTATTGAAATATACATTTACTCATGGTATAATACAAAAAAGTATAACTGTTATTACAGTGTTATCCTTATGCGATGCTCTCAATTATTGTCTCTGCAATCATATTGAATGAATTCGTGTCTGAGGGAGAAGGTATTTCATTTTACTCGTAACAAGATTTTTGCAACTTTTTTTGTACATATTTTTGCAGTTGCGTTTTATCAAATTATAAATAGATTCATTTTTTGTCACATCCCATTCCTTAATGTACAATTATTTTTTATGTCTGGATGATAAACATGTCTGTGTGTACACTCAAGCGCGCGCGCACATACATACATACACACACACATTATATTATATATTTATATATTATATATAATTAATAATATATTTTAATCAACCTTATTTTCTAACCCATAGGAACAATGACAGATGCCCCAGTACCAGAGAAAGAAAGAAAGCAGATCACTGCGGAAGTCGAACAACAGACAAGTGAACTATTGTTTGCTGTGTATAGCGATAATCAAAATCCCCTAAATTCAACTGAGCAAGAAGCTCAGTTTCCATTTGCGCAAGTGCAGCAGTCCAAGGTTTCAGAGTGGGCCAAACTGACCCAAGAAAATACAGAAAATGCGCCAGAAAATGTAACGTTCTCCAGAAATGTGCAACCGTTTACGTCAAATCAATTTCATAATCAACAGCCAACGAACAAATTTTTGGATATTAATCAACGATCGCCACATATCACGTTTGACAATCTTTCAACATTTGTCAATTTCTCACATTTATCAACAAACAGCAATACACAGCACCCGCAACTTCCTAACACTATCACTTATAGCCAAAAATCAACATTTGAAACTGATAAAAACAGTCTTCACCAGTCGACAGCCACGTTCGGTGGCCAACAAATAGCACGAACAGAGCGAAGCAAATTAGACAATATTCAGCAAATGCCAAATGAAAACTTACATACACAGTTCCATATCCCCTCCAGTAATTTAAAGCTGCCAATTATTGACGAAATGAAAAATTTACAACCGACACCGCGAAGCAACTGCGGGAATATTGAAAGGATGAGCTACAAGTTCGACAAGCAATCATTCCCACCTTTTGGAGTCAAGAACGTTGGACAGTATTCTACGCTCAGTGAAGCTCAGTTATCCAACCCTGTAAGTCATCCGTCACCTAGTTTGAAATATCCCCATCAGGCTAAAGAACCCAACAATTTCGGCATTCAAAATTCATGTCAAATGAACAACTTACGACATCACACAAGTAGCGCTGGTGGTAACATTGATGACACGACGAGCAACACATTCAAGAATCAGTTCCCATCCATTAAATTAAACAACGATGAACACACTAGGCCATTTGCGTTGAGCGGTCTTCACTACCCAACACCCGGCACATTTAAACAATTGCACGACTTCTCACCAAATTTGCTCCCTGTCAAGCAGACAAATTCTCACACTTTCAGTTCGGGAAATCCCTGCCCTTTGAACCTCCCTTTGACGAGATCACATGTGAGTGTGACGACTCCAAGAAACATTATTGCCTTCCAAAATCTGACGCACAAAATGGCAAAGAGTAATTCGCAGACATTAGCATATGCAGTTCAATTTTCCCCAAATGCAAAGTGATGTTATGTATTAGGTGGTGATAATTGGTCGAACGTGTCAATTACTTCTGAAATTTTAACAAGAAATTACTTCCACTATAAAGTGATCATTAAAAATTTAAAAAAAGTAATAAAATTGAAATAAGTTTATAACTACTAGACATTTAGCAATACAATATAGAACAGCTAATACGCAGAGCAAAGAAAATTATTCCTGGAAACGCCAGAACATTATAAAAGGACATGAAGACCTTAACCTATTTTACAACCAAGATGTATCTAAAACATTCTTGCAATTTAATTACAATTTCATCAATATTTCAACACTAAAAATAATAATTGAACAAAAATGGGAATGCAACAAAATTAATTTCAGTTGTACAGTATTTTCATGATTAACAATTTCTCCGCTTTGTTGTCATTGCATTACTACTTCAGTAAAATCATAGTACTTGTAAAAAAGACTACATGTGATTTCCTGTCATATGCATAAATGTTAGTGAGAAACTTAATGTTTACTTCATAATGTTACCTAGTACCCTTCACATTTCTGTTACACATTCAAATTCGTTTATTACTTATAAAGCGATTTATAATATCTTATTTGTGAAATAAGTCGTTTAAGCGAATTATATAATGTAATTCTGTTATTAATGTAAATAAATCTTGCATGATAAACTTAGTGTTTATACTTCTACGCAATATATAAATGTGTTCGTTTATTTGTGTATCTCAGCAGTATAGTAAAGTATCAGTCTGCCGTAGTATCGCCTATGCACGTACCCCTAAACACATTTTTACAATAATACAAATTCACAATGAATCTATGCCAAGGAAAGGTAATGGTTGTCTATCATTAAAAAGATTCCTTCGCAAACTAGTCGTAATACAACTGTGCATAATTTCTCAATTTTCAATTTTCGAACATTCAGAGAGTTTAACGAAAATGAGACCCGCGCCATTCTTTTGAACATTCCTTCTTCTATCCGTGAAAATATTTAAAGAAAAAAAATTGAGCGGCTTTCGACAAAAATATTTTACAGTTGTTTACATGTTTAATTGTCTATATTTTGCGCCAAATTGGAGGAAAATAACTCTTATTTTCCAAACAGTGAACATGAATCTTTTTAAATACCCGTCTTCAAGGAACAGATTTCGTTGAGGAAAACAATCTCTATCTCAAAAAAAATTGAGGCATTTTTTATAAAATTTTGAAAATGTTTTTGAATCTTTATGTTAAGTACCATCAACAATCAAAATATCCATTTGAAACTCCCAAAGCCTTGAGTTCATTCAGATCGATTGGGGAATATCAATTTTGAAGAAAATCAGCTGAACGGTTTAGGCACTACCATTGACCTCAGACGGACATTTTCCGTCAACTGATTTCTCTTATCAAGGACCCACAAATCATGTATTCTGACAACACCATATTTTAGAGGAATGTTTTCTATACTTAGCAACAGAATATCCATCTTTCCGTGACCAGGGACCGGTAATAATAGTTTTGCTGCCTAAAATTCGCCGTTTTCCGGTGCGCGGCGACAGAGACAGCAGACAGAGACAAGCAGACAGACTGAGTCAGACAGGCAGACAAGAGTCACTCAAGAGACACAGTTACAGAGGTAGACACATATAGAGACAGAGACAGACAAATGAAGACAGAGATAGACAAGGTAGACAGTGAGAGACAGAAACAGATAGGCAGATAGACAGAGAGATATAGAGAGATAGACAGATATAGAGAGATAGATAGACAGGAGAGATAGACAGAGAGATATAGAGAGTGAGATAGACAGGAGAGATAGACAGAGAGAGATAGAGATAAACAGAGAGAGAGATAAACAGAGATAGAGATAAACAGAGAGAGATAGAGATAGAGATAGACAGAGAGAGATAGAGATAGACAGACCGATCGAGAGAGATACCCCGACCGACCGACCGACCGACCCACCGAAATACAGACAGACAGACAGACAGACAGACAGACAGACAGACAGACAGACAGACCCATCGACAGACAGACCGACCGACAGACCGGCCGACACACCGACAGACCCACCGACAGACCGACCGACCCACCGACAGACCGACCCACCGACAGACCGAGGACGAACGGACGGATAGAAGGGCTGACGAGAGGGTGGACGGACGGACGGACGGACGGATAGATCAACTGCAGCGTAAGTCAATTTTTCGGTATCAATAACCCACAAAACGTGAATTCTGTCTACATAAATAGGTATTAGATTAAGAGGTATCAATTTGAAACCTAAAGAAATAATATTTATCCACTTTTCCATATCGGGATCTCACAGAAAACGTTTTTGTTGAATAATCATCTCTTATAATCGCTATTTACAATACTTTCACTTTATTATTTGTTTATTTATTTAATAGGTAATTATTACAAACGAATTAGATTACTTGATCCTATGTGGCTAGGCCGA
>BOPP01000036.1:2195501-2208593 GCA_017312745.1 Gryllus bimaculatus
AGCGAGAGAGAGCGAGAGAGAGCAGGCATGATGTGAGAAAAATGTTAAAATTGATTAATTTCTATATTTTTACAATATTACTTTTTCAGGTGCCTGGGTCTCATGACCTACATCGCTCACATCCCTGCATTTCCGATATTTCTCCAAGATGAGTTTCATTTAATTGAGACTTACGAGAGATTCTTAAAAGCACCCCTAAAGGTCTGTATGTAAGGATGATGTCTAATTTTAGCCTAAAATTTTCATTAAATTGCATTTTACGTAAAACATTGAGAATTATTTTACAATGTCATTATTATCTGATATGCTTTTACTTAGTTTCTTCCATTACAATATTTTGCTTCATTTCTTCATTAGTGTCATATGTGTTAGTTGTATTAATGAAAACTTTTTCACGTTTTTTAGTTTAAAAAAACCTTTTTACTTAATCTTTATTGCTTACAAATATCTATCAGTTTACATATTTACTTTTATTGAACTTCAAGATATTTCTGTTTAATTTCCAGACATAGTTTCGAAGCTACGTCCATGCATTAAAACACCTGTTGTTGACCGCCTGGAGTTCTGTTATCTTCAAGAACATCTAGTGCTGCTCAGTACATAATGGAGGAAACATAATTTTGAGCCTCATTATACAGGCACGCAATAAGCCCCACAGTGTGCAATCAGCTTTTACTACGAGCGTTATCTACGATTTGACAGCTATTAACATAGTATCAAACTCAGACAAAGACGAAGCCATTTCTCGGACATGGAACAATTTTATGAGTAGGTTTCACAGGAACAACATTTTTTAATATCAACCTAAAGAAGTATCCTGACCTTGTACCTTACAATTTATTCCTTTACAAATTCACATCTGTTGTCAGTGAACCCGCTTCCATGCGAGTGCGTTTTCGTGACCACTAATGCCGTGAGACATTATCATCTCCTATTTTTCTAAAAGTCGACACGGCGAAAGAAATGCACGGTGTTCTGCAGGAATCAAAATGTAACACACTTAGGAAGAGCGTGGAACAGTATTGAATGGTAAACCAATTAGAGCAAAAATTGTACATATCACATTTGGTCAAATATGGCTTTGTTAAGATCCATCAGAACCAAAGGCAATAATCAGCTACCGCAATACTTTTCTAATGTTACATATTTACTCTTATACGATATATTTATTGTACACTTGCAATTACTTGGAGAATGATAGACGAGAAATAAAAACAGAATTGTAAGAAAAAGGCAAATCAGATAAAAATTCTAAGAACTGCGCCTATTTACTCCTCGACACAAACATTCTTTACAATAGTATACCAACTGCTGACCAAAACTGCGTGTCTGCCAAGAGGCAACAGATTTCTAACAGTAAGGTTTTATTTACTATACAGGATATGTCCACACTTGTAACATCATATTTTTATAGAAAATATAAGTAGACCACAGTTAAGAAAACGCGATTAAGAAGGCAAGAGAGATGTAAAGTGAGAGAGAGAATGTTATCAGCTTTGTGTTAATAAATTTCCTGTAATTTAATAAGAAGTATTTCTTTCATTTCAACAGTCAACAATGATATTTTACTCATAACTACAAACCGTCTCTTCAGTTTTAGATGAATTTAAATACTTAAAAGTTGAAACAAAGTTTTATTGTTGAACCGAATTTAAAAGTTTCTTTCACAATATTTTCACAATAGCCTCTTCTAAGGATAGCTCTCAACACAAAAAAAATCGTGTACTATGATAGAAGCAATTTATATTTTTAATTTCAAATATAAGCATGAATTGATGGCGCAGTAAGTAGCGGCTGGCCATGTGAGATGTGTTGGTTTCGTTAGATATCCAAGAAAATTGGAAAAATAATGACAGTTTCGATTTTCATTGATCAATTGATTTTGAAATGCAAATTCTATTTGACTATTTAAATCCGTTTTTCTACGTAAGCAATTGTAAGACTTGTTTCCAGTTTCTTTTCGAATATTAATAATACTTACGTCATTGCATTCATCTAGTCGTCAACTTTAGAAAGTTGGCTTCTAATAAAATCAAGGACGCGTAGGTCAAAGAACAAAATGAAATACGTAATTTCTCCATCATTTACAATAACTTAGCGCAAACCTACTCGATACATCAAACCTTTTAGAAGATATTTACTACGGTTAACTTGGGTAGACCATCCATAGGCATGTTTATAGATTGCAAGTTACGGGTCTTCAGAATGTCTCTCTTTTTCTAGTAATTTCCGTAAAAGTATTCATAGATTTGCACGCTAACTTGAAAACATTCCTGATGCTAAATTCCACATTCTCAGAAGCAGGAATTTGCTGCTCCTGTGGCCCATTTTCCTCACATTCGACAGAAGCAGTTTTGCTGTTGCAGGTCTCTAGTATATTTTTCTTTTTCTGGATCCATTTAAGCAGGTATTTCAAACAAATCACTTTGTTTTCTTATAAGAAGAAGATATCATGACATATTGAACGCCCCACGGCTGAGTAATTACCGAACTTAACAATCTTAAACGGATCGGTTATGTGCAGTGTGTTGGCAAAATAGTAACTTCGGATAAACTGCTATTAATAACTAGAATTGCAGAATTCACTGCAGTTAAGAACAGAATTATTTGTTTGGGGTGCATTTTTTTATATGTTTGGTTAAATATCATAATTTTCTCTAATGGAATCTTCATGGCTAACAGAGCCTCATGTCAAAGCCAAGAGAATCTCGTTTGATTTGTGACAAAAACTGGTAAATTTGTTACTCTGGTTTGAAAATAGTTGAAACAAAATTCGACTAAGAATTTATTTACAATAGTTTGAAGAAAATCAAACAAAAAAGGTAACTGAAAACAAGCAAGACATGGTGCATAAATTTAAAAATATTTGGTCTCACACCAATAAAACCAACAAACATGCATGAAAAATTAGTACAAAAGGTACCAAAATTAATAAAAATAATAATAAAGGCATGGACCCAAAGTTTTAGTACACTTCTAAAACTTTACGTTTTGCCGTGTTCATTACGAACTCATTACAGTACCACTCATTACAAAGAAATAAAAATAACAACTCCCAAAAACCTTTAGTATAATAATATATCACCGAAATCGAAAACATTTCATAAATATTTCGTTGGAAAACACTTTTAACTGTTAAAATATGAAGCTAAAATACGTTAGGAATTTAAATTGTACACATCACATGTTTCGTTATGTATTGGGGCTAAGAACCCTTCGAAAAAAACGTTTTTCATCAGTCTCCTCTACACATAATACTCGGAGAAAACTTGTTTCAAAGTGTACGAGAAACCAATTACACAAAACCCATGCGATATTACAACACGCTACATATTATTATAAAAAATAAGTCTGGCTATGTGTTATTTGTCATAGTTTTTAATATTTAAAAGCCTTGATCCGATTATGAAGCTTTCGTATCAGTTCATCTTGGTTACTTGCATGGCATATTGGTGTAAAAAAAGTTCGGGGAAGGCGTGAATTAGTTCTCCTACATGTACTTTATATGGTTTGGAGAACATAGTAAAATTTCAAGATATTAATTTTCGTGATTTTCCTATTTATATCAAAGAAAGGAGTACAGTGGATTATGGTAATGCGAAAAGATAACTGGAAGCATAGTACATACAGAAAGTTATGGTCGGTTCATTTTTAAGAAGACGATTTTGACCGATTATCTTTATGATAGGTAAGTTTGTGAAAACACCCACTTACAACAATTTTAGCAGCTTTTCTACCATACATAAGTTAAGTATATTGTGATGGAATAATTATTCACTGAAGATGTCTTTAAAACGATAACATATGAATTTTCACGACTTCTCCACAGAAACCCAAAAGTTTTGCATGATGCTGACATCAATTGTATTATTGGTTCATCTACAAATATCAACCTTTAGGATCCTGCTCTTTTGAATTCAAATAGGGTACTTCATGTTTATGTAAGGAAATGGGGAAATAAAAAAGAAACAGTACAGTAAGACAATATTTTTTATATCTTATAGTTGGTATGGTAGCCAGTCATTACAACCGCCTCCAGAATGTTAGCAGTGTCAATCTTTTATTTGCAAATTCTTTGTGACAGATCATGTGAGAATTCTCAAAGAGAGAAGAATTTAGTAATGTAATCCTGACGTTTTAAATTTGAAGTTATTTTGGTTTTTACGCCCTCAAAATACTTTATAGCACACAATTTGTAAAAAATATTCTCCGTTTTAATTATAATACTCTTCAATATTCCGAAGATCATTAAAATATGTTGAAAATGGGTACTACCCACTTATTGTCGTGTTTGATCAACTCGACGGAGAAGGTATTGGTTCGACTGACGTGTTTTGGGGCACACCAATATGGCGGAGAGGCTTCTCTGGCGGAACATGGCAAGAGGTTGGTAATAAAAGCGTGATGCCTACATTGCCTCTCCGCTGAGCAATAAACAGTTGAAGGCAAAAGCTCTCAGAAAGCACAGATGGCAACATTCCAAACTAGAAACTACGTTGGCGCGAAACAGAAGCTAGGTGGTTTAAAAAATTAGAACTTCTCTTCGTATTTTTTTCTCGATAATACCTCAATAAGTGGCTGAGTAAGGTACAGGTCCTTTAAAGAGGCACCTCAAACTCAAGAGAACGTATTGTAGCGGTGAACACAAAATTATAGAGGAAGTTGTGAATGCACGTGGACGGGAAAAAGAGAATAAGGTTTTGATGTAACCTTTGATTGTGTACAAAATGTGAAAGGCAATATTAAATACGAATCTGAAGATAGAACAGCTCTATAAAAGATGTATGAAAACAAAGTTTAATTGAGCTGTAATGGCCACACTTATCATGGCCACACCAGTGGTCACGATGACCACACGATTGACTTCGATTTCCCAGAGATTGGTAATACTTAAAAAAATTGTCTAGTGGCCAACTTTGTAACTAACCACTCTATCGCCATTTAATTTGTAATCCCCACTCTATCCACATTTCTTCAGTCCATCGATCAAGAAAAATTGCGCGGATATAAGGCCACCTCCAAGTGTTCATAGCTCCATGATGGCACATTTAAATAACCTCCCGTACATACAACTCGCAAAAAACATAACGCTACTGCTACACCGTCACGTATATCTCGAAAACTGTAAGATCAAGAGCCTTCAAACCAGGTTTTCTTTTTTTACCCTCTTATCCTCCTAGATTCTGCTTTTAATATTAATTTAAATAACTTATAAAATTTGTTTATTTTTTGTTTAAATACAAATTGATCAGGTTCAATTTATATGTAGCATACAGTTTTTAAAACTTCTTACGTTAAATGAATAGATTCATGTAGGGATTTATAATTCAATAAATATCTCTAAATGAAATATCCATGCTTCCCCCGACCCTTCCCGCAACAATGTCATGAACTTTACTACATCCTTCTCGCCTGGAGACCACGAAGCACAAAAGTCTTTCGCATACCACTTCATCCTAGGGCTTTTTAATGCTGAAAGGAAATGTTTGTTTCATACCAAAATCCATGCAACTCGTTTTTGTTCTTGTAAATCCTAGTATTTCTAAAAAAAGAATCCTCAATTTAATTTTTACAAGAAGGTTTATTGTCAATAATGAATACTTTCAAGGATGATTAGTAGGTGAATATGTTCCAGCAGTAAAATTAGTTGTTTTCAAATATGCAAAAGGACTGCAGATAAATTATATGATTATTTTACTAAACCACAACAACTTAAATAAAATTCTGAATATATAAAATGTATTAACATTAAATAATCCCTTTTATCAACATTGCTTGTAAATGATGTAAAAATAAAGAACCTCATAATTGTGATAAATGCTTCGACTTGTTCATCTTGCATTAAACCTTTTATGGTTTATTTTACTACACAAATTTTCGTGGAGTTTGCACTATTAATTATTACAATGAAGGATGTGTGTTGACAACGATTTCTGTCTACGTTGGACACACTGAAAAGTATATATTTTTAAAACAAATGAAGTTAAACGTTGGCCTATCTTGCCCAACAAATCAATATGTCTGTCAATTTTACATCTAAAGCATTTTGCGAAATGTAACTTCGTTTCACAGGCTAATGACAAGTCGTGAGGAAGCTATATTTACTCTATCAACTATATATTACAGTGGATCACAGTAATTAGTATTTCTTCGTACTCCGTGACGAAAGTCCTTATCTTCAGCAAGAAACCAAACAATATAAGAACCTTGGAAGTCCTATTTCGTCCCTTGTTTGTTTGGATGTGATATAAAGAAGAATTCTGGTGAACAAATAAAGTTGTACTTGAGGTTAGATGAGTAATGTTCTGGAGCATTTATGATGTAGCAATCACTAAATGTAATGTAGTGATTCAATGCGTCTTGCAATGCTATTTATAACCGATGAGTTATATACAGATGGCTTTGTCTTTCATTCTATAAACAAATACGTGTGCCAGAACGTAAATACTGAAACGCCGAGTCTCTCCAGTTTCAAACCATTAGTTCTGTTATAATTCTAACAATGATATTTGGGAAAAGAAAAAACTCCATGAGTTTGTTAAATCAATTTCAAAGTGTGAGAATATATACACATTTTAACAAATGGGTTGAATTCCCCACAAATTTCTGTCTCCTGGTAAGTAAGTAAAGTTCACATCATGTGATATTTCGTGCTTACGAGATCAATCTAGTATCCTCTTCTATTTGTGTGTTAACAGATCCTGTTTTCATGCAAATGACGGATTATGTTACACGTAAACGAAACGTGAAACGTCAGGAGTATTGCCGTGCAGAAGTTGACGAGAGATTGGGTTAGATTTCTCGTACTCGTTTGCCCTGTCACGGAGGTGTGTTTTAAGAAGAAACCCATTTTTTACACTTCACAAATTTATCTACTTAACTTTCAATTCAATCCTTTTTCAGAAAGAAAAATTTTAAAAACAAATTTAAAAAGACATGTCGGTGTATGTTTTGAAATCTTACTACGGTAAAACACTCTTGAAAAGTTGCTGTACTGTAGAAAAATAAGAATACACAACGTAACATTTTCTTTGTTGTATCTATTTCGCTTTTTTATTGATTATAAGAGCACAAGACACTTCCTTTATCTGAACATTTATTGTCCTCATTATTGTTCTTTTGAAACTAAGTCCACACGATTCTGCGTTTCTTAACAAATGCCTGCCATTTTTAATAATTATTTCGTTTCTCATCTCATTATGAGAATAGAGGTGAATGTGTAACTAGTGGTGCAGCATACTTTCTCGCGTTGTTTCTAAATTAGCAATTTTCGAAAACTCGGAGAGTTCAACGAAAATGAGAGTCGCGCCTTTATTTTAAGCGCATCTTCTTCTAATCGCTAAAAAACGTAAGTAAAAAAATTGTAGTGCATGCAATAGTATTTATCTATGTTTTCGTTACCACGGTCCGGCAATAAGAGATTTTCTGCGAAAATTCGCCATTTTCCGGCGCGCGTTTACATGATTTTCTCTTCTTTGTGTGGGCCTTTTGTATGTACCTTTGTATGGGTGGGAAAGTAAAAATTACCGTATCAGAACGGTTAAGGAAGCA
Organism: Gryllus bimaculatus; assembly: GCA_017312745.1. Taxonomy (NCBI): domain Eukaryota; kingdom Metazoa; phylum Arthropoda; class Insecta; order Orthoptera; family Gryllidae; genus Gryllus; species Gryllus bimaculatus. The sequence goes on from BOPP01000036.1 coordinate 2,203,053, forward strand.
TTGGTATTTCACGTTGCAATTCCTCTCCTTTATCCATACCTGCTTTTTTGATCAGCATACCTTGCCATCAATGCGCTATTGATACCGTCTCACCACATCTGATAAGAAGTATTGGGAACATTTTGAAATGACTTTCACAACACTAGCAAACATGCAACATGAAGAAGCGTGCGATGCCCTCTTCCCAGCGGTTCAGCACTAACGCATGAAGTGTTTAAATGACGCTACGGGAACGTTGATTGGACGGAAATTCGGGACTGAGTGATGTTTTCGTTTTATTCGGAGGTGGCTGTTTTGAAATTTTTCTGACCATATCGATATTTCCCCATCACAAATAGGCAAGTTACATAAATTTATTAGTAATTTACATATACATGTATATCAAACTACTTTTTAAAAAATGAATTAAGTGAGTTAATGGTTGCATAATACCTTCCAACTAGTTATTTGAGTATTTATTTTGAATGTATCACATGCTTTTCTGCATTTGAATCACTCTTTAAGAGCTTTCACTGACAGCGTTTGAGTTTCACTTGCTTCTTCAATATTTAAAGTTTGTTCTAGAGTTAGACTTTGTGCTTATTTTCAGCCACTGATAAGTAACTATATAAAATTTCGAATCAAAACGCGACTTCTCACTGTCTTGTGGTTACAGTGAGACTGCCCTGCTAAATATCCATTTTCAACGCTAAGTAGCCCACAATCCAGTATAGAGTGATTTTGGATACCCTTGTATGACCTCGAATATTGCGTCTCTGTCGAAGGGGTTACATTTCTTGAGGCAATGGAGAGAGATGTGTGAATCGTCAACAGCCCAAACTTTCTCACGTGGTTTCAGAACTTCTAATAATTCCGAGAATTCGACGAAAATGAGACTTGTATTATTATTTTAAATGTTTATGGTTGTACCGTGGAAAAAAAGGATGAGAAACAATTGAATGTGTTTTTGAGAATTATTTTTATAAATAGTATCAAACTACTCGTTTTTAACTGATTGTACGTGACCTTTTTTAAAGAGCTGATTTTGTAGAATAGATTTTTTTCACGCTAAAAGTTTCTTTCTTCAATTTTTTAGTTTTATTTTTTTTCAAATTTAGAAAATACAGGCTTCGCTGGAAATTAAACTAGCACTACATCTTTCACCGTCTTTGTTTGATATCTTCTAGGGCTTTTTCCGGCCGACCGTCAGTTACACTTTATGGCCTGATGGGATGGATGCATATTCGACCATACACTAGACTCAAACGCACTTTGCGGGCTGCTCTGATCTGAAGTTAGCAGAACGCGAGGTTCCCTCCAACAACACGTACATGAGAGACAAGGGACAAAGAATTATGACCAAGGCGGTACTCCAACCCGCGACGCTTCGGACCTCGAGATAGTACACGGAAACGGAGTCAGTACACGCTCTTAGCCACCACGTGTTTCCAGGTCGACCTTTGTATAAGATACTAGGGGAAAAATAAATTAAATTGGAGCAGTGTTTTAGAAAACAATTTTTTTAAAATGTTAAAATGTGCCTATATTTCAGGCAAAATTGCGGACCGTAGGTGGCTACTCCATGTTTAAATGGAAGTATTCACACGAGCAGGCTGAGACACTGCCTTTTATCACTGCCATAGTGAAATTGTTTACTTTCCATAGTGAACAATACAAATTTTGGCATGTATTAAATGATACTTAGTGAAACCTGTAAAGATCAATGATAAACATTTTCTAGTGACGCGTCTGTCGGCGAAGCGTTCGTTTAAATGGAGGGGCAGTGGTCACACGAGCAGGCAGTGGTACTGCCGGTTAGTGGCACATTTTTCATTTGTCGCACTTATCAATATGCAATTTGTCCATGAACAAACATTTTCTGCCAACGAAACCCAATATGAACGATTTCATACGCTTCTCGTTTTTAAGGGTCATTCGCGTTGAAATTCGCATGTTTGGCCGGTGGAGCCAAGGGGAAATTACATCGTAGAGGAAGCTACTATAATTAAGCGTTTTTATATTTACGTGAAGAAAAAAAATGACGTTTTGTCATCTTCCAGGAAATCTTCACAGTATTTCCCTTTCGCGGAGCTCCTCCTCCATCGTGTTTTTTTTCACACGAGTAGTAATCATCTACGCTTGGGAAGTCTCCGCGGGGGCGGCGTCGCACAGAAGGTACTAACTAGATGGCGCCCAAATGTCGAGAGACCTAGTACCGATGACATAAGTTTTGAAGGGAAAATGCGTTGGCGGGAACGGATCACACTAATGAACTTTAGCTACACAATTTCAAAGACCAATTTCAATTTATCTCACGCACAAAGAAGACTGGTACACCATAAGGACAAAACTAGGGTGGGAGGGTAAGCTGTATACTGGCCGGGCGCTCTGATCTAGGGAGTTGAGTGTCGAAAGTTAGAGTGTGACTTCCATCAGCTTATTATTTTCAAAGAATCGTTCACTAACAAAACGTGGGAAGAAAAAATTAGATCGTTGTCGCGACAAGTATGGTAACGACTGCCAAGGCTTTAGCGGATGTACAGGAAAACTTTTTGACTCGAATCGAAAAAGTCTTGCAGAAGTGAGACTCAGTTACATTATATTTCGAAAAGGAGTTAAAGAAACTCGTGAGAACATCCAAGAACTCGAATTCGCCCCGCCAATACACATAATCTCACGAGTCGCGCCGAACCTAACTACAAAATTTAAATGGCCCCTTACCGTCGCGTTGGGTACATAAATTCGTTAGTGAACGATTCAGGCGCAAGAGTAAAACTGTACGTTTTCTGTACGAACTAAATCGTACACGCACACAGGTTTTAATACAGAAATCGTGCAATCTGGACTGCACGAAAACTGTAGAGTGGGAAAGGGCCTCACGCCGCTTGTGCGTGCATTGCAGCGGCTGGGCGCGTAGGATCCGCCATGGGGTCGCACTCGGCGCGCATCTTCCGGGGCAGCGTGTTCCACCAGGGGAGCGCGGCACGGGTGCACACCGCGGTGCCAACCATGGTGCCGGCGCCCGTCGCCCCGCCCGCGCCCATGGGCGTGCCCTTGCCGCCCACTCCGCCCGCGGCCACGCCCACCCCGCCGAGCTCGCTGCCGCCGCCCACGCCGCCCCTGCACCGCCCGCGCGGGCCCAGCCCCGGCTGCCCGCTGCCCTGGATGACGGCCGGCCTGCGCGAGGCCGCCCTGCCCACGGCCGCCGCCGCAGTCGCAGCCGCAGCCGCTGCCGGCCCGTGCCCCTGCGACGCGCAGGCGCTGCTGGCCTCGCCCGCCCCCTCCTACATGTCCGAGTTCGCCGCCCTGCCCAGCAATTCCCTCCGGTTCGCGTCGCCGCCGCAGTAAGAAAGACGACGGTCATGACGTAGGCGTCGACAACAAAATAACCACGATGACAACAACAAAGACAATAACAAGAACAATAAAATATTAATAATAGCAGTAATAATAGTAGTAATAATAATAATAATAACAAAAAGAATAGTTATAATAATTTTCTTTTTCAAAACGAAAATCAAAGCTAAGAAGTTCTCTTCAATACTCGATGTGGTAGATATAGACACATGATACAAATCGCTCGATTGTGACGCAGCTGTTTGAAAATACGCAACCAGATTTCACGACATTCAAAAAACTTGTCGTGTGTTGCGGGATATACAGATACAAGGATATCACTATAAAACAAAAACTAAGTTTGTCCATAGCTTGTATATGTAATGTGCTTACATATCATGCTTATATAATAAATATTTTTATGTATAATTGGTTCTAACAGACGGATTTAGAGACTGATTAAATTTATTTGACAATATATTTTACTCATAATAGCCCGAGTAACATCCTTCCTTTCGTCCGTCACTCACGTTAGCGCACTTGCCATAGATTTCAACAATTCCCCACGTTCACCAGCTCGTCCTGTTCTGCTCGACGCCACCCCGTATTACAAGGCCTCAGCCAACAACTATGAACCTCGTGTGAATTGCAGTTTGAATGGAATTTGAATGAAAATGAAAACCATCATAAATGTAATAGAATGTCCCAGATATCATCAAGTAGATTACGGAGTTATAAACGCTTCTTTGATGCCTTCGTCTTTATAATGTTATTTTTTAATGCCCTACAACGCTTTATTTGTGAGTTATTTAACGATAATACTAAAAAATCTTGCCAAGTGTTGTGGGTTGCATTTGGCATGAATATTTGTTTTTCTTTTTGTGATTTCTTCAGATATTTTAATAGTTATTCTGCTATTCCTCGCGGAGATGAGTTCGACAAATCATATATAATTAAATATGGTCCATTGGTGTAACTTCGTTTCATAAATATAATTCCGATCTTCATGAATATTGACAATACTCATTTACGAGGAAGTTGAGAGTGAATAATTGATTACCAAGAGTTGCAGCGCAAACATACAATGCGTATATGAGATTATTTTATCATTCTCACACATCTCAAATAAATATGGTCGACACACTCGGTAAAAATTCACTTTTAGAAACAACGTTAATGTATGATTTTCTTTTTTTTTAAAAAAAAAGTAGCTTCGAGAGTTGCACTGTTTTGAGAAAACAATTCCACATGACGAGAACACTGCGTTTAATACATTTTTACGTAGACATCTCTGCACGCGTATCTAAGGTTGAATTCTTTATTGCATTTCTACTGTCTCCAGGATCTTGTGAAAGTAATTGAATGAGTAACTGTGAAAAAAAGACGTAAGTCACTAAACTGTTGTTTTTTAATTAATTACAGATTCGAATTATTCTAAAGATAGATACACATTTGAGTAGTAAAACGATCCTCCCGTCGCCTTTCTATACTAGTGCACCAGCCCATGGGTATTTAGATTTGATTGTAAGAAGGTATCACAGTCATTGTTTCAGGTACATATTAACCCGCAAGGTTGGAGGCATGTGACGCTTAAAAGAGTGACGCAGGTCTCGCTTTCGTGGAATTTTTCGAAAATTTTCAAAAGCTAAAAATGCCGCGATGAAAGCACGTGTTGTTGAATGATCCCTAGTTAATTTGCGCGCTGGAGCTTAATGCGCGTGGCGCGCGCGTGTGCGTGGGAGCAGCACGCTGTGGCACCGGCCCACGCGCCGCCGACGCAAGCTGCTGCGCCCCAAGCGCCCGCTCACGCAGACGCCCAGCCTGCACCGAGCGCAGCAGCACCGCTCGCGCAGCCACATGCTGCGCCCGCACGGAGCCTACGACCGCGATGGCGGCACGGTCACGTGGACGGAGCCCGTGCACCTGCCAGGTACCAAATGCGACAAGGGTCATTGCATCGGATGGTGTCCCTGCGCACTGGTTCTGACCGGGAGGTCCTAGAGTTCGAATCCCGACGATGCCAAAATTTTCGAAGCCAGCTACATAGGCCGGATTCAGCGGCTGGAGAAGAACTCTAACGCCCGGCAAATCTGATCAGGAGTTTTCCATGGTTTTTCCAGGTCAGCACCAGGAGAATGCCGGAGCAGTCCCCCTAGCAAATGGGCCACAGAAAGCGCGCGATGAAATGGAACAATATACTGTAATAATATAATCACTTTTCACTAC
>BOPP01000036.1:2223910-2255360 GCA_017312745.1 Gryllus bimaculatus
GAGTTTAGGTGGAATTGGTTGATGACTATAGAAATTGCTTTCTGTCTTTGTGTATGGGCCAAATTATTCGATATTAAGTATATCCTTTTCTATTGTGGGATACTCATACAATAGATCAAAAAGCTGTCCATTCTTTCTTTAATTGATCTGCATAAGAAGACAGACTTAGGGTTTAGGATGGAAGAAAGGAGATGATATTTACTTATTTTTTTGTATACAAATATCTCCATTAGATTATCTGACTAGGATATGGAACCATAGAGAATATTTTTACCTCTTGACGATAGCAGTCTCAAATATTTCTACTTAATCTCCTTTCTTTGCTTTCTTTCTCTCTATAGCGTCTATCTCTCATTAGACACACCTCGTGCTAATAATCATTCAATCACACCTAGCTTCATTACGGTTTCTCTCTCTTTCTCTTTGCTTCTTGCAGATATCTTTTTGTGCATTCGTCCTTGTCTCATGTTGTTGTCTTGTTTATCTGACATTAATATTCTCTCTTCTCTTAATGTCTAACACAATTTGTAGACTCCATGCTCGTCAGTTTGGTTCACTAGAATATACTTCTACTCGGATCTATATCGATGGGTTCTTTAATTATCTACTATATAACTCACTCTGCATCATGTTATTTTATCACGATACTACTTATAACTACACCTTCTTTTTTTGTTCGGTATCTTGTTTTCTACTAAGACTTTTTCAATACACATAATATTGAAGTATCTTCTTCTCACTAATTTCAACTTACTATACTAGTATGCTCTATTCTCTACTTTTCACTTCAATTCTCTTTCCGTAAATGATTTCTTGTTTGATAGACATAACTGTAAATAGCGCAGTATCTATCTGATAGCTGCTCGTATCTTTTTACGCTCGTTATTCTTTCTCTTTGCCATACTACAGTGGCAGTCTATCCTCCCGTAATCTATCGATAAGAGCAATCATCCACAGAAACATGGGAACTACGCCTCTCTATCAGAGCACATTCGCTGATCAGATGCTGACCGGTACCAGATGTGTCCCATTCTGCACTATGCTCAACTGGCCAACACATTAGCGGAAAAATACAACATACGAATCAACTTCCTGGGCGAAAGTCACTGGCGACATACTGACATATGAATGAATTGTCATAGAGCAGAAGCAGCACATTAGCGGGTCCTGCGCCTGCAAACTCTCACTTGCCGACAGACGTTACTAACTTTACCGATGCTGGAGTGGTAAGGAAATACTACAAAAGGGACTAAACCTTATGCAGAGTCTAAGCGTATTAGGAATATCTACCCAAATGCTAGGAATAGAACGGACTGAGGCCGGTGTCTGTCTACGCGAGAAAAAAATTCATGAGCAGCACCCTGCAAACACTATGACTTCGCGAGTGTTAGCAGCTTGCGTACAATGCGAACTGTCTCACTCGGCATGGAGTTAGAGAGAAAGACTCATAAGAATTCGCGCCCGTGACGACCGAACGAACGCTGACCGAATGTTGATCTGAATTGCGGTCATCTGCTGACAGTCGGCGAGAGGCAGTGCGGTCGACGAGTTAGTGGTACGAAAATAGACCGGTCAGACCGGTCAAGCCATGTGCTTCAGGCACCTGGCTCATAGTAGCTTCTCCGCCAAAATTTAGCGAGGACCGCCTGGGCTGATGTTCACCGATTTCGCAACTGTTCGATGTCAGAGTAATAAGAACTGGAATGCAGGGGACGCGTAATGCAGTGCACGGCTTGGCAGAACACTCAGCAAGAACGAGGTCGATTAGCACAACAGGATGACGCCGGTGCAGTAAAGGCATGGCCATATATCAACGAGTAATCTCAACACAACCGGCTGCAATGCGCGTTTTCTGCGCGGCGATTCCGGACCACGCCGCTATCACCTACAACGAAAACGAGCATAAACAGAAGGCCCTAGCCCCGATCCACATACAGTCCCAACAGACAGACTGGAAAATGCTTCGCGAGGGTGTCGCAAATATCGCGAAAGAAACCGACGAGCCCCAAGCCAGGAATCTCCAGCAGCGCGCGGCGAACTCTACGGCCGTCTTACACCGGCATGTCATAAAACAACCGCAGCATGCCCGCGCCGCGGGCACGCAAGAATCGCAGTGCCCGCCCTGCAGGACGCCCACGTTATGCAGTTGAAGGACGTTAATGCTTAGCACTACTGACCGTCTCGGAAACTTGGCCCAGACTCATCCTCGCTCGGAGAGGCGTGTGCGCGGAAGCTGGAGACACGTTAGCGCACCGCGGTCGCCAGTGTTGGGCAGCGCTCTCAGCTGAGCATAGGCGGTGAACGGGAGTACGATGTACGGAAACTGCCGACCAGTGGACTCTCCAGCTACGTGAGGCTGTTTCACGGAAACGACAAGGCGCGATATGCGATACTATAGCAGGCTGACAATACAACAAGCAGTCGCGCTCGCAGAGAGCTCGGTCGAGTGGCGTAGGGAGAGGCGAGTGAGGCTCTTCCATGGGGTTGGGTGTCTGGTATACTGTGCAGGCACCCCTAGTGTGAGCTGCGTGGATGCATTGAATGGAGTTACCAGTGCCTAGCGGTGCTATCCATCTTAGGCGTACGAGGTGCAGCCTACCTCTGAGTCGGACATCGCAGTCGCCTTGAGAGTGTACGTTTCGCAATCTATCTTAGCATTGCGTGACGCTTAGCTTATGAAGCCAGCGATCAGATAACTATCTACAGCTTTCACTATAACTCATAGACCAGACGCATAGAATAAAACAAATAATAAATATATAATATTTAAACCACTGTTCTGTAATATCCCCTGGAAATACATAAAATATCTAGATAGCAAGCTCGCAGAGAAGCTTCGTTACATTGATTTATAGTTGCAGCTTAGAGTCCTATTTTTGAGTTTCGCGATCAATGTAAAAATATAAATTGTCTTCATATCGAATTAAGACATATAATAATTCAGTATGAAGCACTTTGTGCTGACTTGGAACCTGCGGTATAATATGAATAATACAAATGTTGGTACTAGATGTAACATTGACTTGGATTGAAACAGTTAGTAACAATTTGTTACGCTCTTCGTATTCGACTTTGGTCAAAGTTATCAAGTTTGCTTTAATCGCCTCTCACGTCTTAATTATATGTGAGATTTCAATTGTAACTTATTAAAATCATGCCGTTATTTGGGAGTGTTCTAGCGTAATCATTTTCCGACGAAATCATATTTATATACATAATTATTGTATATGATGGAAATAAACTCAACGCTGCATGATCTCTCTAGTAGCTATTTCTGAGTTTTTGTAGGGAAAGCAATTTGTCTCACGATATGTTTTATATGTCTCACGTTTTGCTATTTTTGGCACAGGCGCAGGTATTATAATTGCCACAGTAGATTTCTGATATTTTATAAGACATAGAAGTGATTACTAGAATGGCACTACTGACTATTTACTCCGTATTAGATTTTTCTGATTCTTTTGGTCTCGGTAGTATTCTCGGACTCTTAAGCACTATACATAGTCTTGCCAAGACGTAGCTATCTTTAATCTAAATGCTCAACTTCCGATAAGTCATACAATTTTCTTTTAAATGTTCCTGCATTTCGTTAGATTTTATATACTTCTTTCACTCACATAGTGGAAACGAAATTTCACTTTGGTACTATATTCCATATAAAAAATATAAAATCGACATTCTGCTCGCACTACTAAATGGTCTCTATCTTTATGGCTATATCTAAAACATTTTGGCTATAAACGTAGATATTTAAATGTAAATAGTGGCTCGGCTGTTAGGCAGTGTGTATGTATTTTTATATATTGTAATATATGATAAATATTATTTATATATATGATCGTCATATTTACTATAATCATAAATAAGTATTAATAAAATATTATTATTTCGAAATTTAGAGAGTCATCATTATATATATATCAGAACATCTGGATGATAAGTTAATTGCGATATATATATAATGTAATAAAACAGTTAATCCTTGCATTAGCTCACTATTAGTCATAGTCTCTTATCGATTTGCATAATAGATGTAGTTTAACAATTATGGGCTGGATATCGATTTGTAACTCATTCCGCCAGGTCACTGGGTAAGATATTGCGTAACGTAAATATAAATTATTGTGTATTATTTTGTGACACACAACATAAAGCATAATAATCATGTACACACATTATTTGAAAATGCTCTCATGTCAAACAGGGAGATTAGCAATCCCTTCAATATAGTAGAACATTAATCTCGGCATAATAGAGTAGACCGAGATATTTGATATGTGAAAATTTGCTGAGCCATAGATAACACTGTGTAGACTATAAAGCCGTGGAATGTATATAGAAAATATCGTTTCTAAAGAATTGCGACTGTTTATGTCGCTTTGTGAAAACTTGCGTATCTTCGCACATATTATCCCTTCAAAGGCTACTATAGTAATTGACACCCATTTATGAAATACAGCTTGAACAGCATAAAGACAATGTGCCTTTGCTCAGTATCTCAGATAATATAGTTGAAAGGATACACTACGATGAGAAACAAGTCAAATACATTTTTTAAAATGCGTAAAAAATTAGAATATATAGGCGTTTAGTTGTTAATGTGGTGTGTAGTGAAGCTCTTAGTGCTGTCCGTTGACTACACAATGTTGAAAAGCCTACACACAAAATTGGAGTGTTTGGTCTAAAAAAAGTATCGATCCCTGCACGCCTTATTATCGAGCATTCCCCGTGCAATACAGGCCATTGTCTTAAGTGTTGACTAGTTCATTGTAGCCCTTAAATGCTTACAGTAGGAATTAAAAGAAAGAACATTCGAGCGTTTTAAAAAAACTTTGGAAAATGTCCGGAGGGCTCATGTACAATTACCTGGACCCGGGATTCTGGAATATTTTGAATTGTATGTTTTCTGCAAAAGTTCAAAGGCGTCGACGGACTCCGATGAGTTCGTTAGCACCGGAGTTTTTCCCAGCATATTTGTGAAAACCGTCTTTAGGCTCCTGGTCTTAAGCGCAGCTAGTAGTGTTTTAAATCAGCACTCGGCCCGCACGCAAGACAGAGACTAGACTGACTCGGCGAATTTTGTAGCACACAACAAGACATATAGTCCTTGGTATAAGCGCAAACTATTACTTATAGCCTATCAACCACCTCCGTGTACTACGTGGCGTATCTGGAAAAGAAATTTATTATACATCGGTTACACAGCTAGTGTCAATAAGAGAATTAACTGGTGACGATCTTCGACCTGAATATTAAGACTCGTGTTCCATCACTACTCAAAACACAATAATCACACAAATCACTATATGTTTATATTATTAATATTGTGCCTTTGAGCACAAAACACTTGCTGAATAACACTGTCTTTGAATATCATATACAACAACTTCTTACGAAGCAATGATCCGGCATGCACCATTACATATCGTTCATTTATCATTTATGGAAGCGAAACTTTGAGGGAAACTTGCCAGAAACGCTTTTCATATCTACTCAGCTCTTTTTTCATACGACAGAAAATTTCAATCATTCTTTTTGAATTGTGCCTTTCGGGCTCCTGCCGCCAGCAACCTACGTGACGCAAATTGCACGGTGTTTGAGAGCTTTACCTTCCTTGAAATATGCCGATTTTCTTTCGTCCATACGTTGTTCGTTTATCCACCGGCCATTTTAGCTTTACCTCTTTGGCTTACGATTACCGACCGACGTTCTGCGCACACGAGCATTTCAAGTCCAGCCGTACGAACGGGATACTTTTGGCCGTCTGGACCCATCTCCAAGAGGTCGCGCGTCGGCTTCTTAGACTATGGGTTGCGTGACGCGATGGCCAACGCCCGCCGCAGAATGCTCCCGATATCTCTCACGCCACAGGAGCTCCACCGGCCTAGCGCACATCAGCCGAGGGGATTGTGTTGAATGGAGTACGGTTTTGCGGCAGCGAAGAGAGAGCGTGAGCTCATCCGATATTTCTTGCTGCTTACGGTGCGGCCGCAAGCTTAGATGGAAGACAGCGGGATATTGATCGCAGTCAAGCCTTCGCTGGAGACGCCAATCACAACATCAATAAATAAATAAATAATAATATATATATAATATAATAATAAATTAATAATCAATCAATACATCAATACTCATCACCGTACCCAGAACTAAGAACAGCAATAAATGATTATTGTTTTCATTTTAGTCGCATGGCACTATACATATAACATCCCCTAATTAAGTTTCATAATATATTGCCATTTGCGCAATAGATAAGTAATTCAATTATGCAGAAATAATTTTTTCAACAATGGGCACAGGATGGGGTAAATGGGGTAAACTCATGTTTATAACAATGCAAATAACTTTATTGAATTTTTATTTTTGTTATGTATTGTTTTGTATTATTTGCAATGTCTTAATAGTTTATTGTTTTGGTATAAACCATCGTACTGGTGTTATACAAATATCTCTTCAGCCTAACAAAGTTTCTCTTTTGTTAGGGCGCCTTCTTCTTTAGTACCTTGTACTTATATGTAACGCTTCACTGTGTACCACCTCCTGTCACACATCATAGTCCAAACAAAGCCGTCTCGGTCCACGATTCTCATGGGCGATCGCGTTTTTCTTTTGTTAAATATTCAACATATGAAGGCATTGTTAACATGAAATGCAACGTTGTGAAGACGGGGAGGGAGGCGTAAAGAATGAAAAAAAGGAAAAAAAAAAGAAAGAAGGAGGATCATTGCATAAAATATTACTTCATTTTGCAGAGAAAAAGTTTATACTGTCTTACTCAGTTAATCCCTTTAAATCTCTATCAAGAAGGACTTTCAACACTGGGAGGATAGCTGTCATCACTCGCCGAAGTTCAACCTCCCCGGGGGTCAAGCAAATTCGTCTATTTAAAAAAGTCCGTACCGCACGGAGTGCAGAAGGAAAAAAACTCCGTAGCTAAAAGGTTAAGATCGGGTACATTTTTTTGAAAATTTTAGTAGTTTTGCGCAATATTGCCTGTAATATGTAAAAATTTTTAAAAATTACAAAAACCAGATTTTCTCAAAAATCGTTCCAAATGTTTTCTTTAAACTGTTGGTAAGGATTGCGCTAAATGTACTCTATGACACGACACAAACGCCAAAATGCTCTAGTTTTTCACAAATTACAAAAATGTTTTTTGAATTGTTTCTCACGTCGTTAATTTATCATTAACATTATCTGCCATTTGTTCACGTTATTTAAAGTTAATATATTCATAAATATAGTGTATAATTTTTTTCGAAATCTCAACCGTTTCCTGTAATATTTATTTAACTGTTTTATAACTATCACATCCTGGGTCTTTCCTTGGTTTTAAACAATTCATAATTATTATAACTTCTGAGGGAGAAATAAATTATATTTTTGACGAAGCTAAATAATCTGGTTTATTCATAACTTCTACCTTTTGGCTATTTTAAGGGCATGGATGCTTGAATTTTTTTAACCTTTCAAAGCAAGAAATCCAAATGTTTAATAATAACAATTATTGTAAAGAAATATATGAAGACACGCGTAAAAGGAAATTACAGTAAAGAACTAATTCATCCGAACAGAGAGAATTATCGAAATATCTTCATTATTTGGTAAGACTCTTTTGTTCGCAGCTATATTGTTACGAAATTCCAATTACTCATTGTTGCGCTATCATTATTGTTGGGATGAGTAATGAAAACTGATTAATAAATGTAAAATATTGGATAGAATAACCGTACTACTAGTTGAAAAGAATAAAGTGTTGGTCTCAGGAAACAGGTCCTCGCACCGTGTCACACATCAAAGAAAGTTTTTCTTTTGTTTTAAAAAAGAACAAAAGCCACAAAAAGTACAAAAATAATCCTTCTTAAGTCACTTATCAGTGTCTGATTTCGTGATGAACTCAGATAACAATGTTTAACTTTAGTAGAGTCAATGCCTAAGAGAATAAATGTACGTAATAAAGAAGAACATGTAAATTAATAAGTACAAAAAAAGTTTACGATTGGTATGTTTCCAAGCGGGAAAATAAAATGTTCTAAAGGACAGAGAGTTCGGATTAAATTGTTCGCTACTGTAAGTAACTCACATTATAATGTATTCCCTGTTTTCATTTGTCAAAAAGTAAGAAATGATTGCTTCACCTGACTACCAAAATGAATGCGAGAGGTGCATTGTTTGAATTCGACGTTTTCAATAACAGCCATGGTTTTAGTGGCACAGAAAATGCAATTTTTATTTTCCCGTGTATACGGAGTAGTATATATAGTATAGGGAAAGTTATGTAATATGTCAGAATATCTATTTCGAGAGGTCAACGGAAATGTACGTGTTGGGGTCCCCTGATACCGAAAAAGAAGTTTTTTCAAAACGTCTGTTAGTCCGTCTGTTAGTCCGTCCGTCCGTCTCTGTCTGACAGACGGCTAGACGGAAAGACAGCCAGATGGACTGTCGGACAGACTGCCCGCATGTCTGCCCACCCGCCCGCGTTTTTCTTAAAAATTACTACTAATTTTTCAAATAATAGTGCCATTTAGGATGAGGTTTTACTGTTCTTAATATTCTTGAATTAATATTTTCGTTCTACTATTAGGATACCGAAAATTTAAAATTTTAAAAAAAACTTCTTTGGGTGGAGATAGATGGCAGCAGTCAAGAGTAAGTCGCAAGTTCGAATAGTTATCCGAAACCAAAGGAATAGAAAACTAATATGGGAAATTCTGTTCCATTCTATAGCACCACTAGTTTCTCTTTAATCTCTTCTAAAAATATGCAAATATACATTTATTTTCAATTGATAAATCACGGATATTATCAAAATGCCTTTTGTATTTTGAATGTGACTTTCTCAATACTGCAAGAAATCTTTCCTTCAACATTCACATACTTTCAATGTTCCAATGTAATTCGTAATACTTGGTTGTATACAGTTGCTTAACTGTAGAAGATCGTATAATTTACGTACTTTACTATCTTAGATGTTGGTATCACTACCAAAAGTGTATTTTTTAAACAAAAGAAAATTAGTTTTCGCCTATTCTGGCCGGTTTGGTAATATGTCTGCCAATTTCACCTCTGCAGAAATTTCACCAATTTTGAAGTTGTTCTGCCACGAAGTCCGATTTCAGAAGAAAGAAATACAAGCCATGGATTGACGCGTGCATCATAATATACACATTTTATGTCGCATTGTCGAGTTTCTGCACTTACATTATAAGAACTAAAATAAAATGTTCGGATGAACAACGATTATCACGCGCAACCCAGGTAAACTAAACTAATTATTAATATAGTAACGAGGAACCATAACAATTTGAAGTTCCAAATACACACACCTATACTAGATTCAGTGAAAAAATTAAGATGGAACAAAATGATTTCAAGCCTCTCTTTGAATTACGACCAAACAACGTTTAAAAAACTCGATAACCGTATTTTCTTTGTCAGTAATGCATACATTCAAGGAATTGTATATACTTGAATTTATAACTGTGATAATTTAACGTAAAGTAAAAAGAAATTGCACTAAAAGAATAGTTATGTGAGAAGTAGTAATGTTTTGAAACTTTTTTTTTCAAAATTCTGTTCCCAATTTACATGAAATTCTAAATAAACTTATATATTTATAACACGCGTACAATAAACAGTTACTAATAGAGCTTCTACCTTAAATAACTAAATTCAATGACTTGATAAAAATTTGATTCCGATGGCTACCATGCAGATCAAAATATCTTTTAAAAGAAATTGACATTAACCTTTCATGAAATTGTTTCCAAGTTGTATGTGCCATTGTAATTGCGTATTTAGAAATTAATTTTAGATCACAAAACCAAAGTATTTTGATGCGTGTTCAGTAACATAGAAGGCTTCGTGATTTATATAATTTTATTGACAGATTCCTTGCCTCCAATAACATGGTGTGATTTGTTTCTCTACGATACCCGGACAAAGGTGCAGAAATGGAACTTCTTTCACCAGTGAACGGAACAAACACACACTTCTTCAGATTTCGAAGAGCTGGTAAGGTTAGAAAACTAGTGGTGCTACAGAGTGGCACACTTTCCGTTGCAAACTTTTCTCATTTTCTTAGTGAGGACTGACTTTACAGTCTTGCCCCATTCTCTTATGAGCTGTTATCTATCGCCGCCAAAAGTACATTTTTTGACATTTTCTCAATTTTTCGGTTTCCTAAAAGTAGAACCTAAATATTAATTTAAGTATTTTAAATAACAGTAAAACTTTGTCATAAATGGACAGTTTTATTGAAAAAGTTGGAGTTGTTTTTAAGAAAATGTCAAATAAAGTTTCTGCAAATGCGAAATTTGAAGCTTATTTTCACAGACAATTTTTCGAAAAACTTAATTTGAAGTCATTTGAAGTACTTTAACTATAAAATGCAATAAAGATTACAAATCGCTTGAAATGTGCATATTAACAGCGTAAGATATGTAAAAAATACATTTGTGTAATTTATGAGGGAAAAAAACCAGCAAAATTTACTACGGCGTTTGAGCGTTTCTGAAAACGCAAAATTTTGGGCTCATTTTAACAGAAAATTGGTGAGATCTTGCGAAACTTTATATGACATTATTGCACATGTACACACACATACAATAGTGTGAACAAATTGCCGCTAATGTAAATATTAATGACGTGAGAGATAACTCAAAACAATTATATTTAGGTTGCTTTTGAACAAACAAAAGAATAGAGAAATGTGACGTTTATGTCATCTTACAGAGTGTATTTAGCCATATTGTTATTAAAAGATTAAGAAAAAGTTTGAAGCCGTTTTTGTGAAAATCGTATTTTTGTGATTTTTTAAAATTGTAAATATTGCACGCAAGATTGCAACATCGTGGAAACTCCTAAACGTTTCAAAAAGGTGTACATGCTCTTAATGAAAGAACTAATTATGGACAACAAATTATATTTAAAGAAAAAACCTCAATCTTCAATTTTTTAGTTGTAGGAAGGCTCTGAAAAAATTCTAAGTATAGTAATTTTCGAAAATTTGTTGTAACCGTGAAAATCAAAATTATGCCATCTTTTTAGGTGTATTTTACTCAATTAATAGCACATTTTTAGCTTGAAAACGTCGTTTCTTCGCTGTGAAAAACTGCACTTAGAATTCTTAGAAGAAATTAAAGGAAAAATTTTAAACCGCTTTTGAGAAAATTTTGAAAATGTTCGGGGGGGCTTCATGTAAAGTACCGCCAAATTTTAAAGAATAGTTTTCAAAATCTCCAAGATTTGACTCGAACCAGATCTTCAAGGGTTTCTTCAGTTGGAAAGAATCCTACGTATACTTTAGGCGCCAGTATTGTTCGCAGACGGGCGGGAGGGCGGATGGATGGACGGGCGGACTGGCGGACAGACAGACGAACGGACAGACAGACGAACGGACAGACAGACGAACGGACAGACAGACAGACGAACGGACAGACAGACAGACGAACGGACAGACGAACGGACAGACGAACGGACAGACGAACGGACAGACGAACGGACAGACGAACGGACAGACGTTTTGAAGAAAAACACTTTCTCGATATCAGGGGATCCCAAAACATGTATATCCGTTGAAATCTCCAAATCGATTTTCGGCTGCATTACATAAGTTTCTCTTTATGCTCCTTATTTCGTACGTATACGAGAACGAAACACAGGACCTAAAGGAGAGTTTTTCACAGCGAAGAAACGACGTTTTCAAGCTAAAAATGTGCTATCAAATGTATCGAAGGTATAAAATATAGTATCGAATAGTAAAAATAATTAATGGAAATTAGGGTAGGTTATGTGTGTAGGAAAGACACTTCCCAAACTCTGTCAAATACTCGTACATGCAGGAAAATATGGTAGTTCTATCAGTAAATGCCAAGTAAATAGAAAATTACAAAACACAAACAATTCCTTGGGATAATAGTTTTATTTTCTCGTGTGCTATTTTGAAGTGCAGGAATGGTTATGTAAAGCCGAAGCGAAAATGTTATTGTTCGAAAAATATTCGCTTTGCGGTTCCATCATATACAAAAAAGGATATTTCTTGCTCTTAATGTAAATCACATTTTCAAACAAGTACTGTAGTCGTAATTCAAATTTTGTGAACCATTGATACTGAAATCGTGATTTTCGGTAAACCGTCTGTCTGACCGTCTATAGAACTGTCAGTGAACAACGCAAGCAAGTACCAAAACTGTCAAAAGATTTTCATCAAATATGATATGACGATGAATGCACTCGAAATTTTCTCAAAAATTGCTCCAATTGTTTAAAACATTTCTTGCTCCACTAGAGTAAAGATTGATTTTAAAAGAGGGTATCTTAGTTTAGAGTTGAAACAATTTCTTAATACACTCCACCTGCTTTCCTTAAAATAATATACGCTTATTTCGTATTGTATTTGCTCGTATTTAGTTAGTCTTTCATTCCTCCACTTGAATATATGTAGATGTGCAACTTATTAGTCCCTTAATTCTGCTTCTAGATTTTAAAAACCATTGACGTGGGGTGTGTCGACTCCCCTGCTGGTTATACGTTGCTAGTCCACTTCTATTTTTTGTTTCTCTTCTTGCTTTTCCACTGTTGATTTAATACTATCAGCAACTGACACACCAAATTGCCAAGAAAACTAAGAGATGTCACACTTGGAAACAAATTTTTTCTTGAAGTTATGAATATGACACCAAAAATATGCAGTTTTGGGCATTGGTTTTGTGTGCATAGAGTATTCTCATACTAAATTGAGAAGCATTTTAGTAGCTCTTGTTTTATTTGCATCATCTTCTCTCTGTCAAGAAACCATGGACGCTCTGACTTGGTTGAAAAGCAAAATGTTTATTGTAACTGAAGTGTAACTTGTAACTGAATTGGATGTTTTGAAATAATGGCTGAGTTGTTAGGAGCGCAGAAAATGCAGTATTTCAATATTATGGAAGCTGTTTCCAATAACACGAGAAAATATGTGTTTTTGTAACACTACTAGTTAATTTCCGTTATTTGTAAATATCCAAATTTGAAATTTTCTACATTTGTAGTTCATTAAACTGATAATATAATACTAATTTACTAAATTAAATTTTATTTTGGCGAAGTTTGGAAAACTTTTATTAAAATTTAAAACATTTTTTTATAATGAATTAAGATTTAATGAATTATTAATATTTAAAAATTTCCATCCAAAAATCCAACTATAAATAATCTTAAAGAAAGTGTTTGAGGTTTTATTTGAGACTAACTCAGTTCTGTACGATAATGTAGCAGAAAAAATAAGCATTTTCATTTGTTGGTACGCGCGGTTTCTCGGAAAATTTTATGTAGCATATTTTCCAAAATAATTAAGTTAAATTTTAACAAAAACATTCAAGTCTTTTTAAGTTACCCTCAGAACTCATTTAAGAAGTTTCAATCAATTTTGAACTACTTAAGTCAAAAAGGTGTTCGATTTGACTTGAAAAGACTCGTTCAGTAAGGAACGTTTCGCAATAAATATGCATAATATTTTTTAAAGTAACTACGTACAAAATAAATGCAAATTAATTATAAATACATAAGAAAACTGACAAAGGAGAGTGTCTTTGTGTTGTAGTTACACACTCACTGTTGGAGATTTTATGTAAGTGAAGTGAATTGCTTTGTGTAAATACTTGAATTTTCTAAACTAAACCAAAATTGCGATCGTAAAATCTTTAAACCGGTAAACAGGTAGGTAAATCCATACCAAAATGTGATGAACTTTTATGTTCTCAGATTCTAAACGTTGATGGCCGCAAAGGATCGCGTTAGCTGATCACCGAGATGGGACCAAAGTCAGTCAAAAATCATACGAAAGAGAAATCACAGACAAGCAGCCATTCAAGCAAGCACAAGGGTACGTCTAGAGTATGAACGGCAGCGCCCTCCTCACTTGCTTCGAACGCTGACGTGCACGCGCAGGCCACGCTTTCGAAAGTGCTCTGCAAACGACTCTGCAAAGCACGAGAGGTGAGATCAGATTAGTCTGCTCGCCGACGAAGTGAAAGTGTTGAGAAAGCAAGGGAACTACACTAAAACAATCATAATAGAGGAAGAATAAATACAACAATAAATTTAACTTCAAATTTACTTCTCCCCATAGCACGTCACACACAGTTTTTAACTGTTTTTGACGTAAATAAATAAATAAACTTCTGTGATTTCGCTTAGAATATTGTGCAAATGAAACTTGCAATATTACTGGTTTTGCTAGTTTAACATAATGCCTAGAATGTATTAGCAATTAGAAATTTGTTAAATACCTTTTCGTAGATGCAGTGCCTCTATTACAACAGTGAAAGGAAGAAATTGTGCTAGTACACTTCATAAAACTATATAGCACAACAATGTTTTTATAATTCACAGTGAAACAGAACATTCTGACTTCGACGAAATTCCCATTCAACAAAAAAACACTATATCACATTAAAATCGTTGACACCTTCGCTGCTTTTAGAGAAGACACTCAACTTCTTCAATAATTAAAGTAAATTCTCTTTCCATTTTTGACACAGTCTGTGATTTTATTTCGCACTTAGCCATTTTTACGCATCTTAGCAATTTTGACACTTAGCTTTGATTGTGTTTGGTATGGAACTGGCAATGTCCTATTACAGAGATGGGATACTATCTTTTTGTGGACCATTGTATCACAAACAACCAATACACAAAGTTCCAAATATATTCAAATTACACACAATGTCTTTCTTTACATGTTTATCATATTTTACTGCTTCCCCTACCTCTGCTGACAGAGTGGAAGATCTATTTCCGTTTACTTGCTCGTTCACAAATTTATTAAATCATTCGTTCGTTCAATCATATTTTTAAAATGGTAAATTTCTAAAAACATTTATGTGCGAAGAGTAGTTCACAAAAATAGATAACTACAGATACAGGTTTTACAGATAATGTCCAAATGTTTCTAATTCGCACATTATGCAAAATTAGAGAAGTCCTAAGTAGAAACAGACTCGAAGCTTACTTGGGACTTAAACAGAACGAAGTTGATATTTGCCATCACGATAAGGCTCTGGAGGGAGAATAGTGTATGTTATGGTGACAAGGTATAGCAGATGTGAGAAAGGGTAATCAGACCGCTAGAGGAAAGTTTCTAAGGCTGGTGACGGACAATGTGTGGAGATCCAGAGTGACAGACATAAATGTCTATGTACGCTATAGCACCTAAACCTGACCTCACCTCATTACACACCTCAGTTGAGGAGGAACGAGACTCCAACCTCCTCCTTTCGCGATAAAACCACCTTGAGTCTGTTGAACGCGTAATTTACAGTCCGTTTTGAAGTCAAAATACTACGCGCGAACACAGGCTTCCACTCCGCCATTTAACATACTTTATCTAGCCATGATTGATCGAGATTGATTAATTGAAGTGCCCGGGCACAACATCTGCTCCTTAGTGTAGTGGATGTTTCGTCGCGGGTGTTCGCCCCCCCCCCCCGCAGATTTGTTGCCGACCATATCGGCTTGTTGTGAATATTCTCTCTAGGTACCTCCACACGGAGGGTCACCGCTCTAGCCGGGATAAGCTACACGCTTCCTGTTGGTCTCCCGACATGGGTGGTAATGTAGTGCTTAGTGTGTGTGTGTTTGTGTGTGTGTGTAAGAGATATAGTAGCACAGGGGAGAGGAGGGAAAGATGGTATGAGGCCCATTTTTTAATTGTAATATCCCTACATTCGCCTGGTTTTTAACGGGTAAACTACGTACAATACCGATAAGCGCAGCCAGTCACTACAATTCTCCTCCAGACGGCGGCCCTGAATTTAGATTCAGTTAATAGCTAGCGTTGAAAATCCACCAGCGTCGATGTTCGAACCGTAGGACCTACCGGTCTGAGACACTGCAGAAACGTCGGCATTTCTGGTTCTCACCTAAACTCAGCCAGTGCTCTAACAAGCTAATTTGCAAATTAGCCACAAATCGGTCTTGAACTCAAGACTACCCTCGCACACGACATCCCACTCTTAGACTGCGCTCAGCTCACATCATATAGTGTAACCTAATGGGTGAATGGGACATGTGCACAGCGTCCAAGCGCCCGGTTCGCCCAGCGGAAGATCCGTCGCCAAGAGGACGAACGCCCGTCGAGAGTCGCGAAGACGCCGCGTCCGGCCCGCCCCCAAACTTCTCCGCCAGACAGACGTCCCCCACCGCCGCCAGCCACGAGGAGCCGCGCCCGCCGTCGCTGGCGTGGATGCCCCAGGGGCTGCTGGAGCAGATCGTGCAGGTGGCGCGCAACCCCAACCTGACGCCCACGCTCGCCTACGCGCTCTCGCACTCGCCGCTGCTCTCCTACCCCAGCGCCACCACCTCGCTGCTGCGCTCGCTGCTCACGCTGCTGGCGCCGCCCTCGTCCGTGTGGCGCCGCGCGCGCACGCCGCCGCCCACGCCGCCGCCCTCGCCCTGCGACGACGACGAGGACGCCAGTAACTTGCTCGCGACGTTACGCCAGTCAACAGATTACCCAAACACGTGAGTCCCACCACGAATATGGATGAACTTTTTTCGCGCACCACCTGATAGCTACTGGTTGTAAACAACTTTCAGCTGAAGGTTTGCAAATGCTTCGGATAATGCACCCATTATTTCTGAGGCTAGCGCGCTTACTTCATCAGCAGTACGACATTTCATGTACCATGCTGCGGCTGAGATTCAAAAAATTTAAACTTTTGAATTTTAGAGCGGTGCATGGGAAGCTTCCAAAATCTCGTCATCTCTCAGCTCCCTTTGGCTCCACTACTGACCTCACTCGGCCGCGGTTGTCAACCCGACTTGTGCCGCAGGTCAGGCGCGACGTCAAGGAGCTCGGAGAGGCGCCAGGTGCCCAAGAGGTCGTCCAAGCGATCGACCAGCCGTTCGACGAAGAGGGTGCGCACGAGATCGCGCTCGAGGTCCCAAACGCGCTCACCCACGCGCTCAGCCACGCGCTCGCCCCGCAGATCGCCCAGAAGATCGCGGAGCCGCACGTCCACGCGCAAGCCAGCGAAACCTCCCAAGCGGTACGCACGACCATTCGCACTGCGGTCGTTGATTGACCAACCAATTAGTGTATCCGGGCGCGTCAATTGCTAAGGTAGTTATGACGTGCACACTTTACCGCGGGATGTGTTTAGTGCGAGTCCTAAACTTCGGTTGGCGAGGTTTTCCTCTACCAGGTAACACCCACCGGCGGAGCACCGACCCACGCAGGGCAAGCTCTATGCTCCCAACAAGCATCCTGGCATGTGTGGTGCAGTACAGCAGCTAAGTTTGTGTATAGCTAAGAAGTGAGAATATGACAACGAAGAGGAAGGAAAGATCATGCGCAGTCTGTTTATTAGGGCGTTCACTTGGACTTGAACCACAAGAAACTACTGATCAGAGCAGCCGTCTGCTAGAATTCTCCTCCAGACAGTTCTTGAATTCGAACTATCTCTATATGTAAGTAGACTCGAAAATCTGCCAACGTCGGTACTCAAACCCGAGGACCTCCTGGTCAGAGGCATGGTAAAGACGAATTGATGCCCATATCCACCTAAGCCGGTAATACAGTCCATTAACAGTTGCGTACCGCAGGTGGTGAGATGGGACAACGACAGATCTCGTTATTATTCCTCTTTGTTTAGAGAGGCAGTTATTGTTTCATAAGTTTAAAAAATGTATTTCCAAAAGCTTTCTTCAAACTTTAAATTATTGCTTCGAAATCGTTGTTGTAGCTTTTCGAAATCGCGTTGTGCAAATTCTCTTACAGAATGACCTGCCCTTAAATATGTTGCAATCTTATTGTAGTATCTCTTCATGTAGATAACAGCTATACATATGTAGCAACACAGTGTTAAACTAGTTCTTGAAAAATGGACTTCATCTGTGGACCCGCATATAAGATTTATGCAGACGCAAGAACAGAAATTTTTTTGTGCTCATGTCTTTCTTCAATAACTGAAAATATTTCAACACAAAATTAGACAATTATTTGCTTTCTCTTGATGTCACTATCTCGGAACATATAAACATTTCTCGACATTTTAAAATTATATTTAGAATAAATTCTGTAGATTCGTTGATACAATTACACTAGCTGAAGTAATTTGGCGATGCTCGGTTATTTATCGCAAATGTGTATTGAACAGAAGTAATGTAAAATACAGGAATGGCAGAAAAAATAAATGGAATTCATTTCATTTACAACTCCACCCGTCCTGTTTGCTCCAACTGTCTTCCCCGGTACCGCCCAGACCTGACCCGCCCGTATTGTTGCGGAATTAATTATAGAAAAAACAGAACCCCTTCATTTCATCCCTTCAAAGGAAGGAGTTAGAAAAATCAATTCAGGATAAAATACTATATAGTAATACCTGTTATTCACAATTCAGGATTTAGTGTCTTTGGCTCTGCGATATGTCAGTTGCATCTTATTATGAGATAGTCATTGTCTGTATTTTATTTGATTCACGCATGGGACATACAAAAGTACTGACCTGAAAAGGGGAAAAAACTACAAGTTCTCAAGGCTAGTATGTAATAGAACTCATTTAAAATTTCAGCAGAAATTCTATTAGGTAAAACAAATTTAGTTACTTCTATTTTAAACTATAAGAATTAACTCCTTTTCTCTCTAATGATTTTGGTAAATAACGCCTGAGCTGCGTCATGTTACGTTCACTCGTTTCCTCTCAAAAGGGCTTCTAGCAGGTGCAAGAGCACACTTCGCCATCGCTGGAGGAAGCGACACCAGAAGAGAAACAAAATGGCGACTGCCCGTCGAGTGCACATGGCGCGTAGATCGGCTGGCAGGCACAAGCGCTTGGACATCCTACGCGGGACGAGAGACCTACTTCCAGGTAAAGCCAGCATCATTTGGGTGAAGTATTTGTGAAGTCAGCGTGTTATCCAATGAGCGTTTCTTTGAATGTATTTTGGGAGTGAGAATGTAATAATTTGTGAGTATGTACATTTTTTAAGGTTTTTCTATGATAGAATTTATGATACCACAATTTGAAACAGGAATTACAAGATTGCGAGTTAATCCACTACCTTTCATTAATCTTGGTAAGATTGCAATATTAAAATTAATGCGTTGCTTCCGTTTGACAAAGATTTTTTAAAAATTATGTATTTGGTAAAGTAACGCTGATGGCTCTCCAACAAACATGCTTGTCATTCATTGCATTTCACAAAAAAAAATATTATGGCTTTACACAGACACAAATTGCACAACTTAAGCAACAACGTGATCTCGCACTAAAAGATTTATGTGTCAAAAACGGTAGACTTGCGAAACAATAAACATATAGTAATATAAGTTATTTTCAGGTGAAAACAATATTTTTATGAATTTAAATTGTGAACATATATTTATACATAATTCACACTGTCAAACACTGCACAATACACAAAAGGTTGCAAATTTCATTTTATGAAGCAGTATAAAAAATATTATATATTTATACTGTATTTTATAATTGCACAATTTTGAAACAAAAAAGTGTTGTAACTCATATTAAGAAATAATGAAATTGAATTATTCGTGCCCTAAGCGAGGTCTGGTCTAATGGACGGCCCTCTTGGCTTGGTCCGGACGCATATTATTGTTCCTCACCTTCATGCGGATACAGGAGAAAATTTCGGCCCGATGTTGGTTGACGTCTGTAAATGGCCGAGCGCGGGAGATTCAAATAAAATACACGGGGTCGGCCGAGAGCTGACTTTTGTTATGTTTCGATATTATAGTTTCTTCGATCAGCAAACCAAAAAGATTCCAATGAAAATTATGTCAAAATCTAGTCATTTCCGTAAAAGCCCTCCATAACCTAGAATTCCAATTGCTGAATTGCCATACCAGTTCTAATGTCTAGCAACACGGGGTGATGATGTCAACCTTGAAGCTGTGATATGACTGTGCTATTGTTCTTGATGTATGGGTTAGACATCTGTGATATCGACTTAGTTTATTTTGAAGAAATTTTGGTGTTTGAGTTGTATCAGGTTATATCGTGAAACATCACCAATGTTACACTAATTACAGATAACGGAATTTACAGTTCATTTCACTAATTGTTCGTTCATGGTGGCAAAATTATTTGCATTTCAGAGTTGGCTTTCTACATTCATTTTGACATCAATAATTTGTTTGATAATTTTTTTGCACCTGTGGATTTATTTAATTTGTTAAAGAACACAAGATTGGTATGTTTCTTGACATTTCTAAAGCATTTGATGAAGTATTGCATCTAGGTCTTTTCTACATGCTACAAGATATTGGTACACCATTAAATCTATTCAACATACTAAAAATCCTTCTGACAGTATTTTTGCTGTTAAAATGTATACATCTATTTCTTCACAACGACCAATAGTATCAGGGATACCTCAAGGATCCTCACTCTCTCCTTCGCTTTTTAAAATATTTACGTCTTGATATCCTTCTTCTCCTTTTACTAACCTTGCCCTTTATGCTGATTACATTGCTTTATTCTCAAATCACAAAAATATAGAAATTGTTAGAAATACTTTACAAACAGCTTTTCAAAAATATGTGAAATGGGTACAAAATTAGAGAATTCTAGTTCACCCTTCTAATATGATAAATAAATGAAGTTGCCAGGTATCAATAATTTTATTACGTTTATGATCGTTTCGATCGCGTAGCGATCATCCTCAGAGCTTGCAGCTTCCGGACCGAAAACAAAGTTCTGCAAAACAAAGGCAGAGCTTTGTTTTCGACTCGGCAGCTGCAATCTCTGAGGATGATCGCTATGCGAACGAAACGATCAGAAGCCTAATAAAATTATTGATACCAGACAACTTCTTTTATTTATCATAATAATAGGTGTCCACCTCACCAGCGATCTAATTAATTACCCTTCTAAAACGCAAGCCAAAATCTTTAGACTTTGCAGACCAATAATCCCCCCTCCATTAAAAATAAAGAACACATTGTATTCTGGATGGAAAATAATTTTTCAGTTAAATATTTAGGTTTATATGTAGATACATTATTGACATGGAAACAACGTAATCAAAACATATCCACGTCGACTTCACACAAACTTTCAAAGTTATATCTTTTATTAAATCATCACCCAAAATTTCGCGTTGACCGTAGCATGTTATTACATAAGTCAATAATTAGTCCACCCCAACATATGCTTGCCTCATTTGTTGCAATGCTTCTACAACACACATACATAAACTACAAACAATAAAAAACATTTTTTTAAGAAAATTACTAAAACCTGAATGGTTCATTTCCAACAAACAAATACCCCGTGAGCTTCAAATAGACAATATTAAAAATATCAATCTTCAAAAAGATAAACTTTTTAAACTTTACTTTGTGCTCCCGCTTCTCAACATTACGAACTAGGTTTACATTACCATTCTCCCCACATTAAATCACATGTTCCGAAAGATATTTTCCACCCCCTCTTAAATTCACACATTACCACACACATAAACATTTTCTAAATCTTATATTTTCAGTACATTATTTAATTTCAAAAATAATATATTGAAAAATGAAAATTATTCAACAAGAAATAAACAAGATATACCTGGTATGTAAATTGTTGGCATCTTGCCAAAACGTTATGTAATAAGTTTTTATTCAAAGCCCTAAAAAATTGTAATGATTGAACACGTATAAATAAAAATTTTAAAAAATAAAACAGTCAACCTTTTTTATAATTAGACTTAGATAAGTGTAAGTAAGTGTTTAAATATAAATTAGTAAAAACGTGTTTAACCCCATGATCAATATCTAAATACAATTAATGAAAACAATATTAGAGTAATAGCATTAATATAAGTAAAACAATAAAATAATGTTTCTAATAGTAAAATAAAAAAGCAGTACATTCTAATCATATACAAAAAATATTAAATTAAATCGGTAAAAATAAGTCATGTGTCCAGCAATAAATTAAAAACAATGAAATAAATCAAATGAAGTAAATTCCAATGAAAACAATTATTTAACATATAACATAAAACAATTATAACATATAAATACAGGTTAATACATGGAAACATTTATTACAATTTCGAAATATAAAATGTAATAAATATTATAACTTATACTGCAACATAAAAAATATAGAAGTAAAGCGAATGCCCTGCATAAAACTAAATTACAATAATAAATAAAAATACATAATAAAAATAAAATCCTAATCAAAGATTTCTTTCAAAAAGTCATATAGAATTATTTTAATAGGACAAAGCCCATATCTGAATATCATCTGGAAGTTTATTGTACAAATGAGGGGAGGGGGATTAGTAAAAAAAGTTGTGAAAAATTATTAAAACGAGTAGACAAATTCCTTGATCATTTTATTTGAGTTGTTACATGCCTTTCTAGCCTAACAAAGATTTATTGAGGTATATTATGGAAAGAAGAAAGAATTGGCATACGTTTTATTAGACTATGGTTTTTGTTTGCTGATCGAAGAAAATACAATATCAAAACATATCCTAGGTTAGTTCTTAGCTGCACTTGTGAATTGTATATGAATTGGCCATTTTCATACGTAAATCAGTCGAGGACGGTTCCGAATGAAGGCAAAGAATGCTAATTATGCGGCCCGGAGCAGCGCTTGACAGGGTGCAAACGTCGAGGCCCAGGGAAGCCGACTGGGGGAGGCGGTGCTCGCGTTGCATTGTCGTAAAATGAGGGGGTAAAGAAGTAGAGCCCGGTGAAAGGAGGGTGGCACTCGAGCCTCTGCAGCGCGCACTCGCGGGCATTTGGGCCCGAAATCTTACATTTGAACTGCCCTGCCATAAAGGCTTTTCAATTCAGAATTATCGATTTATTTTATGCTCTTGTTCACATACCTGAATTTTTAGGTCGGGTGGTGTGGCCTAAATCATTCGCATCAGAGTCACGAAGACACGTCGACGAAAGTGCCTCCGATGAGACGGTGTCAGAGTACACTTCGAGCTCCAGCGAGAATGACAGGCGAGGCACATCGCCGAGCGACAGCGACGATCGCCTCGCGTGTAAACGTCGCCTCAGAGACTTCGGAGTTCGGAAGGTGGGTGACAGGTAGAGGGATCACCTAAATTGACACCTGTGTTGGATAAAAAGTTGTGACAACACTGTTGATAAACAGTGGTTTGCAGGTAAATAGATGGATGACAGACCTAAGACTTCCAATTTTATTTTAATTTAAAATTGTGAATGTTAATTTTTTTAGTTGTTTGTATGTTTTAGTTTTTTAATTTCGTAAATTAGTATTTTTCGAAAACTAAATTTAAAAACATTTTAGGATTTTACTAAATACTACTATTATCTTTCCCTGTAGTATGGTGCACTTATGTATGTGCGTGCGCAGGCGTTACCCCCTCCACTCATCCTGGATTGGAGAATTGGAGACGTGACATTATCCACGGCTACTTTAATTGTTTCAGGGTAGCAATCGCAAATACCTTCGTAGCAGTAGTGTCCAGTCGATCCCACTTTTGATCTTAATATTATTTGCTGTAAACGCTTGAATATGCTCTTATCTAGGTTTTGTTTCTTTTTATTTAGAAATTGCTGCTCAGAAAGAAGAAAAAGTTCAAGAAACGAGCTCAGGTAATTGATAAAGTTTGATATCGTCTGAATATTGCGCTGTGTTATACATTATTCTTACCGAATCTTTTATATCCAAAAAGAAATAATTGTTAGGCAACCTCGCAACTATCGTTGTAAGACATAACGCTTATGACGTGCGGATTATCTAAGCTGTCGCCCTCTAGACCGATAACAAATTTGTCCGTGCCCTATTTATAATTCTTTTAATGAGTATCGAATTTATGAAAACATAACAACGTACTTTAAAGCATTATTTAAAACACGTTTCTGGAGAAAATAAAAAATAATTACTAATGAGCAAATATTGAAATAAATGAAGGGACAATGCCCAAAACAATCTGAAAAGTATGATGATTACCTCGCATGTTCAAATACACATTATTTTTCATTGAAAATATCGTATTTACAAATAACATTTCAACAGAGCAAAATATAATGAAGCTGTATTAACACATTTATTTAGATTGGAGCAAATTAAATCAAATTATTAAAAGCGTGTTGTAGTTACTTTTTTATATAATGCTCTAAGTATACTTATATTTAATGAAAAATGTAAAAGAGATTATGTAGTTACTAATAATATTCAATTTTATTAGTAATTTTGAATAAAATCATGAACTTATATTATACATTTATTTATAAACACTATTTAACGAGTTCCATTGCAAGTCGGGAAACCATCAAATAGTCATCTTCCCAATAATTATCCCACTATAAAGAATTTCAACTTATCGTTCACACTTTTTTAGCTGGAAATGTTGGAAAACGAAGATTTCAATGCCAAGACGAGTTTAATCCGCGATGAAAATGCACTGTTCAGCGGTACGATGACAAAAAAGACAGAAGAACTAAAAGGAATTCATAGAGTAACATCAGGCACAAAGAAGGCAAAATCAGAATCAACAATAAAACTCTTTCCTGCAGAGGACCCTCCAGTTAGATTAAAAAATAAATCTTCAACGAAAATAAAGGTAAAAACCGAGCCACGCGAGGAATCGCCATTGAGAGAAGAGCTCTCAACGGAACGCGTGAAAGACAAAACAAAAACCAAGAAAAAAGAAAAGACGTTAAAGAAAAAGGACAACAAAACAATCAAAGCTAAGCCCAAAGAGAAGAAAAAGGATAAGGAGAAGAAACCAGCAAAGTCGAAATCAGATAAAGAAGTAAAAAGAAGGCCTGAGAAGGCGAAGATGTGCTTGAAGGCCTGCAAGAAGTCCAAGACGAGCGTGGAGCCGAAGCCGAAGGAGAAGGAGAAGGCGAAGCCGCGCTCGGAGTCGCGGTCGCGTGAGTGCGCCGAGCTGCTGGAGAAGGTGCGGGCGGAGGTGGCGGCGCGGCGGCTGGCGGAGGAGCAGGCGCGGGCGAAGGCGGAGAAGGACAAGGCGCAGGCCGTGGCGCGGGCGCGGGCCGAAGCGGTGCAGCGCGCCAAGGAGGAGGTGCGGGCGCGCCTGCAGGCCAAGGTGGACCTGCAGCTCAAGCGCAAGGCCGTGGCCGTGGCCAAGGCGCGCGCGCGGGCGCGCGGGAAGGCGGGGTTTACGGCGCGCGTGGAGGCGGCGGCGGCGGCGGTGGCGGCGGAGGCGTGGGCGCACGTGGCCGCCAACAAGGACGAGCTGGTGGCGGCGGCGGCGTCCAAGAAGGAGGCCCTAGCCAAGCTGGACGCGGCGCTGGCGGCGGTCAAGGCCGAGTCGGCGGCCGAGAACCAGGGGCTGGAAGAGGCAAAGGAGGCGGAGAAATGCACGGTAGGTGGAGCGGGCTCGGAGCAAGCGCAGGCGGGGGCGAAGGAGGGGGTGGAGCTGGAGGTGACGGCAGGGCCGCTGCCGGCCCTCCAGCCGCCCGCGGGACTGACGGCGGCTGGCAGCCAGTGCCCAATGGCCTCCTGCGGCGCCGATCGCCTCTTCGGCGACGTCACCAAGTGGCGTCTCACGCACGACGGACAGCTGGTGCTCGACCACGCGCAGCAGTCCGCAGGCGCCGCCACTGCGCCTAAAGCCAGCCCCGAGGTACGGCTCTTGCTCAAATCCGGCCACGCGATCACCACAGAGACAGGTAGAGGGGGATCAGGGCATCAACGGTCGGAATTGTAGTGCCTCTGACCGGGAGGATCTAGGTTCCAACCCCAGTGGTGACAAAATTTTCCATACTAGCGGAGAGCTAGGTCGCGTTCAGTCGCTGTCTGGAGGAAAATTCTAGCTATCAACTGTTCTGATCGATAGTTCGGTGGTTTATCCGAATAATACCAGGCGAATTCCGGAGCAGTACCCTAATAAATGAGCTATGGACCGCGCACGTTCTTTCCTTCCTCTTTCTTGTCCTATTCTCCACCCTTACGTACACGCACCAGCATGCACGACACTACCACGTATGCCGGGAGACAGGTTGGGAGCTTAGAGATTGTCCCGACAGGGAAAATACCCCACTTGTGGAAGATATCTGGTTGAGGAAAACCACGCTAGGCGACTCCATGGCGGCGCCGGATCCCACCATCCAGCGGGTGGAGACACCACCACCTACCGCGATAAAACATGCACTAACCGTATGGACTAACACCCTTATCACTTGTCATGCCCGGAATCATCAATCACCATTCAGAATAAATGTGAAGAACTAATACGGTAGGTAGATCTATCAAACGTAACTTTTTTGTCAAAGAGTATGTGGAGAAAATTTGCTTAGATCGAATTACACATGTAACATTTTTTGCCTGATTACACCATCCAGATCGTAGTGTTCGGTAGGTCACCTGACGCAGAGATTTCGTGAATAATGCCGAACGCAGGAAAATGACGACTTGCCTAAATTTAATAGAGAAAATTACATGTGTAACGGCGATACCTATTCTTCGGTATTTATTAAAATTTCGTAATACCATCCAATCGATTTTTTCTCTATCAAGGACAAACAATGAGAGATTTTCAGGCAAAAAACGTACGTAGATAGTATGCGAGAAATTAAAGAAGGAATAATTATATTTCATATGACTCCAAACTGAGATATTTTGGAAACTTCTGTCATATTTTCTCATCTCTTTTGGATATTCTCCTGTCGCGTTTCGTATGGATCATGCAATATCTCGTATTCAGATGCGCAACCATTCTTTCCTTCTAATAGGATGTGAAAGGAAGATTGGGGTTGTTTTTTATTATCAACGGTTAAAGCTAATAATATTTAATGAAGTCTGTTCACTGGTAGTCAATTTGTTACAGTAATGAAAATCGTAAGGTCAATTAGCTGTGTGCTTTGAATATTCCCTCACCAGGATCGCATCAATTTAAAACTCACTTATGTAGCCGATGTTCTTAGCAACGATGTGCAGCATATCAGCCAACTGTGGACTTCACGATATCCCTAAGATGTGAATGTAGAAAGAATTGATTGTAGTAATGTGTGTTTTCCTTGAGTTTGGCAGTTACTTCAAAATGTCTACACACTTAATTACATTCACAACCCGACAGTACTTTTGAATCTGCCTCATTTTAATCAAATTAATGGCCGTGATGAATAATGAAACATATACGTTGCCGTTGTCACGTACTTGTCAGCAGCTACGTAAGTCACTGAAGATGTTCGCTGAGGCCTTTACTAGAAAAATAATTAACGATTAGATTACATCATCTCATTTACTTCATTCCCATATGATTATTTCATCCTTCCTACACCACCATGTGGCAATTTTTGTGTGTCACCCGCGCCAACCTGCTTTTCTTTTACATTATGTTCTATCAGCGTTAATTCGTTATACGAATCTCTATATAAATAGTAACGGGGACATAATCTGAAACAAACGAGAAATTGAAATTTCAACTATGTATGGGTATGAAGGCATAGATTATAAATACTGAACGGCAAAATTTTCTCTAAGTGGTATGAAATGTCAAAACCATAAAAAGGAAAGGTTCTCTTATCTTCATTAATTAAATTTAAAATAAGAACATTCTATTCCAATATTGCCTTAACCCATTTACACATGAGTTGTGTTCGTCACACGTTGCGCGTTCTAATTGCCTCGCAATTCGGGACGGGTGATTGCTTTAACTAGGAATTTGAGATGTTTGTAGCCAATTTGCTCTTGTGTTGCTGTTCTAATATTAGTGTAAATAAAATAATATTGTGAATTTGTCATCTGAGAAATTTTCAAAAGATTTCGTTTAAAAAAATATTAGTAGGTCTTCATAACGTGAAATGCTAGAGATTTAAAAGTTATACACAAAAAATATTTTCAACATTAGATTCAAATTCATTTACCAAAACAAAATTATTAAGGCATGGTTTTCGCCATTGTGATATTGAATATATCAATGTATTTAATAAGGGAAATTGTATTTAAGAAGAAAGTTTTCTGAAACATGGAATCATTCTGAAATTTCCCGTGTATTTTTAGCAGAACTTATATTTTGGAATAATTTCAATATACAGATTACTGGTTAAGTTGCATCTACAAACAATGAGCCGGACAAATAAGCTTTACTGAATAAGAGTTTTTCGATATCAGGATCCCTTAGACTTTAAACAAAGTGCATTTTTGTCAGAATCTCGTCGATCAATTTATTGCTACAATACTTAGAACATGTGACAAAATTACGTGATCAAACTATCTTGTTCCATCTCTTTACTAATCCTCTCCAACGTACTTTACAGCCTCTCGCAGCTCTTTTGGCCCCAGCTCCCTACAACGATTCCCCCAAAGCCACCGGTTTCGACTTTCTCGTCAACAGTCGATCTCTGGGAACGATACCAGAAGAAACCTCGCCTCAACAATCAACTCAAGTCTCACCTATTTCTTCAACGTCTGTAGCACCACTGACCTCAACACTCGTATCGGAATTGCCTCTGCTCCCAACACCGCTGCCATCATTAGTTCCGACGTCGGCGACACTGCATCCAACGTCAACGCCGAAAGCAGCGAAATCACCGACGAGGAAACTGCTGACGAAGAACTGGAAAAAAAGGTCGCTGACGCCGAATCCGCAGAAAAGGAAAATTTCGCCGTCGCGCCACCCGCCGCCGGCCCTTCCGACGGCCGCGGGCGCGCCGCCCCGGATCCCGGCGTCGCCCGTGTGGTCGCGCTCCACGTCGTGGCTGGAGCCGCCCGCGCGCGCGCCGCCGGTCTGCGCGCACGCGCCGAAAGAGGAGCCTCTGCTAGCGCCGATTCGGTCGACGTTCAAGACGTCGGAAACGCCGTCGCTCGTGCCGACGATCAAGCTCCTGGAGCAAATGTTTTCGCAGGCTTTGGCTGCGGGAATCTCCAAATAGTTTCCGGAAGTGCATCTTGAGGGTGCGTTTGAACGTGTAGATGCTTATTCAGAGACTCAACTCAAGGCGACTCTGCACAAACAGGGTTATTTAACCGCTTTTTCGCAATAATGCGCGAAATATAAATGTGCATCTGCTGATCAATGAGTGACTCACAAAGGTGCAGTAAAATGACAAGGATTATTTGGTTGCCTTACGTGACAAAAGAGCTCTCAAGTCTTCGAGCGCACCGTTGATCTGTGCAAATATTGGAAATGGCCATTTCACTATAAGCTTCAAACACATTAAATGAAGATTTTTTCATAAAACGTCACAAACTGTCGAACAGAAACGTTTTCAGCTTGTGACAATAACAAGCACACATTTTTACAACAAGAACCTTTCTGAAGTTATTCATTGTTTCTATTTAAAATATATTAATATATTTTGATATGTCCTTGTAACAATATATAAAAGACAAAACTTCATTTTTTAGCAATAACAATTGGAATTAATTCTTATGAAATAACGTACAAGAAGTTGACGGGAAAGGAGGATTTGATGAAGTCGCCCAGCCATTGCTAGAGTAATCTTAAGTTTGGCATATCTAAAAGATAATGAAGTTTCCATTAGCTAGTATGTAAAGTTCAATCCATATATCGCCTAATGGAATTCCAAAGCAACCTCAAGATTTCCACAATCCACTTACGTTGTTTTCTCAATTGTATTTGGCATCTTATGAACTTACATGTCGTGAAAAATCAGTCCAACATATGTGAGTTAAAAGTGGCTTTGTCATTTTACATTTTGTCTTCCTCAATATGTTACTTGAAGGTGGATAATGTAATAATGTTGATGTCACCGTGAAGGATTATTGCTACTTAAGTTGCCTTAGTCTACAGTTTCAAACGAAAATCCCAATTTTCTACCATAATCTTTTACGCAAAATCCTTCTACAAACGCCCTTGGAAGCTATTCTTTGTAAGTGATTCAAAAACTTGATGGTTTCATCCTGGCATTCACCATTTTGAAAATATTCTTCAAATGACACCGAAAATAAACAGGGCGTTTTCGGGAAGAGATGGAAATACTAATACTAAATATCCTCAAGATGTTTTCCTCCATTACTTCGTTTGCATTTGCAAAGAACTCCCTGTAATAAATGTTAATTGCGTCAAAAATATTTTCTCGTTTTAAAATAAACTTCAAAATGTTCTCTTGTTTTATTTTCTTTTTAGTTATTTTTTACAAAATGACAGCTTTGTAATAAATAACTTTTTATAGAGAGCGAATAGAGCGAGTAATGATAAAGAGTGGAAGTGTAACACACGAAGATAACAGAACAGCGTGAACAATGGGCTAATGTAAAGGTAAGTGCTGTGGTAAAGCTGCGCGAGTTTCATATTGTAACGTTTCTCCGTTGGGAATTAAAACATACTCGCACAGGTAATATTTTAAACAAAAAATGTTTATTTGTAAACAAAGCTACACTAAAATACTTGAATTATTTACAGATTCCGATTACGACTCCGTTCTCTTGATTATTTATTTACACTTCCCTTGTTCTACACTATCGCACAGTCCGATGCAGTGTCCACGGTCCACTACGCAGACCACAATTCAAGGCGCTGATCAGGGTCCACTGCACTGCTGTTCACCACGATGCACACTTCACAGCTCAGCTTACGACTTCAGGCTGCTGTTCACCTTCTGCACCGGCTGACTGCTTATTCACTAACTACACACACTGACTGACTCGGGGCTGCTTACTTCCGACTGACTCGCGGCCGCCGGCAGCTACGAGACTCGTGAATAGCTCGGAATCGCCCAGTTCGGTGGGGCGCTGGTAGATGACGCAATCCGCGCAGCAAATCCCGGCAGGGCATGCAATATTTTTTACAATATCGTAAGGAATGGTTTGATACACAAATATGTGGAAAATGATGAATGAAAATATTGGACTGAATGGGATCCAACACGCCTGATGTGACATCGACCAAACTTGCAGTCAACTGTAACACCGTTGAACCACAGCAAGAAGCAACACCAGTTAGGTGAGGTGAGGCATGCATTTCAATACAAATGATCAACAAATAATTAAAAGTGCAAGATTACCTGTATTTATTCGATGCAACATGGACTTCCTTAAAACATTCCAAAATGGACAATCGGGCCAAGACTCACAAAAACAAATTACACGGAATGCCCATGCAAAAGTAAGCAAACAATTGAGTCAGTGATTCACAATTCGCGACCTTAAGTAGCCAACATTCCGGTTGAATTCATCCAGGATACGTTTTGTTAACGCTTGCCTTTCCTGGATATCTACAGAAAAACCAAAGGATATAATAAATATGCGCAAATTATTTTTATTGATAGGGCACCATTTTCTCACACATTACCACGGTCATTTCCTACCTGTTCCGTCGGACATTCTTAATGCGAATCAATGTGTTGCAAGAAAGAAGTGTCAACACAAGTTTGGGACCCCAAGAGCTAGCAATGCATAGAGCAGATACCCAAGTAACTATTGGAATCGAATCTCAGCAACTTGTTGCCACCAACAATTATATTCACCGCTATCACAAACCGATCCAAGGCAACACCATGTGTAAACAAGTTTGAAATGCTCGG
>BOPP01000036.1:2262417-2318427 GCA_017312745.1 Gryllus bimaculatus
TTGACATATTTCCATTTTGACATATTTCCATTTTGACATATTTCCATTTTGACATATTTCCATTTTGAAATATTTCCATTTTTTATATTAAAATTGTGTTAAAATTCCAATATTTACTATAAATCTCTTATCTTTTCACAGTTTCATTCGAAATTACTCTCATTTTTTACTCAACACAAGAAATTTTTTTAATATATTGTAACGTATTAGCCAGCGTGCCTCCATGACGTCACAGTATTTACCCTTCTAATGAGAATACTCTAGTATGTAAAAACCTTCAGATCTCTAATTGCTACTGGAATGAGAATTTTTACTTTCAACACGAAATTATATGCAACTTAATAAGTATATATTCAAGTAACTTTTTTACATTATTTTCACGCCAATAGAGAAAAGAGAAAATGATATAAATGTGTATGATAAAAGAATGGATTACTTATCAGAAGTAATTCGTTTTAAAATATATGTTCTACGATTGTCGTTTTCTGCGGGATTGATATACAAACAGCATCATATGATGCAAATCATTTGCACAATTATTGTACTGTGGCGTAATTTCATGAAAGATCAATTGTATGACATCCGTGATATTTTATTGTTAAGTAAATTTTCATAAAATGTCCATTATTTACTAAACTAATGTTGGGAACACTGCAATATTTGCTCTTATGAGACAGAAGACTTCTTGTTTTCGCCCTTCTTGGCCAACTATACAACATGCCTGTCGATTTTACATTCACTCCGATTTTACTAAATACAGTATTGATTGTGAAGAAAATGTCTGGCTGTGAAACGGCGAAAACAGAAATAATTAAGTAATACATATGTGGGTTGTATTATTTAGAGGATTAATCTGACAAAAACATTGCAAATACATGGAATCAATGAGTCTCCGTTTTCAACTGCGTGAAAACTATTATCTCTGCATTCCAAGGATTCTCCGATAACCAAGGTAAAAAGAGTGATCTTGCATTTTCTCAACTTATACTATCAGCATATCTGAAGAATTTTTAATGTAATTGCGCAATACAAAAAATTCTTTATATTTTCTAGTAGAAACAATTTGCGGTTACAACAGCAAACATTATTTCCAGAATCATGGGCTTTCAAACAATCACATATGTATTCACTTCCTCTCCGAGGAATGTAAGTACTACTCCAATAATAATCATCCAATGAAAATAATAAAATGTTTTAAATAAATAAAATAAACTATCATTTTATTACAGAAGCACCTAAAATAATGGAATTTAATAAAATGTAAAATATGTACTGAAGAGAAAAAAATTGGAAAGAAGCGGGAGGAACAATTATTAATCGATGGATTGTTTCATTAATGTAAGTACAGATTTTCTTAAAACATAAAAATTGAAATCCTATGTATAACATATTATTTGTAAATGTTATGGGACTGAATTGTCTTTATTAACACAATAATTTAGTGTGCCATTTTCATTGTGGTTGATAAAAGAATATTGCATTTCATCAAGGTGAATAAATTGGAAAAGATCTGTCGTGAAACAATAACTACATTCGGCAAATGCTCTTAAATGATAACTCTGATAGATGAAGCTACCTATATCACAAATAAAAACAATAACAATATGTATTATTAATCTTTTAGAGAATTTTGTGAACACTGTAATTAAAAGACAGAGGAAAGAATCCTTCACAAATTTACTCGCTATTCATATTCGAATTTATTTACATTCACTTAGGCGAGTCAAACTTCGAACCTCATTGCGAAAAAGACATAATTACTATGTATAATTTATAAAAACACTGCAGTTGCACAATTTTTAGAATAAATCGCTCTGAAAACCATTTTCATTTTGGTACATCCTCAGTGGTGCTGATAAATTACAAGTTCTTTGGTAGGCAGTAACACAAGGATGTTTTATGGCGAAATACTAAGGCCATATGGATAATATAATCATGCCCTTCATGTACAGAAAAACCTCCCAAATCCGAACCCATCAAATCCGAAATTTCGGATAATCCGAACAAACTTCGGAATGGAGGAAAAATAAAAAAATTAATAAAATACTTATTTGTAATGTAAAGAAATTATTACCGGTTTTATACTATTCCTAGAAAACCTTCCGTGATTGTCTACTTAGAAGTCTCGCAGAACCAAAGGAAAACACAATGGTTTTGTCAGTTTCCTTAGGCAGGCAATGTTTAGGTTGAGTAAAATACCACTGGCTTTGCACTGTAAGTCATCCAGAAAATGGCCTTCAATAAGACCGCCATTAAAATGTTTTAGAATTGGCGTGACATCTTCGAACAATGTAAAACAAATATTACTGATATTTTAAAGATAATGTATTTAAAAAACACAGTACATGTACATTATTTTACAACACTTTTCTGGATGACATTAAACGCCTAAATGCGACCCAAACGTTTAAGTCCGAAGTAAAATATTTTCTGCTGCATAACTTTTTCTATACAATTAGTGACTACCAAGCATCAAAAGGAAAATAACATTCATTTTAACAATTATATTTAATGTATTATTTACCATTTGGGCAGTATAATTTTAAACAATTGTGACGTATTAGCCAGCGTGCCTCGTGGCATCTATTTGGGGACGCTTGGTAGAGGATTAGCCTCGCCACAGGAAGGAGAGAAGGGTTTTTCCGAAAAGGCAAGAACGCGGAAACGGGAGACACAAGGCTTTAGGGTCTTCCAGCCTATAGAAACCTTTCACTGTTATAACAAGCGGGGGCGGTGGCGTGACGTAGGAGGTCACGTGGGACTCGCCTATATAACGGAGTGTACGGAGCCAGTGGGTGGGTTCTGGAGACAGTGGGAGAACCTCGTGCACGTGCACAAAACTTGGCGCCACGACGGTGCTTATGCGAGCCCGGCTCGCGAGGCAAGTCACGAGTTGACCAAGCCTGCGGAGGACATTATGTCCTTGGGTGACTGCGGTCACGGGGGAGCGATGCTTGTGCGTGTCCGATGATGAGGAGTGGTTGAGTGCCATACGATTCAGCGATTCTCAAATTCGGAATAAGATCGCTCCTGTAGCGATCGAGGCAAACCAGCCATTGGTGCGCCATGAACGGACTTTGTGTCCAGCGTGAACATCCGGTATCGGAAAGCTAGCTTTGTGCGCGCGTTCAGCAGTAAGGAGTGGGGAATTCGCACAATCGAAACCGAAACGAGTCATCGGGTTTGGATGCTCCGCAAGATCAGGTGGGAATAAGGTCAGTAGAACGAGCTAGGGGTACGTAGGAATTAA
Organism: Gryllus bimaculatus; assembly: GCA_017312745.1. Taxonomy (NCBI): domain Eukaryota; kingdom Metazoa; phylum Arthropoda; class Insecta; order Orthoptera; family Gryllidae; genus Gryllus; species Gryllus bimaculatus. The sequence continues at coordinate 2,265,668 of BOPP01000036.1, forward strand.
ATGTATATTTTGTTGTTTCTTTGTTAATAATATATTTGTTATATGAAAGCTCTGTGTCTGTGGTCGCTGTGAGTATCCATGACGTCACACAATCTGTAACAAGTAATGTACCGCAGCTTTTAGATCAATGACCCTCATGGCAATCAGGTTTTTCGACCAGTTTTCCTGTTCCTTTGAGTAAATATTGAGATGACCCGTTGTTTTGCTTATGGACATAAATTTACTTTATTATCTGTGTACGTCTTCTAGAATTCAGTGGGAAGTATAGTTATTCAAATTATCGTGCTATGAAATATTATTATTTCACGAAGGACATGATGAGGATAAGAGCCCAAATTTATAGCTGATTTACACTTGAAAATAGATTTTATTATTGTACATCGGAACGAATATTTTGTTAACAATACTTGAAAACAATGTTCGATACTTTCTGTATTCGAAATTCAACTAGTATATGACTTAGGGTAGGATTGACAGAATTATGAAAACTTCTACAGAATTCACTTCTCCCAGTACAGTTTTCAACAGTTTTTAACATAAAATAAATAGAAAATAAAAATCTAATATAAACCTGCATTGTTACCAATATAAACCAAAATAGTAGCGTTTGCTATTTTTCATTGATCTTACCAAGAGAGTCTGTAAAAAACGTGCTTCTTTCGAATTCAATCAACGTGGTAGTCTGATACTTAGGTCTTAGATTACATTTTACTCTACATGAAAAATCTAGACAAAAATGCTACATTCGCCATATCACGGTACATGAAGTTTAGTTTTATCATTTTGTTTGTTTCATTAGGTTAAAATATACGCATGATGTAATTCTAAAAATGTTTTAACTAAAGCCTTCAGTCAACCCGACACAAACCGGCCTGTCTTCTTTACATCCTTGAGCTTCTGGATTTTGATGAGAAATCCAGAACAACTTCACTCTACATTGGAGCTAGTCATCCAAACAAAATGGGAGTCATTGATAGTAACCAGATAGGAGTTAAATAAAAACGTTGAAATTTCTCAATAACTTTGTACGTATGTTGAAGATGGTGTTTTACATGTTTAAATTTATAGTATAAAAATGTATTTTAAAACTATCTGTCTTTTCTTATTTTGTGTAGCCAATCATCACATTCAATTATTCATGAAATTTATTTTTCTATTACTTTTTCCTGAAGATACTGAAACATTCAAAGTTAATATATTGGTGAAAATTAGTACGCAAACCCTCATTTAAAACTCTACTAAAAATTTATGATAAATGTGATTTCGCAACTAAGGCATTTACCATTTTATATTTCGTTTACAGGCCGTGTGTTTTTGTACGTAGAGCCACGTGAATCCATCCAAAGAGACGTGCAGATATGGGGCGCAAGGCAGGAAAGAAAAACCTCAACAAAACTCCTTCTTCAGAAAAAACGACACGACGCCAGTCGCACATACGCAACGGTAGGTACGTCTTGAGCATTCACTCCAACTTCTAACGCGATAACATCTTTTAGCACAGTGAGTGAAACGAGTGTAGTTTCAACTTGTGATTTAGTTTGCTCTGACATCAGCTCCATGAGAATAAAATAACAATTGATTCATAACATACACGTATTAGAAAGTATGTGATAAATTAAAATGAATTATACGATACAGAAATTTCAAGTGAATTCATGAATATTAAAGGTAAACAGAGACTCCTTAATCACTTAACATCGACGAGGGCATGTTATTCATTTTATAAAGCTTCTAATTAACGTCACAATATATAGCTTTTAATCAAAGCGTAATTGATGTACAATTGTTTCTTTCAATGGAGGTTTTGAAGTAAACTTAATTTTAATTCAAAAGCAAAATTAACTATTCCCATGCTAGAATTCTTTGGTTGGCGAAATGGCAAAATAATAGTAAAAGCCACAAGCATAGTGAAAATTAGTAAATGTTCTAGAAATGAATGCGAATCGATTCTATATGGTTACTCACCGACAGTGTTCTCGCGTTCTTTGATTTGAATTGGCAGACGTAAGTGTCAAAATAATCACTCACAGATCTTGGCTGAGAATACCAATCTTAGAAACCACATTCTCCGCGGCTCATTAAAGCATTCGTACTTCACCAAATGTCATTCGAATTCGATATATTACAGGTATTTAATTCATACAATATACAATTATTTTAGTGTTTTTTCAAACAAATTTCAATACACAAGAGATTAGATATAGAGTACATAGAATTTTTCATTGATATTCGATAGTGATTTTACATAGAATTAACTACACTAGCTAGCAGGTTCAAATGTACTCACCAATAACAGATTTCACGAACGTCCTGAAACAAATTTATTCGCATGAAATAATGAAAAATCTCGCAGAAGAATTTCAGAAATTGGCAATAAAATTTTCGTTCATAAAAAACATAATTTGCACTCTAATCAAACTTCTAATCTTCCAAAAAATCGGAATGAAAATATAGCAATTTTACAATATAAATAAACATAATTAGAATTTATTATTTTGCTGAAAATAAAACCATTATAATGTCAAAAATGAACTAACAAATATCAAAATTACACAAATACAACGAATGGACAAAAATGATATATAAAATATTTAAGGCATTTCCTCAAGTCAAGGAAACATAACTTTACAAGTCAGATTTACATTCCTACATTTTCGTGGTACATCTGCGTAGCTGTAACTAGGCGAATAGATAAACAAGCCAACATGTATTCGCATAGACAGACGCCGTGTCGCATAGACAGACGCCGTGTCGCATAGACAGACTCCGTGTCGCATAGACAGACTCCGTGTCGCATAGGCACCGATATCGTTCCGCACACTTGTCCCGACGTTGAATCTTCCTTAAGGCTGTAAATATGCGCTGCATATTGATAAATGTGTGCTGCATTTCCAACTCCCAGTGACTATCTGTAGCGTGTAGAGTTCGTAGTTCGGGAGAATTCGCAGCGGTCCCTCTTCCTTCACGGTGATTCAACTGAGTTTCGATTTAGGCCGTACTCCCTGATGGGCATTCGCAGGTAGTCCCTGACGTTCCGTCTGCGTGTGTGACTTGCGCAGCGAATGCGTGTCGCCGGCAGACGCCCCAGTCGGGAGACTCGCTGGCGGTGCACACGCTCCCGCGCGCGGCGTCGCCGCCCCGCACGCTCTGGCCGCTGCCCTGGGTGAGCTCTCGCCTCATCCAGGAGCGCGTGCTCATCGCGCGCCGCCTGCCTCTCTACCCGAACTCGCTGCCCTCCGAGCAGCCAGCGTTCACTTGCGCCGCCTCCTCGCCGCTCGCGCCCGCCGTGTCCTGGGAGACGCCCGAAGCCTCACCCTCGTGGACGCTCAAGAGATTACAGCAGCGCTCGGCGCCGTGGCTCGAGCCCTCGCCGCACAGGTCGTCGCGGCGCTCGCCAGAGGATTTACTGGAGCTCTGGCCGCAGCTGTCGCCGCCGCCGTCTCCGCCGCGCTCGCCGCCGTGTTCGCCTCGACAGCCGCGGAGGAGTTTGGCGCGAAATTTGCCTACGCGGTCGCCGCGGCCTTCGGCGCAGCGGCTGCAATCGCCACCGCAGTCGCCTCAGCGTTCGCCACAGACCTCGCCGCGTCAGTCGGGGCAGCGGTTGCCACTGCGATATCCGCAGCGTTTGCCGCAACAGTCGTCAGGGCATTCAGCGCAAAATATGCCCCCGCACTCGCATCGGCAATCTCCACAGCCTACACCACAGAACTCGTCACAGCTTTCGCTGCAGCAGCCACCACCATACGCACCATCGCCTTCTCCACCGCCTACACCAGCGAATTCTTCTCACACGTCGCAAGCGCGCACGCCGCAAAAGTCGCCGTTGCTCTCTCCACAGCAGTCGGTGCAGCGCTCGCCACAGCTCTCGCCAGAGCGCACAGAGCAATATTCGCCTCAGCCATCGCCGCAGCACTCGCTCCAGTCCTTTTCCGAGCATCGGCCTTCGGAACAATCATTACCGTTGCAGAAGCAGTCGCCAGCGCTATCGTTACAGTCTTCATCGTCACAGCTGCCCTGTCAATCGCGGTCGGAATCGCTGTTTCTCACACCGCCAGAGACGCCGCCGCACTCGCCAGCAAGATTTGCACCCGCTTTGGAGTGAGTAATTTCTTAATTGAATGGTGTAGCGAAACACAATGGTAACCTACATCTAAGATTGTAGGATTGACAAAATATTTTCTTCCTTTTTTGTGTAATGTAATGTACTGTTGGTTATTACACCATATACACTTCAATTGAGCTGATGATGATAATGAATTTGCTCTCGTGTTAATTATATGTCGCCGCAATAAATCATTACCATACTAAGATAAACGCGAAAAACCTGCAATCAATATGATTTTTTTTAATTGGAAAAAAATAATAATTTAATTATAGGAGTCAATATCTTGAAAGAGATCTCGAAATTAAAATCAATCAAACTCTGGAACCATTTTAAACCCTTTACATTTCGTTTTTAGTTGTATACTCTGGCATATAATTGAACGGTTTGACAGGTAACCTACGTGTGTCCAAGAGTGTAAAAGAGCTGGGTTCTGAAACCTGTGGCCCGCGAAGGCATCACATACGATCGGAAGGGCCTCCGCTGTTCTTCTGAAAAATAAATCATGATTTTTTGGCATTCTACAACTCTATTTTTAAAAAACAGTGAAATACACGAAAAAGTCATTCTCACACAGTTTCCCTGTGTCAGTTTTATCTGTAAGCATGCAAGAACCTCTACTAGCTTAGCCTCTTTTATTGTACAATAATCCCAAGCTCATTTTGACAGATTACTAATAAAATTATTTAATTGTAACTTCGTTTTAAATCGGTACAATAAAGAGTTGGGAACTATTGTATGTTTGATAATGTATCCCGCAGTTACAAAAAGGTGTCCGACCCATGGTCCATTACTTACGGTTTGACCTTTCCCGGTCCAATATTCGATGTCAGTCGACATGCCTTGATATTGGTAGGAAACGGCTCGTTTTTCGGAATTTTCTACATTATACCAGAATTCCCCCGCAAAACACGTTTCAAGAATTTGAAGAACAAAAATGTCTTGGCTTAGGGGCAATATATATAATAGAAGTCCAATTTTCATTAAGGCCTGTGAATTTTCACATCTTCATAAATTATAATTTTGATTTCCACGCACCTTTTCAGCGGCAGAGAATGTTCACAAGATGAGTGATGAAGTAGTAGGAAATTATTCGCAGTATTCTACGCGTAAATTGTTGCTACCCGTGTGAAACGACACACAGTCACAACTAATTATCGTAATATTCCTTCTGTTCAGAATTGTGTAGTTCCGAATTGCACAGGTACTAAATGAGGAAACTAACAGCGATTAAGTAGAAGGTTCACCTAGTTCCATTCGCAATGAAAAGTAATCGTAATGTAAATCACGGTGCCAAGTTGTTCAATCAAATTCAACTCGCTCAACGGTGAATGTGACCAAGAACAGCAACCGCTTTACGCTGTTCCTACTTAATTTCGTATATGTGCGCTGTTCGTAACGGTTCCATGGAATAACACTGCATCAAGATTTTGCGGTGACAGTTCAACACCAGGAATTCATGTTCATATTTACATGGTTAGGAAACATCCAATTATTGTATACTGTAGCAACATTCAAAGAACGTCTAGCGTTATCGTCATGCATAAGCTGTTTATAAAAACCATAATATAGCCGTCATTGTTCATGAAACGTCCACACATTCACTCACCGCGCCCATGCTATGTCTGATAATTTTGGTTTCGGTCGCGTCAACCGATATGGTCATTATTTACGCCAAGGTTTTTACATGCGTCGGCTTTTGACAACACTTTAAGCGAACGCGCGCGCGCATGCGCAGAGTTGCTTCCTGGATTTCAGAAGCTACAACACGCAAACGCGCATTTGCGAAAACTGCGAAGTCGCTCGACGAATGGAAGCGAGTGCCCTTGACTGTTCGAGTTACGTCTATAGATGGCGATGTTCTTAAACATCGATGTTTTCGACCAGAAACATCGATATTATAACGTCTATGTTTGGTCATTGATGTTTCCTTCAGATTGATATATTTGAACAGAAACATTGATGTTCTCATCGTCATCGAAGTGTCGAATTCTTACAATAAAAATAAAATTCCCAGCCTCTATTTCATTTGTGGATTGCTGACAATCAACAGCCATTGACAAGTGTCACTGTTGTCGATCTCCAGGTGGCAGGAGACCTTTTGCTCTTCGCAACCTTTCACCAATGTGGTTACATTTTTTATTATTTTGTAGATGGTAATATCGTTAAACCGTAATTTGAACCTTGACTACATATTAATACAATAAGAAAATTAAGATGATAGTTAAATTTAAGGTACAATATACTTTAAACTAACGACGAGTTATGCACCTTATTAGAAACAGGTCATTTTTACTTTGAAATGTTTCATCGATATTTGAACCATCTATGTTTTTGTTGATGTTTTCATCAACATCGATAACCTTTCGGTGAGATACCGAAGTACCGATGAACGATGTTTGGCTAAAATTTGCCATCTAGTGGCTAGTGACGCCATCTAAAACTAGTGACGCCACGTGGAAGGCTGTAGTGCTCGTACCAATGTCTGACACTGTGGCGCGACGTCACTCGGAAAGCCGAGAGCACTCGCAAGACTCACTATGCGGGAGCCGACGGCGTCAAACCCGCTTGAGAGCGATGAAGCGAAGCCGTGCGCCGAGGAGAGTGTGGAGGAGAGCGTTCCGTGTGTGCGGCAGGGCGGAGGCGGCGCGGCGGCCGTGGCCCGATCAGCAGCGCTCGGGGCTGACTGCGCGCGCGCAGAAGATCGCGCGCAGCCCGCGCAGGGCGCTGCGCAAGCTCAAGCGCCTCGCCGCCTGCTCCAAGGGCAGCCTCTCGTCCTCCAGCACGCGCTCCAACTCCTCCGTCCGACAGCAGATCCTCGGTACGCAATCCCAGACGCACTTTAAACTTAAACGTGGGCACTTGCCGTTGATTCATTCTCGCACAAGAGCGAGAACAGTTTGAAAGCAATTCTTGTGCATGCTCTGAAATTTTGTTTAAACGATCACATATGGTTGCAGAGAAAATGGTTGTCTATGTAGGTGGCTGACTAAAGAATGTTAAGAGAATTTGATAAACAAACATCCAGACTAACTTCGCTATTTGCAATGACATTATCTTGGCATTTCCTGTAAAAGAAATTATTCGTCTTGAATGAACTTTGCTACTTTTGAATACATATACTTAAAACACAGTTTTAATTACCCTTCAATTAAGATATTTGCACTCTTGTTCACACTACTACAGTTGTTTATTTTAATTCATAGATTATACTCTCAACTAGACTTGAAATGGTAGCTCACGCCCTCAGAAAATTTAGGATCGAGCATGAAAGCCATTTATTATCTAAAAACTCTAATTAGACACTATATGAAACTTCACTGATACACCATCTGACATTACTTTGCCGGCGGAGGAAGATGCTGAATAAAATACCAATGTCCATCTGTTTACTTTTTATAACGTTAAGAATCAAAATCGTGAACTTGGTAAAACGTTTTGACTATATCCACACTTCCTTGGTCTACCATGGAGATTGCTCCCCATGATAGCACCTAGGTTTTAACCCTTCTCTACAGTCCCGCAGGCACACAAGAACACTTTTGGGGAGGAATCCAGATCCCGCCGGAACACAGTTACCCTTCACAGGGGAAACTCTCCAATTAAGTCTGGATGGGCCCCTTCTGGGGCTCAGAGCTACCAGCTTTCCAGAGAAGCACCGGAGTTAAATACAGCGCCACTTACAATGCACTGGGACGTATCCCTCCACAATAACACATAGGTATTTGGTCCTTTTCGACGACGCCAAGTGCCAACTAGCGGCTGCCCGGGCTAAGACCCGGGTTTCTCGGGGCCCCCAACCTGTCTCCTAAATGCCTCCTCCTTGAAGCTGTCGACGTGAGTACCTCCGGAATCTAGGAAACCTGGCAGGGAGATCCACGATCCCCGTCGAACTATTATATGTGGATCTGGGACGAGTCCTGCACTTCATCCCGCGCAAGGTCAGTACCTCCTTACCTCCACCACCTTCTTACTGCCTCCACTTTGAAGCTAATGAGTCGAGTACTGCCGAGTAACTCAGGTCCGGATGAATGTTACCTCCTTCACTAAGATCCTCAGGTCTGGCGACCGACTTGCCCCTGTGCGCGGTTTTGACTGTTCAAAACAGATTCATCTACATTGCAAACTCATTAGAACGTCTTCACAGGCTAGTACAGGTTAATGTACTAAACATACCTGTTCGATGGCTGCGAAGCGAGGTGACTGGTAAAACAGGGAATGAAGTTACGATAAGCACATGACCCGTAAAGGACATTTCCGACATCAAAACTCGTCAATGCAATATTCAAATCATCGACAATGCATATCGCAGAAATCAAACTGCACCTTGCAGACAACAAAATCTTGATCATTCGACGTCAGCGAATGAGCATGCTACAACCCATTGTGACTGAGGAAGAACGGTGTTAAGAAACGCACATGCGATACAAGCAGCCCTCGCCAGGGGAAAGGATATCCAACGCAGGGAGCACCGCAGACTACATTATATGTGACGTCCAAAATCCCAGCGAGTGACATGATATGCAACGTCCAGAATTCCATCTGGAGACACAATGTGGCGATTTCCCAGGTATGGCAATTTACAACTAACGCACGAAGACGTTCGACACGTTCATGGATATAGTCGGATAAGTCGGGAAACCTCGCGTCACGTTTTCTAAGACATGCAACGGGAACGAATCAGACCAGATTCACAAGTTGAAAAGGCTAATGCGAAACCGAGCAAAACATGATAGGTGACAACACATAGGTGACAAAACATGGTAAAACATGAGTGGTTCTCTCTTCAAAAGAAAGAACTCAGCAAGCTCTCTATGAGTACTGTCGTGGAGAAGACTCAAGATCTCTTTAGTGACACGGACGCGGGTAGACGCAAGAAGGACGAGTGTATGACGTCATCGATGAGGTTCGCAAAACCAATATGTATGTGATGGGGGGGATGCGCGCAGGCGTAACTAAAAGACCCTGGAGAGAAAAGAACAGGAAGTGAAAGATGGTGTAACCGTCTGTTACCCCTTTCATAACACAGTTGAATGAAGTGTTCCGAGAGTCGCTTTCCATCTGAATGGAATGGAAAAGATGGAGTAGACATGACAAAATTGTGGACGACTACGACACAAGCGAGAGCGCGAGTAACCTGCGAGGGGCAGCCACAAGGACTGGCCGACTCTGAAGGCGGCGAGAGAGTTACTCAGTCATCGCGGAGGATTGACAAGAACAAATAGTTGGTTTAAATAAGTCATCCAACTGCCCGCCATCATCGTTCAAAAATGTTGCACTGAGATATGAAAATTATCGTAGCCAAACTGGAGCCTATTATCTGTCAAATTTATTTCTTAATGATGTTATATACCATATGGCGTACAGAATATAAATACAAATTTATGAATACCTCCGATAAGAAAATTTGTCAATGAAATACTATTTTTAAATACTTCATGTAGTCGATGGCATTCACGTTGTCTCTAAAACATCAAATTTCAAATGCCAATAATGTGATCCTAATACGGTCAACTGTATAATAGGGAAGTTAAATGTGAATATATTCAAATTATCGTTGAAACTAGTTATAAAGTGACAGACACAAATATGACGTTAAGCTGTCAATTTCTGCTACCTTGCCCATATTAATGCAAATTCCACTGCCGGTGCTTGTGCAGTTCTTCTTACAAAGGCGCTGCCCGCGGCTCCCCTTTACCCTGCCCCATAGTAAAAACGTAAAAGCATTGGGAAACAGTAATAATTAATTTTCGTTTCATATATTTCTCTTTTTCAGCTGTACACATAAATTTACGTTCACGAAAAACTTTCCGCTAATACCAGAATTGTATTTTGTTCGTCAGGCTTGTTTCACAGCGCAGTTTCAAGAGTTTTATTTGGAGGACGGCATCTTCATCTCGCAAAGCCAGGGAAAAGACCTGGAGTTCCCTAGAATAACTACTATGACTTCCTGTTTGTATTTTACATTGTCCTAATATCGCAATTTGCTTTTACATTATGTGAACGTGGCACTGCCAGAGCGAGCACCTACCTATCGTTTCCACCGGGGAAGTGAGCTGCTGACATCAGATTCAGCGCCAATCAACGAACGTGATCATGAAGTAGGAAGCAGCGGAGTTAATATTGATTATTCTTCGGATAGACTAAATATAACATTATAAAAATGTACATCTTCAATTCATGTAAAATTGTAAAATTTAATGGAAATAGCCGTAATGGCATGTCATTTAGTGCATTGTTCTCAATAGGTACAACTTGTTTTTCTTAATTCGAGATATTGATAAATTCTAGTGTACGCTTTTAAGTCGTCTACCCCCTTGTGATGACCGTCTGCGTTTAGTGCCATCATTGCCAATGACTCTAGAAGGTCCAAGGTTGGAGTTCCGATGACCTATTTTAATAGCTAAATAGCTAGATCGAATTCAGGCACTGTTTAGATGCAAATTTCTGCGCCCACCACCTCTGATCCGTAGTCTCTTGTAGTTTGTTCACCCAATACCAGTCGAAGGCCGGAGCAGTTGGGTAATGGGGCGAGCGCGATCTTTCCTTCCTCTTCCTTTTTCTGTCTACATTTTCTTAATTAGAAACATTACTTACACGCACTACACTGCAACACATGTCGGGAGACGAGAGCTTGGCTCGTGAGGGGCGGTGCCCCGCAGGGAGAGATACCTGGAAAGGTAAATCCTCCCCAAGTCGAGATGTAGGTCGGAGCCCGACCTCATCACCCAGCGGAGGGGAGAGACCGCCATCTCCAGGTAAAAAAGCACTTGCTTTACTGACGGGTCTAAGGTCCACAGCAACTGTCGTGCCTAGAAACATCCACCCACCCATTGCAACGCACGTGTCCGCAGGCCACATCCTCAAGGAAGATAGCTCGTGGTTGACTCAGAGCGGAGCGGAGAGCGTCGAGGAGATGGTCCGCTCGTGCCGCCGCCAGCGGCCGTCGCCCGCTCGCCTCGACCACGCCCACGCCCACGCCAAAACCGGCCCGCGCAGCAAGCGCGCCGCGGAGCTTGGCGCCGCCGCCAAGGCCACGGCACCCCAGGTGAGGAACGGGGTCTAAGCGCTTCCGCTTGCACGACCACGACTTGGTAGAAGTTGGAGAATCCACAGGAAATGTCTTCTTCGGGGACTTCGATATCTCAAAACCCAGCACTATGTATGTTAACAAAATATGTCTATGAATGAGAAAGAAATTAATTTTATCAAATGTATTATTGAGGGTGTATTTCTGCGAATTATTACGATGGCAACTATTTATGTTGAAGAGAATAAGATCAAGCGAGGCTTTCGGTAGCGACTAAATCGTTTGGATGCTTTGGATAAGTTCTTGAAAGTACCTCTCAATTTTGGTTACAGTATTCAAAGTAAGAAAAACAAAATAATTGTAATAATTAAAATAATGTGACGATGTGTATAATTAAACTAACTCAGTTTTAAAAATATATTTTTTAATAAGGACCATCTCCTCTTCCTTACTCTCAAGTGCTGATCTAAATTACACACAATTTACATAGTAATACGTTGATATATAGTATTTTGCACTAATTAATTCTTTAATAATTACAATTTCCTATTATTACAGGAATCGGAAACTCCCTTTGAAAAACCTCAAAAGACAGAAACGAAGGCGAAAGTAAAAGTTCAAGGGGTTGCTAAAAAAAAGGTTAGAACTAAAACAGACAAAAATGAGACGGTCCAGTTGAACAATTCTAGAGCAACTAAGAGTGAAACTGTGTCGAGGGAAACGGAAGAAGTTCCATGTACAAAAGAGATGAACGCGAAGAAACATGATGAAACAAAACTACAAACGGAATTAAAAGCAAAACCGCCTGTAAAAACTACATCTGAAAATAAAAAGACAATAAATGCGACGGGCGAATCAGCAATAAAAATTGAGACGGCGGAAGATTCGAAAACCCCCATTGGCAACTGCAAAGCGAATGATGAAGGTGCAACATACGCAGCAAAAGCGAAAGTGTCGAAGGCGAAGGCGACTACCGAGACGCAGACGGAGGCGGAGGCGAAGGCGAAAGGGCGCGCGGACTCGAAGGAGGCGCTGCACCGCGGGGTGGGCCCTCGCGTGGCGGTCTCCCTCTGCGACGGCCGGGACTCCTGGCCCCTCAGGTAACACCACCCACAACAACGGTAACGGCAAAAGCAGTGACGACGGCAATACAACAATAATTAAAATGTATATAATCGATTTCAACAAGTGAAACACATAATATAAGTAGTTTGCAAATTATTCATATGCCCGAATAACGTATCTTAGTGCTAAGAAAGTTATAAACAAAAATGCTTAGTACGTAAGGAAGTGTATTTATTTAATGTACAGGCACGTAATTCAATTTATAAATCTACATCTCAAATAATGAGCAATAATTGTGAAAAAAGCGTAATGCATGATGAAATGAATAGTCAAGACAAAATTTACAATCTTGATTGAAAAAATGTATTATATTTCAATATTATTCTAACAAGTTTGTCACACTTGCTCCTTAAAATTTTAATCTGACCCTATCTAAATCTGTACTAGGCAGTATAAATGTTGGTGGTCGAGGTCATTTAGGAAGTCCACCCTTACTGTCATGAGTAGAGGGAGGATTTTGATGACGCTGGACATTACAATATATGAGCGAAGAAATCGAAGGCTACTCAGGAAATCTATGATGAATATTTGTTGCACCTTGTAAATATTGTTTAAAACAAATGCCATTAAAATGGTATTCAAAGCGATGAAATCAGACAAAAATTTCGTCCGAAGGTTAAAAATTACTTATTAGGGGAAATGGACGAAAAAAATGCAAAAATAATTACGTATAAAAATTGGTCGTTTTGACATAACAGAAAATGAATATCTATACTAAACAGAATTTTTCTAAAGTGAAGAGAAAAAAATGACATTTCATTACAATCCGTTCCCTAGTCACAAGTCTCGTCCTCTTTTCGGCTCTATAGTAGAAATCTTACAGCTCTCGCGTCTGTCTTGTGAGGGAAATACGAGATTGCGTGCACGGAGTAGACAGCCGAGACACACCTAAATAAACTGTTCCCACTGTAGCCGGTGCTGTAACTAACTTGTGCTTTAACCGCTTTCAGGATCTCGCAATGGCACGTGTCGGGCCACGGTCAGATCGTGCTTAGCTGCTCGCTCTCGCAGCACTCGCAGTTCGGCGCGACCCCGCGGCACTTCGAGGTACATCGGCGCAGCGGAGTAACCAAGACACTTTCCCCTATCACTAAGGCTGGGGCAACATATTAACTGAAAAGTACCATATGACAAGCTTTGCTTTACCGCAGAAATAAGAATGAAAACATGTGGAGATGACAATACGTAATTATCCATTCATGCCACCACAATAATCACGAGGCTAGATCTAGCCACAATTCGACCTAGCTATCTAACCAGCGTCGAGAATCCCCCCCCCCAGGTAGAGGCACAACATCAGAGGACATCAGTTGATGCCCTGACCCACCTCTCCCGGTTATCCTACAGAAACTCAACTGAATTTCAAAGTAATATCTATCGATGTGCTTCTTAATAATTGTCTGGTTTTTTCCTGTTATCCAACAAGAGAAGTACCAAAGAGTTGCGGTGCTTCCTCTGCTGCTCTCTGGAGTTGTAGGGGCTATTACTTCAACACTTTGTTCCTAAAGTCCCGGGTACACTATGGAAACTCAACTGAATTTCAAGGTAATATCTATCGATGTGCTTCTTAATAATCGTCTGTTTTTTCCTGTTATCCAACAAGTGAAGCACCAGATAGTTGGGGTGCTGCTCAAACCTCTGCTGCTCTTTGCAGTTGTAGCTGGTTATTACTTCAATACTTTGTGCCTAAAATCACTCAAGGATTGCATTAGATATCTAAGGCTTACATTGGTGCTAAGACAGCACGACTCACATTTTTCGAAAAATTGTACATGACCTTATTTCGATATGTATCTTTAAGGAACAGTTTTCAATCAGGAGAAACACACGACCTTCATAATTGTAGTTGTCGAAAGACGCCGCAAAATATTTGACATTTTTTTAATGCTTGAGAAATTAGAGTTTTTAACGAACATGAGACCTGCAGTATTCTTTTAAACAATCTTCACACTATCATAACAAAATTTAATCGAAAACGCTGGTGAATTTTTTTAAAAAATTTGAAAAATAGTCCCAGGGGCTTAAAGGGGCTGCGGTATCAGCCAGAATGATTGGGGAGTATCTATTTTGGAGATAATTGACCTAATGGTTTAGCCGCTAGCGTTGTTCACAGACGGACGGACAGACATTTTGTCATTTGATTTTTATGCACCAAGGACCCCAAAAAATTGGATTCTGGCTACACCACGTGATAGAAAATTTTTCTAAATTTATCAACTGGATTCATACACTTTTTAGTAACCAGGGCCCAGTAAAAAGTTTTCTGCCGAAAAATGGCTATTTTTGTGCCCAGCATTCCGTGACTTTAATTCCACTGAATAAACGGTAGCGAGAAAGTAAAACAACACGTAATAACAAGCTTTAATGGAGCATTTGTCATCTAGTAAAGCTCTGGTCATGGAAACGCCAAAACAGGGAAGGCGCTAGTTTTAATGATACTTGTATGAATTCTAATACATTGCAGAACTTCAATTGTCTACGTCTCCAATAAATACTGGGGAAGGTGGTGTTGGAAGACCTTCACAATTAGAACACCTGAAGCTTACGATTCACTTGAGACACTTAAGTGAAGCTTACGATTCACTTGAGATACTTAAGTGAAGCTTACGATTCACTTGAGATACTTAAGTTACAAGCTTAAAAGTTGAGAACATGAAATCCCAAATAGTGATGTAGGGAAGTTCAAAACCTAAAGAAAATCCCCACAAAATTAATATGGATGTCTACTAATGGCACAAAATTAATAAGTTCTGACAAGACTCTGTCCCTCACCAAAAGCAAAATATGAACTTAACAGATCCGTAAACTACCTACATCTATTATGTATATTTTTAATATAAATAGACAATAGAATATTAATGAAAGTAATTGCAAAAATTAATACGAACATTAATAATATCTCCCAAATTATACAAAAAACTTTGATATCAAGACTTTTTATAATTTAAAAATACTACAGAATCAAAGAGAATGTTGCCTGTGGCAAAATGTGTTGACCAGTGTGATTGAGTGAAGACCAATTTTCAGATAAAAATGTTCGTAACACATTAAAATCACTTTTATTTTAACTTCTGAGTATGTTTTCACAAATTTAGACTATCATATTCAACCGTCGTGTGATTCACTTCTTCAAAAGTCTGTCTTATTCTCCCTTTAATCTTATACTCATTTGAATAATTTCATTTTTCAGTGCCTCCCAGGACTGATAATGCGAGGTCAAATGCTTGCGCCATCGGGGATGTCACTATCAACATCCAGTCCATCGACACCGACATTAATGTCGTCGATAGCGTCAACTCCTTCACCGTATTCGGCTCTGTCGCATATCCCCATTCTGCCATCAATGTCTTCGCCAACACTAGCGCAACAATTGCCAGGCGCCGCCTTCATCCCGTTCGCCTCAATCCCTACCGCAGTGGCGCTGCCAGTGCCGTTCCCAGCGATGTCGACAGCAACAGCGCAAACCGCAGTCGCGCAGACAACGAAGGCACCACCGCCGACGTCACCAGTGATGCAGACACCCGCTGCAACGCCCACAGAGACGCCCTCTGTCAATCCGATGCCCGCTCCGACGTCACACCTGACTGCACCACCGATGCCTCAGACGGCATCCATGCCGACGCCCACCCCAGATTCAAAATTTATAAATACTGCCCCATTGCCGTCGCCTTCCACTCCAATCACTCCTAGCTACCAAGGTGTGTATATCATGTTAAATACATTTACATGCTTCACTTGTGCCCATTAGTAGAAAAACACAATAACAGTAGTTTTGTTCCATCAGTGGTAAGGAGTTTTACCAAACTTAAAAAAATTATTAGTCAAAACAACCATAGTAAATATACGCATTCAAATATGATCGAGATTGTACTGTTTATCTAAATGCTCTACAGATTAATATTTCCTTCCTAAGGAACATTTATTGTTGCTGAGATCTAAATATAGATTTGCTATTTTATATTTTTTTCACTGTCTCGATCATAATATTACATTTTCATGGTTTCTTTTTAAAGTTCTAAATGTCTGCTTCTGTTAAAGGTCAATGTGTGTCACGTTTGCGTTTCATTTAATACCTTTCATGGAATGGTAAAATTGGCAAACATTGTCTTTAATCAACATCTTTCATTTCCTACTGTTTGACGAACAGATAATTGGCAAATAATTTGAGATCGAGAAATTATATTTTCATTTATATAACATTACTGATAATTTTTTACTCAATGTTCAGTAAAATTAAACTTTGACAGGTAGTTACAGAAATAATCCCAAGTGACCTACAGAAACATTTAATTGAAACGTTACTTCTGTGAGTTGTAATTTGAAACTATTTCACCTTACTCCAAAAGAGCGTAACTCATACTTCTATGAGTAATATTTTCTGTCGCAAATCAGTGTGTCAACTTCAAGCGCATTTAAATTGAGAACAAAAATAACAATTACATTACATAACATTACAGTGCATTTAAATTATTTTATATTTTGGAATGAAAATTCTTCGTCTGTAATAAACTGATAAGTGAAATGAAAGAAAACACGGATTTGATTGTTTCAATAATAAACACGAAGTTTACGTTAACATATGTTCTGTTTTAGTCAAAGATATTCCACGCCGCTCCAAGATAAGTGGACAAGATGACTTATTAGTTGCAAAAGACAAGAGTACACTTCCAGCAAAAACTCATTTAACAGATAGCAATATGAAGACTCGACATGAGCTGAACATTGGTATGTTGCGAATTCGACAATTTCTTTGCGACAAGAAGTGGGATGTCCAGAGTAATTTTACAGTTGACCCGCGTTTTGTGTCATTATGCCGACAACCAAACGGAACTCACGTGACTCATAATCACAAACTAGATGATAATTTAATTGTTGGCGAAGAACACGTAACACCCGAATGTTCAGGTAAACAAGAGTTATCAAAAGTTTACCAAAAAATATCAAACAGCAAACACTCAAAGGAAATACAGACATCTCCATCAATCCGTTTACAAGATATTTCAGTTACATCTGATATTCGGGAGAAGAGGCAGGATCAACGACCAAATGAATATGTAAAAGAGTCACCCCTAATTATGTCCCACACAACACGCCGAGCTCAGAGAAAGTCGCAATTTAGCCCAACGAGAATTCAAAAGCACACTTCAGCAGTCAAAAGGTGCGCTCCGAACCTGTCATTGGGTGGAAAGAGGCATATCAGCATTGCTCCAGGCATTGCCAAATTACACCTTCGCAAGGGATTGAACGTTGATAAGCGGCGAGTTGTGCGCTCACTCACGGGCATCACGCAACACTCCCGCTCTAAGCTGGGACCTCGCTCGCGACTCGCTCACAAACTTCAGCCTGATGGCTCTTCAAAGCGCCGTAGTCATAAACATACGCCCGCAGACACGTCGGCGGTCCCTGAAAAGAAGACGCCGCCTGCTGTATCAAAGAGGCGCGCAAGACGAGACGCTCGACGTCAAGATGAGTCTCCAACAAATGAACCTGTGGGGGCGAAGAAAACGCGCGAAGCTCGCAAAAAGAGAATTTTGACGACAACAACGGCCACGTCTCCGATACGAAAATTGCGAAAGACAAGGCGGGCACAGGCAGTCCATCAGCCTGCTGTGGACTCTGCAGAAAGCATTCAAAGCTCTTGTCTTTCGAGCGGTTCATCTCTGGCTCAGCCTGCAACCGGATCGCGGAAGACAAACCATGCTCAGCCCTCGCCCAGCAAGGCACCTCAAGTCAAAACGACATCTGCTGTGACCAAAATGTGTCGAAAGTCTGTCCAGAGCGAAGAAGATCCCACCACAGAACGAACGCCATCCACGCACAGAAGGCAGCAACTACAAAAGATGTCACCAACAGATTGCAGAAAGGTGCCATGCATTCCGGAAGCTGCAACTCTTCGGTCAAGGGATGGCAGACGGGAGGATGGCCCGAGACCGCCCCCGTCGGCCGCTCGAAGCGACCAGCGGCTTGCAACAGCCGGTTCCCCTCGCGACCGATCGCCTCCCGTGCCCCTTCAGCGCCTCCCGAGCAGCGCGTCCCGGCCTCCCACGGGCACCCCGCGCCGCGGCCGCACGCCCGTCACAGCGGACTCGCGCGGCGCACAGAAGCTTGCTTCCGCTGATCAGCGCCAGAGGTACGGGCCACCGTCAGCGAAGCGAGCGCGCCTCAACCGAACGCCGTCGGCAGCTTCGCGTCGCAGCCACAGGTCTCCTTCGGTCGACTCTCGGCGCTTGCGCGTCACCCCAACGCGTCGCTATTCGACGTCCGCGCGACCTTCGGACATCTCCGAGGAGACCTTCGCGCGAGACCAGCAGCAGCAGCAGCGCTTCCGAGAGCCCGAAGACCTGCGCTACGCGGACGAAAGACACGACACGCGGAGCATTCCAGGCCAAAGTGCGGGGGGTAAAGAGGGTCGAGCCCTGTACGGCAGGTACGACGCGTCGCCGCCGCCCCCGCCGCCGTCGCCGGCACCGGCACCGCCGCTCCATCGCCGATTCGCCCCCGCGCTCAGGCAGTGGCCGCTCCTGCGGAGGATGCGCACCGCGCTGCTGTCGCCTCTGTCCTGCGTCAAAGCCAAGATCGCCCCGTCGTCCACCTACACGGCTGGGCCTCGCAAAGACCACAAGCTGCGCCAGTATATTTCGGAGACCGAGGCATGAACTGTCCATCATTTAGCAGGCAATTCGCTAACGCACTTTGTTTGCGTGCTAGTGCAGTTTCACTATTGTAGCACTACATAATTGGAAGCTTAAGAAAAGATGTTATGCAGAAAATAAAGCATTTGTGTTCTCCCGCTATTTTTCCATATTTTTTATTAAATATATCAGGCTGGACTATCTCCACATAGTAATTCTTTAGTCTGGAAGGGAAATCAGAAACATTTCGAAAATGAATTTCCCCCAGTCAGACCCTGAGCTATATTTCATATCATTCAGGCCCTGTTTGCATACGTACTGTTAAGCCATTTAAAACAAACACAAATAATTAACACTCACATAATTAGATACAGAAAATCGAAGAGCTAACTCAATCATACATATATTTTGCATATATTTCTGCTTTAGACGTCCTCCGCTCTTTGAAGTGTGTGTACTCAGAAGACTTAAAATCTAAAAATGTATGAGGGTTCAAACAGAATACTAATTTTCAAGATTACAAGCGAAGGCTATTAAATAACGCCTCCTTTGGTGCTCCTAATACTGAAATTTATGAGTCAAGCACAGCTACTGATTTTTTCTGCCTGAAATCTGTGTGTTGAGTAGTTTCTGCGACTGATTACGTCGTTATAAAATATACAAAATTACAAAGTTCTACATTTTTGCTTTGATCTGCTTGATGCATATTTGGGGTAATTTTCTCTCCAGCATCATTTTTTTTCGTCATATTACCTTTGTATACACAGAAAAGTTTGCACGAAAACAATTACCAAGCATATCAAATACCAGTAGTACACATGACTTTGAAATATAACAGAGTTCAGTGGAAATATACGGCAAAGTCGTCGCTATTCTTAAACATCTCGGAATAAAGTATGACTGGTTGACAAGTTTTTTTCTCGTCTCACCTCCAGTGTTCCAGTAATCAGGTACTACCAAAAAAGTCATTTCACGAGTTTAAAATGATCTTAGACCTCCATTTTAAGTGGTCCAGAATTTAATAAATTGGTCGCTCGACTATTTCGAAAAAAATTAATATTTTGTACATAAATTTCCTTATGTATTGGCTGTTCAAAAACACCTTAAATCTTTTTTATTGTACCTAGATTACATATGGCGGCCATGTTCGTTGTACATTGTGCGCAATATTTCACGTTTGTATATTTACTCTTTTCTAAATTACTCAGTTTTGGGTTGCTCTAGCATTCTAGAATAAAACGCATTGGATTTAATAAACTCTGTCCTAGAAATCAAAATATTATTTGTATACCTTCTATGTTTTTATTTGGTCAATATTTGCAACCAAATCTATGGAACTCGAATGAATGAAATTCGATTTTCAGAGAGTAATTTCTCAAAGAAGGGATAGAATGATTACCATATTTTTTTCTGTGCTTTTACACTTAACAGTGTAGCTACTTTTTGTAAAATATCGTAGGTGAATAAAGTACCTCTTAAAAATTACATACTCTTAAAAATTGGAATTTTAGATTTTTTCCAAAATTTCAACTGTAATATGTGTTTAGGGGACCAGATAAAAATCTGAAAATTGTACACATGTTAGATCACTGTGATACCAAACCTAAGTAAAAGTTCAACTTTTAGAACTCTAACTCGAGAAAATTGTAAACTTACATTAAAAATGCTTCATTTACACATTGAGAATACGTTGTACCAAAGAGTAATTATATTATTTTGAAGCTATATTAAACTAAAATGTACATCAATTTAAAATAATTAATTATACTTTATTATTAAAAACTACAAAAGTAGTCTAATATATATTTTTCAGTATTGCGTAAAATTTGCTTTTAAACAAACTTACAACTTGGTATCTACGTTTGTAATTGAAAATATGGACATCTTGATTTTAAAGGCTGAACCGGCTTGTACAAAACGTATTTATTAAATATAACAAATATGTAAATTAAGCGTTTTGTTTTTTCTTTCGCGTTTAAATTTGCCATTCCCTGGTATGAACAGGGTGTTGATTCAGAAGTCTTCTTTTTCACTGGCGATTACAGAACTCGACTGAAACCATGATCATTAACTAGAATGGACAGAATGTACATTAATATCAGTTGACTGCGTGTATTACAAACCACCCTGGTTTGAGCATCCAAGAGAGATATGGAAGACTTAACAAGAGTGTGCACTACCCACGGATGAAAGGGCTCACTTTTCAAGTGAGGAAAGGTCCCCTCTACACACAGATAAACTGTGATTATGAATAGTAAAAAATATATCACATCATGATCAATTGCGCCTTAACAAATTTTTGAGGAAGAAAGCGAATTTCTGATAGCATTAATGCAGTCCAGTAATAGAAGAAAATGTAGCATTGATATTTAAAACGGATTTTGTTTTTCTTAAATTTGTGCACTCTTGGAAACAAAGTTTCGCGTCGAAAATGCCTTGGCCCGAGAGATTGAGGGCGCTGAACATCCCTGCTTGCCGACAGCGCTATCTAACATTTATTTTCGAAACTACGTCCTGTAGATCGAACTGTGAAGATTAAATTTATTATATTGGAGAGCGTATAAAATACTTTAACATCCATTGAGAGCAAAATAGTAGTAGTACAGAGGAAAAAGACTTAAGTGATTCCTGCCAGTGAAACTGAATTGACATTAATTTTTGTAAACGTAATATTTCTTTCATGTTTCGTACATATAAAATGTGTTATTATAAGAGGAGTGTTACATGAGCAAAAGAATGGCTGTGTCAAAGTGTTGTTTTACAACTCGTGTTCGATTAATATTTTATACATTGCCTACAGTGCCTTAAAATTCTCTTAATTACAACATTTTACATTTGTCTTGGCAATTTTATGCATAAAGCGGTGAAAATTCGCTTTCGCGAAGAAGGTGGATATTTCTATTCTGGAGAAATTATAAAATTGATCACTTGTATTAGAAACGAAATATATGCATTACTTAATGTGGAGATAACAATAATATATGTTAACCCTACAGCGTTCGAACATTTTTATAACTATTTAGTTAGCGCAGCGGTGTTTGCACCACCTATGCCTTTTTGAATATTTCTAAAAGATTTCAGCAGACATGAAGAGGACTAATAATACCAAAACATTACAATTTCTTAAATTTAAAAACCAAACAAAAAAGTCCCAAACTCACATGGAACAATCAACACATGTAAAAATTAAATGTTGGCCGATAATAATTAAGGGGTAGAGTTTCAAAATGGGACTTTTTCATTCCAGTCTGCTTTAAGAAACACAAGAAAATGTCAATCATTTGTTTAAAATATTCTGCTGCTAAATGTTTGGGATTAATGCCCTTGGCTAGTGAAAGTAAAAACAATAGAATAAGATAATTCCGGTATATCTAGTCATTATGAAGTTGAGCTAAAAATTTGAAAAAGTCTCATTTAGAAATTCAATTTTGAATATTTTTTTTGGATTTTTGGCGAAAACATTTTCCCGTGTAATCGAACTTGTTTTCATTAAATATTTTTATAAGTGTGTTAATTATTTATTTTCTATTTCAATATATCATGTGAAATTTTTCATCAAATATAAAGATCAGCAACCCCTAACTGCTGACTTTCACAATACTAATCATTTTCAGTATATGCTTGATCAATGCTTAGTCCAGTTAGCTTTCTATAGAATGATACATTTTCTGGATTGCAAAGCTCGTACTTGGCAACGAAATGAAGATTTTGGAAAGATCGCGTTCTGATATTAACACATTATTATGAAGCCTTCTGGAGGGACAAAAATCGCGTTTTCTTACAAATCATTTTACAGAACGACGCATAACTGCAACGGATCCTTATTTAAACCAATATCTCATTTTTCTCCAAAGGTGGAAAAGTTGTGTTTTGAAACTAGACCCCTCAATTCGCCGATTCTCACAATGTGAGAACAATTTTGCATTTATTTCAGTAGCATTGACATTTGATGCATTCGCAGATAACGCTTTGGCATTGCCTGCATCCGTTCATCATTTTATCAATGCTATGAAAGGAAACAATTTGAATATGTTTTCTCGCACACAATACGGTTGCAGGTATCGTAGATAACATCGTCAAGCAACATGAGATAGCCTCAGTATTCTTCTGAATGCTTTGAGTCCTGTAGTAATGCAAAGCCAACTTCTTAGATAAATTAACATCGAATAATAATAATAAGCCCTATCCGATGAGTATGTATATCCCTAAGAAATACCTGGCCACTGTTACTGGCTAAACTCGGTTGACAGATTTTTTAGGCAAAAGTGTTAAGAACGCGATCCAAACACCGCCCGTGTGCGGAAAGATCGAGAGGAGGAATCAAGAATTAAAAGCCACTTTAATATATTGCGCTGTTAAAAATAAAATGACTTATCTCGTAGAGCGCCACAACTGACCATGAATATGCGCTCGTAAAATAAAAAAAAATCACCATCAACAGGAAGACAAGAGAAGATACATCAGAAAGGGAATCACGCATCAACAAAGAATTCTAGCAACTCGAATTCAATTCCAATTTCCAATCAGTTCAGTTGTTGTGGGGCAAAAGTATATTCAAAATTTAAACTTAAACAGCTATTTTTGTCGGGGGATGCACAAACATTTTTTTTACTCTACAGCTACAAAATCTCAATACCCACATAACTAAGACCTCTCACATTAAAGCAAGGGATCTCAGACATATTCATCATCAGAACCAATGACCCACATTCATCATCAAAATCACGTTATCTAGCTCAGCGAAGACATTGCAAATTCAAAACCTTGTCACATTAAGAATTATTGTAATTGCCGAAAATCAACGGTTCCATCATCTTCATTCACATTATATATCAATAACATACGGGAATATATGCACGGAATTACTATTTTATTTATTTATACATAATAGAAATAAAAGTAATATCACGGCAAACAGGATATGTCAAAAGATTTAAAGAACTACTTACAGATACAAAAAGAAGTATTTTTCCTCTGTACTACTACTATTTATCTCTCAGTGGACGTTACAGCATTTTATACGCTCTCCAATAAAATAAATTAAATCTTCTCAGTTTAATCTATAGAAAGTAGTTTCGAAAATAAACGTTAGATAGCGCTGTCAGCCAGCAGGGATGTTCAGCACCATCAACCTCTTGGGCCAAGGCATTTTCGACGCTAAACTTTGTTTCAAAGAGTGTCCGAGTATTTCCATTTCCATGTGAGTTTATGAAGTGTATTTCCATTGGAATGCATTTGTATCACACTAAATCCAAATTTTGGAAATTATGATATACGTGCTGCATCCTCTGAGTCTCATCACCTTTACGTAAGACACCGTAAGACGGTAATGTAATATATCTGCAATAGAGACGACGTTTATGTAGAATGACTCTTTTGTTTCATATCGATTCTACAAACATGCCTTATTTTCGTATGTAAAAACCCAAAACAAAGGTGTTAAGAAACAAAAGAACTTATGTTTTGGCCTATCGTGGCCGACTATACAATATGTCAGTCATTTTCATCTCAACAGCGATTTCCAACGATGTATCACCAATCAAGAACCAAGAGCGAAATCGAGAAAAGGCAAAAAAAGATAACGGATGGTTGCAAGTATAAAAAGACGGAATATACAATGTTAGCTAGTAATCCTGTGGCTCATTCGTTTGTGAGTATATGAGTTTCATTCTTCTCAAGTTTCTGAAATCCACTTGCGTATAGCTGCGAATGTTTCAGAATAACCTAATACAATTTACAACTATGAACGAGTTCATATGCTGTAAACGTTTTTCAGATGATTTCATGATACGCATTGGTCACCTTGGGCGGTATTCAACAGCATGAATATGAAATTTCGCTTTCTACATCACCTTTCAAATGATGCATACAAACTATATGTACTGTGTTGGTAAATTTTCTTCATCAGATGAAAGAGATGTGAGATAAATAAGTGAGGAAATGTAGTCCTCAGAAATTAAACATCTAACCGTACAATAGACTAGAAATGAAAAACGTAAAACACTGATTATATCACCTTAAAATGGCTTGAATTTTTTTAAATACCTTGTGGAGAAATGAGTAGAGATTCGCCATCTGGTAAGCTTTTTAGAACAGAATATACAATACAAAACAAATAATAAACGTTTCCTGACTTACAAATAAATACGAGGATGTAAATTTAATGACTGATAATTTGACAATATTTTATGGTCCTGGCATGCAAAATTGGATTAACTGCTTAAATGAACAAAAAACAACTATTTTTGGAACAAAAAACGTATATGCTACACTCTTTCGAATAATGCACGTACTGTACATAGTTTTTATTGTTTAGTATGTCTAGTATGAGCATGTCTAATATATGAGCATGTCTAATATATGAGTGTTTAGTATGAGCATGTCTAATATAATTAGTGTTTTAATAGATATATTCGTTCCGCTCTTATGTTCTTTCAGACTTTTGCAATGAGTGTTTGAAACCCATCTCATCGGCTAATAATGTGTTGACACATCTAGTGACTTGGAGAACATCGAAAGATGCCAAGATTAAACGTCGAGATTCAGGATGTGAAAGCACGTACATAACCACGAACAGGTGGCCTTCGGGAACGACGCTGACAAATTCCTGGAGACCCCAGGACTTCGGTATGTCTAATAAAGGGAAATGGCGGCGGTACAAAGTTGAAACAAGGCCGGCCCCAATAGACGAGGTCGCCAAATTTGTAGGACAGTAGTTGGCTCGCGGCGAAGGGTCGGGTGTTGGAAATGAAACTTACCCACGCAACGCTCTTAGATGTACCAAGTCGATGCAGAGTATTTTTGTGGTGATCTGTTCTTACTGCCACCTGACGAACATGATTACTACGTCGAGTGTTACAATTATAGACATCGACGTTTGCTGATAATATATTTGCACCATTTTATTTTTCTTAGTAATGTTTAAAAAAACACTGATTTGTAAATCAAGAGACAAGGTAATGGTAAAATTGCTAGATTAATTATTAGAGGGTTACAGGAATCACGTGGTTATGATTTGCGCATTATTCGTACAATTCGTTTTTGTAAACGTCAGGGAGTTATAAGATGTATTTCTTCAGAATGTTATGCCATTTATCAGGCGGGAATAAACATTCGCGAAATAACCTGAAATTTCATCTTCGTCTTAGCAGTATATGAAGGTGAGATCAGATGCTTCGCAAATATCTTGCCCTATTTTTTTCACTTTTTGGAGTAATGCACAAGTTTACAGGATTTTATCTTCCCATGTGATAAAAAATATAACTCATATGAAAACAAAATTTTATCAGATGCTGTAAGTATTTATGTCACAAAACAAAAGAAAGGGGGTCAATGATGGACTTCAGCGAAGTTTTTTATCTGTATCTTTGTTTATCATTTACAACCTTTTTAGCATTATAGCATTTCTTCATCCTTAGGTGATAGCTTTGTCTTTCAAATATTACCAGCTGTTTACAAAACAATTGGCAATACGTTGTCATACGTAATTGCTTCTCCTGCCATTCTTCGGAATTCTCTTACAAACAGGTTAACCGATAAACACGTTGCAATCTTATTTTAGTATCTGATGATGAAGATAATATTTGTGCAATCGGAGGAACATTGTACTCATTGAACAAGTTCTTCACAAAAGAACATCGTCAACTCTGTCCGCGCACAAAGGACCGTACGAACGGAATGTCAAAATGCTTGTGGCTTTTCTACACCTTTAAAATTTGGGCTTCGATGGTATCGCGGTTAGTGTGTAAGGTTCTAAGTTTGCGGGTTCAAACCCGATCGAAGCCACGGATTTTAAGGGTGAATAAATTCTTCGTAGTCGTAGGGGACGTAAAGTCAGCTGTCCCATGTAGAAGATTTACTGCATCCTACAGATTTACAGATCCTACAAGCCGTTGCTTCTGATTACACGATTTAGAGGAAGTAATTTACTCCATATTGGAACATGGTTAATCGATCCAGTGCCAATAATACCTCTCCAGTTGACCTGTTGCAGCTCCAGAGTGTCCTTGGCTGTCAACTGTGGAATCCCATTGGTGTTGGCCGCAACCTCATGATGTCTTCATGAGCAAGCGGGACTGGCGCGGCTTCCCCGCGCCCGCCCAAGCCCAAGCCCAAGCCCAAGCCCAAGCCCAAGCCCAAGCCCAGCCCAAGGTGCATGTCCAGGCGGAGGCCCAAGCCCAGGTGCAGGCCCCGGCGCAGACACCGGTGCGCTTGCGCCTGTCGAACGGGGGCTGCCTGCCCTGGCTGTTCGCCGACCTCGCTTACTCGCTCGCGGCGGCGCACTACCCGTCGCTGGTGGCGGCTCTGCCCCCGCACTCACTCCACGCGCCGCCCCCGCCCCAGCAGAGCGCGTCGCAGCTGTCGTTCCTGCCCGCGTCCGACTCGCGCAGCTCCCTCGCGTCCACGCACTTGCCCGCGCCCGCGCCAGCGCCAGCGCCCGCGCCCTCGTCCACGTCCTCGCACTCGCTCGCGCCCAGGTGAGCCAACCACGCCACGCCTATCATTGCAGGTGAGACATGTTGATTGGTAGTGGCTGATGAATTCGCGAGCTGTAGAGTCGGGAAGTAAATAGTGACTGGATGCTTATAACTTATAAATGTTATAAAAATGCAAGCATTACCATAAGCACCTTAAAAGTATTACAATTTTAGTTAAAAATATGAAACAAATATGACCATTTTTTGGTTGTTTTCAAAACCTTGAAAATTTTGCCACTGTTTATTGAAAATATACATTTCACATTTAGAACATTCGTAATTCCCCTTCTCCTTTGGCATCCCTTGACAGCAATTTTACCTACTAAAGATTTTATTGAAACGCCGGCCATAAATGTATCGGGGAGTCCTTGACGACAACCAAACCATCCGCGAGGCTCTGCGAAGAACTAAAGGCAGACAAAATGTACTTCACTATTTAAATCTAACAATGGATCTCATCTCGGTACCAGGGGCATAAAACATTTGGTTTTAATAACCTTTTGTTAGCTGAACAATGTTAGAGCAATTGTTAACAGGTCTACAATTATGTTTAAAAGTAAATTGACTCTAAAAGTTTGTATAATGCCTCTTTATAAAATACTAAGATCAGAAGCGACTCTCAGCGCGATGGTTACCCCAAGAGGAAGAGATTTAACTTCTCTCACCCAGACGATGCAAGAAAACCACTCAACGCGGTACAGCTGCAGAGCGAGTTCCATTGCGTCACAGAGTAGAGTATTTGAATTATGCAGCATTGAGTAGCAAGGTGTTCTCAAAACGAGAATTTTCGGCGGGAGACAGACGCACCAAACTTTATTTTACAACTGTTTTATACGTATAAGTAAGTCACCTTGTGTTTCCAACATTTCCGAAAGTGTCCATTGGACGACGATGTGTAAAAGGACAGAGACTTCATGAAAAATACAGTACAGCCCTATTCTTTGAGCGTCAAAGCACTTTGCACCATAGTATCATTTCTTCCTATCCCATTTTAGAGGACAAAATTCTACAATCTCTTCTATCAGCTAAATGTTCATATTGCATCACTCAGCCAAAAGACAGAGTCTTCAGAATGTACAACTTAAATTCATAATTCTACTTAATGTTTAATCAGTACTCACTACTTGTGAGCGTAAACAAGCGATGGCCACATTAGCATCCATACTTACAAAGTTCTCATTCTAATAATACTCAACAAGATATCGAATTTAAAAAATGACAATCTTCACATCAAGGTCGTACCATACCCCATCCTAATCAAGAAAAATCAGTTACAATTCTTGCAATCAAAAACTCATCTATTTCTTTTTTTCAATCCGTTGAAATTTCTTCAAAAATTCAAAGCATGTATAATAAATTATAAAATTCAATAAAAAATATGTTGGTCGTAGTTAAAATTTGAAAGATATGCGTTTAGCAGAACATTACAATGATGCTCACCACAAACGTGTTTCTCTCACAACTACACTATGACTAGCGAGTCGTATTAGCTATCTATCGGTCTGACGAACGCGTGTGCAGCGGGGTTGGACGCGTGCAGCGCCGGCGGGTCACCATGCAGCCCCGGCGCCCCGCAACGCTGGCTCGCGCTCTGGAAGCCACGCTACGCCAAGCCGGCGCTGCCAAGCCCATTCAGCTCACCATCGACCTCGACGGCGCCCTCCCCGCCCTCAACCCCACCGCGCTCTCGGGTAAGCTAAGGAACTACGCGCCGGCCTCAATACCACCGCGCTCTCGGTTGAACTACGCACATGGCGCCAGCCTCATCACAATCACGCTCTCGGGGAGCAGAAAAACTACGCGCACGGGGACTTCCTTTTGAATGTTGCGGCTCAAGCCGTGGCAGGTTCGTAACTCACGGAGGCCAGGATTCTCCCCCTAACCCCTCCTTCGTCCTTATCATTCTTAATGTATAACAACTAAACCAATGACTATTTCTTGTAGGTCACATGAGCGCAATCTGACCTTTTACTACAATATCAAACAACATTTTGCTGAGTGCAAATGTCGCTTTCCAATCACTTCATAGCGCAAAATGTCGTTTCCACTCATTGCATACGTCTCTCGCGTACACTTAATACATTTATGCCTAGACGTAAGTAAACTCATTATCCAAGTTACTTTTATAAATATAGTAATGAAAAACAGAATAATTTGTAAATATGAGCATTTCGAATTAAACAGTTGACGGCAAAATCAACAAACAGTCCTCACGATTCCACCAGATAGGCAATTCTGTGTATTGATGAACTCAATCGTAGATACCAGTCGTCATTCTCTGTTGGAGGGCAGCTAAACTATTGCATATTAATACACTCTCGAATCTGTAATGTAATGCTAGGCGAAAAACGTCCAGAAAAGCAATTATTTTGAGAATATATTAAAGTTTATGGTTGTAAATCATAGCCTATAGTACTCGTGGCCTTTAAAGGAAGCTAGCATCAAAGTGTAATCGATATTGATGCAGAGATTATCACACTGTAACGAAACGCCCTTGTGTCTTAAATATTAGTATTATTTGCGCAACTTTTCTTAAACGAAAACTTTGCTTTCCCCTCTCTGGTACAATAAACAGTTATAGGATAAAGCTCTCAGGGAGCACTGACATCATTCCAAATACAGCTTCACGGGCGCGAAATATAAACTATTTTCTGTTGAAGACAAGAACGTCTGTCCGCGATTTTCTCCAAAAATATCTAAACAAACGGCCGAAGCCGATGAAGGTCCATCACAGGAGATACCTCGAACTCCTGAGAAAGTTAGATCGCAAACTACCGAGAATGTTACGAAAGTATGACTGATTCTCCTGAAATTAACATTGCTTCATAAAATCTAGTAGCAGATTTTGTAACTAATACCCCCACTCTACCAGCAATTATTCAATCCAACGTCTAAGAAAAGTTGCGCGAGTAATATCATATTAATGGGATATATCGTCTCCTGTATTATTTCAGTAGAATACATACCTTTTGTGGCTTTCACACGCAACCATTCTTTATAAATAAGGTCTCCAATGAAAGATAACTTAATTATTAATGCAAGGTTTGTTTTCGTAGCAACAACTATAAGTACTATTATAAGTGTATTGATACCAATGAACATTGTTTGTTATGCGTGTAGTGCAAGTCAACCCAAGTGCTGTATACCCAGTGTGAAAGGAACTATGATGGAAATGAACATGTTCTCATGTTTCAGTTTCACGATGCTCTTAGGAAAAATTGAGGCGGGCTTTAACATGCTACAGTTCTCGCACGGGTGCGGTATTAAAATATATACATAATGTTATATAAGCAGAATCTAAAGTCTATCTAGAATTTGTATTTTACATTTGTTTTTTACAATACACACAAGTATAAAAATATTTATTCTTCAAATTTTTCAATAACATAACTTAAACAGATCAACAATGGTAGCGAATACTTTAATATACCAAAAGTATTACCCCTTGGGGGTAAACAGGGGTTACTCCACAGAATTTGTATTTTCCACTTTATTTATCTTTATGCTTGTACCTCTCATATTTCTCACAAACTTTCTCTTGGGGTCGGCTTCAGTTTGTTTATGCTTTCCGAAGTAATTGGTGAAGTTTTGTGAAGGTGTTTTGAGTTTCTTCGTCAGTGTCGCTTTGAGGTGGTGCGTTACCCAAGTTAATCTTGGCCTAATGTGCATTTTCTGCAGTTAATTTCTTCAGAATTTTTATATTTTTCGAAGAACAAGTCAGACCGTGCCAGCTGAGATCTTACAAAATGTTTTAGAGGTTAAATTAGAACAAAAGATCCTATTTTTCGCAAATACAAAATGGGTAGAAAATTCAGAATAACTATTTATCATTTTAATGATAAATAGTTATTCTGAATTTTAGAGCAATTTTTCAAATGTTCTATATGAAGATATTTCTGTCTTTAAAGACAATGATGTGACGTTTTGTATCAATGCACACGTATCACTCCAAATCAATGAAATAAAGTCAATTAACGGGATCGAGACCACACGAACGTGCAACCCATCGGGACTCAGTCATATTTATCGAAGGTATGGGTACCTGACTTTACAGGGGGATCAGCATTTCCATGCTGAATCCGTTGTTAAACCCAGAGTTGTTAGCCCTGGGGATGATGTGAAATTATAATGATGATGAAGACTAAAATGGACCAACATAAACGTACAGAGACACACACAAACACAACCACGCCCGATACGGATGCGGACTCGAACCCATGATTCTTCGGTGCGAGATCGCCAGAACACAACTGCCTTAGCGATCTCGGCTACCCGAATTGGATTATTATTATTATTATTATTATTATTATTATTATTATTATTATTATTATTATTATTATTACATTATTTGCTTATCGGCCATTTCTGACCACGCTTTACGTTCTCTTTCGTGGCTCAGACATATTCTACCCCCGCGAGAGTCATTATGGCGATCAGCTTTTCGGTTGTATCCCTTGGTAAGACAAGGTTGTTAAATCTTGTATTATGAATAATGAAGTGATAAATGATGATGAGACGGGATCGTGGCGTTTTTGAACAATCCTAGCATTTGCCTGTATAACCGAGGGAAGCCACGAATTCCGCGGTCAGGATGGGCGGCAAGGGGATCGAAGCCGGACCTCCTGGCTGTGAAGTCAGTGTGCTACGCAGTGTGCCACTTCGCTCGGTTTATTATCATTATTATTGCTGTTATTATTATTATCATTATTATTGCTGTTATTATTATTATTTGCATAATTATAGTTAATAACATTATTCTTTTCGGATCTTAAAGTAGAACGATATCCTTATGACCTTGCAGGCAATTTGCTCTGGTCAGATAACCCGAAGATCGATTCAGCAATCGATCGGAAGACTCGCAGCGCAAGTAAGGAGGCGGAGCGGCTCATTGCCTGGTTTCGCAAGGTCTCCACTAAGAGAAAAGACGCTGCCGATGGCGAGCAGACGCGGAGTTCCTCTCGAGACGCTACACTGGATTTCGCCGACCTGGTAACTCCGGGAAACAAATGTTATTTATAGTTCGCGACACGAATGAATCCTCACTTGAAGTATACAATATACATTGCTGAAACGAGTCTGGCAACAAAAATGTCAGTGTTGCTGCGATGTCGTGAGCACTCGCAATAGTTACAACAGTTAAACAAATTGTTTATCACACGTTCTAATGGCGGTTCGTGGTAGAATTTGTAGTTGGTTACAATTATGACCCATAACAATAACGTTCTGGAAAAAAACTATGTAACCAGTTGATGCAGACTAAACCACATCAAAAAGTATAAAACCTTTTTACTGCAATTATATAACTCAAGGGAGAATATTGAGCTGATGTTTACTAGCGACACTTTCAACGCACACAGTGGCCAAGTGGCCAGGATGCGCCTCGTATGGATGCGACATCAATGATGTTTTCTAACCTTTTTTAACACCGTTTTAACACATATTAATTAAACCCTATATTTGTTAACATTGATGTCTTGTACTTCATCTTTTTACGTTTTTCCAGTTGACGCTTGTAAGGTACACAATTTGTTTCAAGTAGTTTCTTCACTTGACTTCTTTGACTTATCTCCTTTTACAAAATTTGCGCGTGGGGTAACTAACCCACCGGATAACGAATAGAAGTGTTTAAATTCTGTGACTAAGAAGCGACACCTTAAGAAATGTTCCAATGCTATATAGTTTATAAATTCTGCTTTAAATTTGCATGAAATTTGAAAATTCTGCTTGAAATTTGCAACCGAAGGGCCCGGGATTTCTTGTCCTGCACACTTAATGCTAACTCAAATGCTCCTAAGAATCGAATACAATTTGTGCTTGTATTTAAAATGTACCTATAATTCTTAACTTTCTTGTTAACCATTAACACTGATTTTATTACTCACTACTTAACTGCCTTGCAGTGTCCAGTTTCCCAAACAAAGATAAGCTTAATGAATTTTTAAGATGCGTCTTGCAGACTTTTCGTTCTTCTGCCCTGAGTTTACAGTTGGGAGAGAGTCTTCAAGGAATATATGACAAGGGTTCATGTCTGTTAAAAAACTACCAGTAATAAACTTTTTCTAATTGCGAATCTCACGTATTTATTTACTTTGTAATAATTATATGTACATTAAACTTAAAATGTATCTCTGCTTATGCCACTGCTACATGTAACAGGCAGAGGCGGAGACGAAGACAAAAGGAAAAGCTTCGTCGCACAAAGAAGTCCAAGCAGCCGTTGAGAGCACAAGAGAGAAGCGGATAAGGGCTAAGGCAGCAAGAGAAAGAGTATTGTGGAACGCGAAAGCAAAAGCGAAAGCGGAAGCAAGGGCAAAGGCAAAGATCGAACACGCACTGAGGGCAAAGCTGGAAGCCCAAACAAAGGCATTGGCAGAAGCAGAACTCAGAGCAAAATTAGAAGCGCAAGCAAGGGAGAAATTAGAAGCCGAACTGAGAGAAAAAATGGGAGCCGAAATAATGACAAAAGCAAGAGGGGACGCAGATAACAAAGTAAGAGTGGATACGGAGAACAAAGCAAAAGACGAAATTGAGCTGAAAACGAAGAAGGAAGTAAAGGCAAAAGCAGAAGAAGAAAAAAATGTAAATGCAGGAGCGACAGCGAAAGAGGAAGTAAAGGAAAATTCGAGAAAAGACCCAAATAACAAAGCTCAAAATGAAGCTAATACGACGGCACAGGGAAAACCAAAAAGTGCCATACGTACCCTTAGGACAAAGAAAACAGAGGAGCGAACCGAAGCGCCACCTGGAGCAGCCCCGCAGACGGAACCGGTTGACGACAAGACGAGTGCGGCGGCGGGGGTGGCGGAGAAGGCGGGTGAAGGGGGCGGGGGCGGGGGCCCGGCGGAGCAGGGGAGCGCCGAGGACGCAGCGAGCGTGACCCCGCGCGTGTCAGTGTCCCTGTGCGATGGGCACGACTCGTGGCCCATGCACATCAGCCACTGGCACGTCTCCAGCAACGGAGAGCTGGTGCTGAGCTGCGCGCTGCCCAGCACGCGGAAGGATGACGCCTCGCACCCGCCCATGGTAAGCTCTGCTTGACCTACGGGTGAGAGCTTTTCTTCTCATTTTTTTTCCTCCTCCCCCCCCCCACTTTCTTTTCACTTGTTGATGCCAAACCAAATTGGGGAGTGTGGTTGGAGAGTAGCACAGAAATGATTTGCATTCAGTTCGCAAGCGTTCGCTAACTTGTATTTGGGTTCACCATTTTTTCTTCGTTCTGCCACCAGGAAAATGAATCTCATGAAATTAATGTGTGAAAAATGCAAGGAAGTTACACATTCCCTTTTAAGAGACGTAATTTACTTGTATAATTATTTGTTTAAAATGTAGTATACAGCGAGTTTAATTTAAAATGTGATGAAAGTAAACAATCTGGCCAATTTGAAATTCGATATGTGTGGCCTATCTCTTTACATGCGGTATACGGGCTTAATTTAGAATCAGATATCGAAGGCTTCGCGCACAAATATTTTACTTCTATAATATGTAGTTTCCAGAAAACCAAACTTGAAAGTTTGTAGAAGTACAGTTACTTATGGAGTGACAGGTTTTCTTTGTGGGAAAATGTATGATACATGATATTGAGTACAATCTTTGTACACTAGGAACATGCAAACAAGAACTTTCCTATAATCATTAACTCAGAAATGTCCGTGAGTGAACAAACTATTTTTTGTGCACTAAGCCATCGACATATTCACTCACATCCCCTTTCGTCTTTATTTGTGTCACTTTTAGTGATGATGTGACTAGTGACGAATAATCGTGAAAATTAAATCTAGCCTTTAACTGCACCCACAGAATAAATATTTTGAGGCGTTAACCAGCTGGCGCTCGCACCTCTGATGGAACAATGCATTTCGCAGAATGATGTTATTTTCGATGATACTCATTTGCATTAGAATCTGCAATCTTGCGAGAGAGAAAAACTGGTCAGAATAGACCATTAAGTGCGCACACGAGCGCGCGTCCGTGGCCGGGGCCCCGGCGAGAGCTCGGCAGTCTGGAGGAGGGGGTGGGCGACTCTCGATGCTGACTGCTCGCCTTCCGCTTCTCAGACAAGGATTGGTGGATCCTTGGAGAAGTTGCAGAGAACTAATCGGGTTCGAGAAACGTTTTCCCGGGGTTCTCCCATTTCTTCTACCACTTCACTACTGCTCCGTCATCATTCGCATGTTTATCACCTTCCGCTCAAAAACATGCTGCCCTGCCCAGGAATGGCCGTAAGAGTTAAACACTCGTACCATAATAAATAATAAATGGAAAGCGCAATTGTTTTGTTTTTAAGCTCTGAAGGATAAGAAAACTAGTTTTTTACAATATTAGAAAATGAACCATCAACGCGATGTCACTCCCTCAGCTGAGAGCAATTAATTTCCATATGTATACCATACACGCGATTTCTCATAAAAATCACCGCATGCAATACCCTAAACTACATACACAACAATAGGATATAAACAGACAACCAGGATTTGAAACTAAAATTTTCAACTTTAACATATTATTGAACCAAGAGTAAATTTCTTAGAACTCCATTTTAAAATAAAAATTTAAAAATGTTTTGTTTATCTTTTACCTTAAAGTAATAATAAGTTAGCATGAGTAATAATAACGTAGCATGAGAAAGACGTATTTTGTGCAGCCGCAAATACCGGTTGACGCATTCTATGTTACTGGGGTATTTCGATGAACGTTAAATATCACCCGGATTACGGTATTTAAAAAATCAATACAAAGATCCGTTACAACAAAACTTGTCACTTTTCCAGACAATTAGTTAGATATCAAGAAATAAGTCTGAAAAATGAAGCGAACTCGTCACTTAGAGTCAACAGGGTTATAATAAGAATATTACGAGTCGATGCGGTTTGAATCAGAGTGGTGCAATCCTCATTTGAATGACGCTATGCCGTTCCTTGCTTCCAAAAAAACAAGAGATTTCCAAATGCAGTTCAAGCAGTAGCAATCAGAACGCAGTACCAAACAGGCATTGGTCATGTGAGTCATCAAACTATAAGCTGTTGACAGTCTGAGCTATTCCAGATTATCTCAAGTTGAGATTGTGATGGCGCAGGCCTATTATGACAGTAAGTTTGAGTTTTCTTCCATTTAACTTACACGATTCTTCAATTTCAAAAGAAATGAAGAACTGACTAAAATAAAATAGGATCAAACTAAAATTTACTCTAGGAATAATATCGACAGACTGTTAATTGAAAATTGATATGGCCTACTATCGTTCTCACCATTACGCTCCTTGCAGAAGATAATTTCTGAAATATTTGTAACTAGTTGCATTGACGAATATTCCAAATTTATTTTCGGACGTGCTTTCTCGTGATTTTAAGAAATGATATTACGAGTATGGATGCATTTTCGAATACGTGTCATTGTGTCGAATACGTGTCAGTTAAACTTTTCATTTAATAAAACGGAATATTTAATTTTTGTCTTAAGATTAAGTGTCTGCAAAATAAATTTACTAATGGAAGATCTGCGACAAGTGGAATGTGCTATCAGGCACAAATACAGATATTTACTTGGGAAAGTTTTAAAACTGACCATCGAACAAATGGTTCTATATAGTAATGCAAAGTGTAGTAATATATTTGTTGTCTCCTGATACTTTTTCACTCGTATTCTTCACTCATAATTTACTTTTCTATCCCAGGACGTGGAAACTACTCCAGAAGCTAAAATGGATTCATCAGCGAGGCCTTTCGACTTAATGAAACGACTTAGTTGCGGTTCTTTAAGCCGTCCCATTACTCATAATTCATCGCCGTCCAGACCCTCAACCTCATCGAGCAAAGCGCCGCAGCCGATCAAGAGGACGATGTCGACGCCGGCATTGATTCCGCCTTCCATGACGACTCCAACGTCGCAACCGGCCTCGCCAGGGCAACTGCCGCTGGTGACGGTGTTGGTGACGGATCTGCAGACAGGAAAGGATTTGGCAACGCCCAGCTCCATCTTGCTGGCGCAGGGGCTGACCAATAAGGAACTGACGGAGCCGATCGCGCAGGCGCTGGCGCGGCAGCTGACGACGCTGGCGACGCCTGTGACGATGACATCGCCTCGGGCGCAGTCGTCGCCCAGATCGTCCGCTCAGGCCAGGTCCAAAGGTATGTTATTTCTGCGATCGTTGTCTTGACGGAACATCGCTGGCTGGGGGGAAATTTAATCGGCTACTCTGCTCGGGAGCTTTCCGGAGGTCCCGACAATATGAGTTTGTCAGCCGAAAATTCGCCATTTTCCAGCGCACTATTGTGTAACTTTCTCTTCTTACTAAGCACCTTCGTAAGGGCGGGAAAATTAAAAATGATAC
Source organism: Gryllus bimaculatus (assembly GCA_017312745.1). Taxonomy (NCBI): domain Eukaryota; kingdom Metazoa; phylum Arthropoda; class Insecta; order Orthoptera; family Gryllidae; genus Gryllus; species Gryllus bimaculatus. Next base: position 2,303,364 of record BOPP01000036.1, read on the forward strand.
ACGCGTGAGACCAGTTTTGCGTCTATCTTGAAATCGTTGTGTTTCTGTCGCCTCAGGGGCACAAGGCAGCCGTTGTCGCCCCCCGTGGACCACCCGAGCAGCAAACCCGCAGATCCCTCAGCAACCTGCTGCAGGCGGGAGGAAGAAGTCATACCCTCAGCCGCCCTCCGGTAGATGGCGCGACCAGAAGCCCTCCCGGCGTGGCCACAGAAACGCCCCCCTGACCTCGCACGCAGACCTGCACCCCTTCCATCTCTCGCCGGTAACCGAGGTTAGGCATGTCTCGCGTCCCACAGCCTCGGAAATGCGGCAGTACACCGAGCATCCAGAAAGGCTCAAGAAGCGTAGAAACCAAGGCGAATGGCGTCCACTCCGGAATTCAGTCACGCAGCACCACGAGACTACTCTATCAACTCAGACGTCCGACGAACGAATCTCTGAATCTGATTTGCGATACGACGAGGACACTGCGGTCACGAAGCACACGGAGATGATAGTTGACATTGAGATAGCGCCGGTCGAGACGCATGATGTCGATATGCAGACAGATGCGGATTTAGAGGACATATCGTGGCTGGTAGAAACAAGAACTACGAGCGTTCAAAAGATTTTGTCAGACGATGAAATGTATGTTCAAGACTTTCCCAGCAATACTACTCTAGGTTTACAGCATGCTTCAGAAAATGATTTTCTTCCACAGCAAAAATCAGCTCATAAGATCCCGTTCCCACAACAAAAAGGAACAGAGTACACAGATATCTCAAGTCAGTTTTCACTAAACAACACTCAGTTCTCACAACAAAGTTCAATAAGAAACAGTCAGTTCCAAGAGCAAAATTCAGAACAAAACACTCATTTCTCACAGCCAAATTTAGAGCAAAATACCCCGATCCTACAGATAAACGCTATGCAAAACAAACAGGTCTCAATTTTCTCAGAGCCAACCAAGCAATTCCCTTCTCAAAATTCTGACCATAACATTCAGTACCCCCTACACAATTCAGTTCAAAAAGTTCAATTTCCACACCAAACTGCAAGACAAAGCAATGATCTTACATTGGAAAATGCAGTGGAAAACATTCAAGATGCATCTCCAAATTTAGAACCTAACTTTCAGTTCACACTTCCAAATTCTGCACAGAAAAATCAATGCCTTCGTCGAAATTCGGTTAACGACTTAACATTTTTAAAACAACCACCTGAAAATAACAGAAGCCAACGACATTTACAAGTAGAAAAAAGGCAACAATGTATGGATCTGCCGAAAACACGTTCTAGGAAGTCTCCCAGACTGACTCCAGTATCGTCTAACTCTACGCTTCACCACGCATCACTGACTACTTCACGGCAATTTCAACAGTCAGCAGCAAAGGACACACATCAATTACATCAGGAATCAGAAGCAGATAGTCCACGTCAGCAAATCCGCAAAAAGAAAGCTCAGCGAACAAAACAACCAGCAGTTTCTAAAACAAAAATCGGATTTAAAAGCCAAACAATTAATAATTTAAACAATGATTTAGAGTATTCGTCGGAACCACTACCCGTCGAAATATTTGAAGCCGAAAAAATCAATAAAGTCAGTCCTGCACCACCAACAGAAATGTTCATCTACGATAAGCCTTCCGAAGATATTAAATATAATGTCAATTTGGTTCAACAAAACACGAAATATACTCGTTCCCCTCCTGTTGTGAACGTCCATAAATTGCTCTCCTTAGCATCCAACAGATTACATATGCAACAGTATGCATCACAAGATGCTCATTACTTGGAACAATGCCATAGTCCCGATATGTACCCAGACTTTTATCCGCCAGACATTTCGAACGCAATCTCCTCCCAGGAACCTTCCGTCACAAGCAGACAACAAGAGGAACTAGCTGGAATTGTTAAGAACAAGGTGAAACAGCCTAAGCACAAACATCTAAAGAAGAAAACAGACCAGAGTCAGGTGATTACAGTACATCCTCAACAACCTTTAGCTGTACGTCTTTTGGAACATTACGCCTCATCATCGCGTGAAATGAGACAAAGCAGTTTCCTGAAACTCTCTCAACATTCCGGCGAGGAAGACTCGCTCTCCCCCCAGAAGGACCCCGCGGCTCCCATCCGCCTCCCCATGCCGTACGTCCTGTGGCGCGACCAGCTGGCCAAGCGCATGAGCAAGCCCCCGATGCCGCGCTGCATCCGCAAGATCATGGCGGCCCGCAGCCAGCCGTCGCGCCGCTCCAAGCGCCGCTCCCCGGCCAGCAGCAGCGGCGGCGGCGGCGGCGGCTCCGGCAGCCACACGCCGGAGGCCGAGGGCAGCACGTGGATCTTCGACGCGCCCGCGGCGCCGGCAGCGGCGCCGGCAGCTGCGGCGGCGGCGGCGGCGGCGGCGACAGGCACGGTGGGCGAAGGGGGGCGGCGGCGCCGCCGCCACGCGCTGCGCCCGGCCATCCGCCCCGGGTGGCGCTCCGACTACCGCTGGGCCTCCACGCGCGCCCGCCCGCCGCCCGCCAAGCGCCGCCCCACCGCCCTGCCGCCCGCGGAGCTGGCCGAGCCGCCCCCGGTGAGCGCTCGACATTTCTTACAGTTGAAGAGGTTCGGGCAGTAACGAAATAAGCCCCCGCCAGCCAAAGTAAGACGCCTGGTATTCTTCTTTCTTTTTTAGACCGTAGCCTGTCTTTTTTAAATGAAGAAAATATATTTTAAAATAACTGTCCTTTCGTGCAAATACTTTCACGAGTTCAAATTCTGCCTTGTTCAGACTATCATTCTTTTATAAAGTTTCTTTCCACCGTGTTCTTGGACGACTCACCCTTCTTATCCCTTCAGGTCTGCGATCTCTTGCCACCTTGACCAGTCTATCTTCCAGAATTCTGTCTATGTGGTCATTTCATTGTCTTCGTCTTTCACGGATCCAGTCTGATATGTCTATTTGACAGGTTTGACGTATGTTAGTATTACGTTCTTTATCCTTAAGCGCCTTCTGGTATTCGTACATGTTCATTCGTTCTGGGTGAATGTGCCACTTATCGTGGTATTATATATCTCTTGTTCATATAATGAATGGATTGGGGCAGTTACAAAAGCCGGCTCACCCAAATCAAGCCTCCTGTTATAAGAACTTGTTAACTTGTCGCTTTTGGTGAAAGCCTGGCGTATCGATCAACATGTCTCTGGTACATGTAATGAATAGATTGGGGTCGTATAAAGACAAGCCTCACTTTGACCAAAATAGAGATATTAACAAAACCTCGATTGTCCCTGAGGCTGGTGTCTCCTCTAAGCACTGCACCAAGCTCTTCAGAAACATGAACAAGACATACTTAATAACTAGATAACTAGATAAGAAACTATATAATACGTGTATATAAAATGATTCAAAATCGCCTTCGAACCTACGAGATGAGCCTTCACTGATCGTCTGTTACCCACTCAATTAATTGAGAATAAGCGACATGGTAAGGTCTGTTCTGCGCCTATCACAGCTTTGCGTATGTCTCTGCAAAGAAAATATCCGTTCGAGAAGTGGTAGTGGCCGATCCGAAGGTGTGTAAGAACTATCTATTAGCGCATATTACCACAAAATAAAAAAATCACATGGTTTTTTGGAGTTATTGATCTTTGTGAGTTTAAAATCCGAGTTCTAATACTTTGTTTTCTTTCACTGAGAATCGAACGAAAGTATGTCTCTCTTTGGTTTCTTTGTGGCCAATGTTGCTGTCCCGTCAGCTATTTCGTTCGCAGTTATTCTCCAAATTGACGGGTGCCGCGATGTCAACACTTGGAGAAATAAGTTTCAGCAAGTGGAACATAACGTACAAAACAGGAAAACAGGAATACAATCAAGAAAGCCCCGAACTGATAATGTAGGGTCTGATGAAATATATACTGTCTAAGATTCCAATTAATAATTACTGTCTAAGATTTCAATTAATAATTACTGTCTAAGATTTCAATTAATAATAATTGAAATATTTTTCGAAGCATAATACACCGTACGGCTCCACTTATAACATTAAAGACTTACGTCTGGTACCCCGCCAGCAGGTATTCTTCTGATATCTTCCAACCCATCAAAATGAAAGTTTGTTATTAATCCTCCGAAAGAATAATTCTGGCGCTTAGTTTCCCCCAAAGTGTCGTCGCCGTCCGCAGGTTGGCGGCGCTGTGAAGAAGAAGCGGTCGCGATCGCGGTCCAAGCGGCGCAGGCAAGCGGACGCGAAGAAGCAGGCGGACGTGGAGCAGTACCTGCAGAAACCGCTGCCCTTCGGCTTGCTGCGCCTGCCGCGGCCCAAGCGACCGGAATCGCCTACAGACGCGCACCCTGCCGCCCCATCGCACCTCTCCAGCAAAGCCGACGCGATGCAGTCGCACCTGTCTGTGGGCAACTCGACCCTCCTATCCAAGGTCTCTTACGACCCGGTGCCGTCCGCGGAAACGCCGGGGCACCCCGAGCCGGTCGACGGCGGCGGGGGCGGGGGCGGCACCGCCAGCCCGCAGTCCGCCTACCGCCAGGCCGACGCCGCCGTCACCCGCGCCGTCACCGCCCTCAAGATGCGCCTGTCCTTCTTGAAGGACAATGGCAGCCCTGGCAGCAGTGGCTCGGCGACGCCCTGCGAGTACCTCCTGGCCCCGTCGTCGCTCGGCCAGGGGGCGTCCAGCTTCTTTTTAGGGGTTCAACCCGGCAGCAGACTCTGGCCTACCACTCATTCGCAACAGCACCCATGATACCGAAACATTCGCATTTTCGTTTTGTAGCAACTCGCTCATCTATCTTGCATATCAGACTACCTCTCTGTGAAGTTCCAATTCTCTTATAATGATTCTCACAGAAAAAGAGAAAAGTCCTCAGATGGTATTCCTCAGAGGAAAGACGCCCTAAAATCTTTTAAAATGAAATCATATCCAGCTTAGACGCAAATAATTCAATAATTGACGCCGATTCAAGATTCCACTTACGTATTAAGGTTCTTTTCGTTTCAAATGTAGAATATGCAAATAAATATAGGCGTGCATTCATTTATGCATGGCCGCCCACATGTAAGGCGTTATAATTATTTACCTGATGTGCTTGCTTGTACATACATTCACACGCAGTGCACCATACATTGAATGTGATAATTGAGCACCAAACATTGTCGCAGATATATTAATTTCTTATTACTACATCTTATATTGACGACTTATTATCACAAGACAACTGTAATTGCGTACATCAGGAACATCGAGTAAGAGAATCATGTAGGCAGTTGCAGTCTATTGAAGTATTCAAAGGAAAATATTTCAATACATATAGTTATTGAACTTAACACAGACACTATGTTTATGACGTATCATTTCAGTAAACTTGTGAATGATCACAGAGCAGATTGTAGCTTAAATGTCACGCGAGTCGCAAATGAGAACGGGGTATGACAGTATAAAAACTGAACTGTAAGTAATGGACTGAACTGATTACTAGTAACTGGCGTGACTTCAAGAAGCCGTGACGACGTGGTCTGAGTAACACGAAAAGGAGCTCATTTTACTGGTAAGGCTCGACTGACTGGAGACTGCGAAGGTCAGCGCAACTATTTGGCCGCGACGCGGAAGCGTTATTATATATTATATATTAAGCGGAATGTTAACTTAAATTTAAACCAGCACCATTCTCTTAAACGTCTTTCACACTATCTGTTCGCACAAGCTATGCTTATTTTTTTATATATTAAGCTCAGTACATATTGTACATTCAATACATCCTGTGTTCATCAAATAAGGTTGGTATGCCTTACCGTTTTATTTAAATCAAATGCATTTTCTCTTTGTAATACACTACTCTTAAACATACTATTTCTATTGGCCGCCACGCCATCATGACTTCTTGAAGTCACGCCACGTACTGGTAATTACTTCACAATCCATTACTTACAGTTCAATTTTTATACTGTCATACACCTGTCAACAAAATGAGAATGTTCGTTAAAAACTGATTTTTTTGTAAATTTCCAAAGTTCAAGATATTTTCGGCATCTTCTTACTACTAAAATACCGAAGATAGAGATTTTTCTAGATGAAATGTGTTCATCAGAAACAGACCTTTAAATAAAGTCAAGTTCAATGTCCCGAAAAAATGAGTGTTTATTTTGTAATTGTGCGTGAAACTTAGACGCGTTTGAACTACAAAACTTGTTAGTGATAAGTGATAACACATCTGGGGCCTACTACCTCTCGTTTAAAGCGAAATTCACGAAATTTTGTCGAGTATAAATCTCAAATTTCTTACTAAATGAAAACTCTTTCTAAATGAAAGTGTTTTAAATATATATATATATATGTAATTTTTGAAATTGGTTAATCTTAAACTAAACGAATATTATACAGAAATAAACAACATTTTATACATATTTTTACTTCATATTCATAATTATTGCTTGGAAAATTTTAGTTGTCTTTATCACACTCCTCATAAAAAGGATCCATTAATAGCTGGACAATTAATATCTGGTATATCTAACCCCTTTATTATAATTACTATTATTCAAAATAAGAATGGTCTTCAAATTGTGATAATCCAGAAACCCCCAATTTTATTTGAACGAGTATCAAGACAAAAACAGTATGACGACATAGTAAATAGCCCTAAAATAATTCGTAAAGAATGCAAATAGTCAAAGAATACACAGTGTCATTGCGACTGGTAAACAAGAAACTATGTTCCATGGTCGCGAGCATGACGTTTTCATCGTGGAAAGGGAAGCAGAGCCCCGTGTAGTATATAAATAATGCATGGAAGAGGCGGTGCGAGATGTAATCTTGTAGAAATTTTGTAATATGTACTATCTCTTATGTCAGCTGTCATAGCGGAGTCATCGATCAGACAGTACGAGCACCTTCGATTAACATAGGGATTAGAATTGTCAATTAGAGGGAAGTGAGTAATACGGAAATAGTTCCGAAATTCTTAAAAGTTGTACTTGTTACCAGTTTAGAGACATATTATTTTTGTGAATGTTAAGTTAAATCTAAATATACTTCATATTCTAAAGGGGACTTACAATAGGAAAGGGTCGTATAGGGGGATTGTATTGAACAATTCGCGTTGAACATAGACAGTCGCGAATTGGAATCCACCTGTGGTAAAGCTTAGGGAAAGGTCGCGATCACGTAAATATTTATTTGAAGATTTTTATGAAACTTAAATCTCCGGATGCGTTTGATAATACACCGGGGGCGTTTTGCAAACTGATTTTAACATTAGGAGAAAATACGGCACGAGGGACATTAACATGAACAGCAAATAGACCGCATCAAGAGAGAAGATCCGAAGTACTCCCGAGAATTCAATAATGTGCGTGAAGATTATAGTTACCATGAACTTTAATTCTTGACCCGAAAAGAATTATAATTGTTGTATACGAGAGAATTAAATTAGATCATTTCATGATCTAATTTATTAGCAATATGTAACCAAAATTGTAAATACATATAAAGTTATTTATTTGGAAAATAGGCTGATACTTTGTAGCTAGTTGCCATTAATTCAAATGATCGGTTTTCATTCACAGAACTTCCAGTGATCGCAATTCTGTTTAGATTACACGTCCGCATACGACAGGAAAGAAGAAAGCACGTTGTGCGTCGAAACCCATAAGCAAATGGAAATAGAATGAAGATAACATGTTAGTACAGGTCTCCCCCCCCTCTCCTCACTCCCCCAGCAAAAATTTAATAGAATGTTCAAAAAGATCTCATCCTGTAGATTACGGTGTGAGGAACGTTTGTTTGTTTGTTTGTTGTTGTTGTTGTTGTTGTTGTTGTTGTTTCAATGCCCTAGAAAGTTTCGTTTAGAAGTTATTTAACGATATAAGTTGAAAACCTTCTGCCGAGTGTTTGGCTGGTTGCATTTGTCATGAATATTTAGTTTTGTAGTTCTATCTAGTAAATGTTTCCGATATTTTAATAATTATTTTACTCTTCAGGGCAAACACAATCCAACAAATCAGAGATAATTAAAATTGGTCCAGTCGTTCTTGAATTATAAATATTATAAGTAACCTAACATTGATATAATTATATATCAGTGGGTACATCATAATAGAATAGGTGTTAAGTTGCCCCGCTTTTTACCTCACAAACACATCAAGAGGTTGCATCATGTTGCCTGGTCGAAGATGGAAGACAAATTAAGGTCATTTAATTGGTAGCACTCATGGATCAAGACGAGAACTCTGAATTCTACACAGGATATATTCATGGCTGTCACATTTAACTTCATTTACAAGCCGGCCTAATCTAATTTCATTGACCTTTATTTAAATTTAATGCTCAGTGTCACTTTTAAAACTATCACACATTAGCCCAATGTTTCGATATTGTTCATAAAATGCTAGCTAATGAAACGAATACGGTTTGTATGAAATAAATATGATAGCGTGGTGTGTTTATGATGCTGAATTATATTTTTCAAACTTTAAAAGTACGAATTAAAGCAAAAAAGTTGATAATAAATAGTACCAGAGTATCCAGAGATTCACATTCTCTAATAGAAATCTGGAAAGATATAATGAAAATTTGAATTCTTATTTTTCAGCTAGTTGCATAATAATATACACATAAATCGCAGCACGTGTTGTCTACCATATTGAAAACAAAGACTGATTTCAAACAAATCTAAAAGTTAGAACCTATCTTGTTTAAACCCTTGTTTAAGAATGTAACATAGAAGTGAAAGAATAAACCCCATATTTGTATGTGTACATCGGTGAAATTAAAAACTGCTTTACAAATAAAACTAAACCAACAATTTGCAATACCCTGAACTTCATTTTCTGGGATATTTTGTTTTTAAAAACGACATGTTATGATCACGTATTCTTTCTAGTTCATTTTCCAAAATGAATATTTTGTTAGTGCACAACTATTAAATTGCGACTTTTTTTTGTTAGCACAAAACGCATATATTGGGACCACTGATCAATCTTATGTTTGAAATAAATGAAACTCAATTTTTGCCTATCTTGGCCACCTAACCAATATGTCCGATAATTTCATTTTTATGATGATTCTGCGAAATGTACTTTTATTCATCATGGAGATGGCACGTCGAATGAGAGTAATAACTGAAATAATTAAATGACGGACAGTTTTGAAACGAAATAAAATTCTCAGATTTTATCCGGTGATATAAATACAAATGCTTCTTGAGATGAAGCATAAATTCGAATTTCTTGACGATCTGTTCTAAAGAATATTCAACTTTTATGACATTGACGTCTTTCTTGTTTTCGTTTTACTGAATGGAATATGTCTATGAAATGCATGGGGTAAGCGAAACAAAATTTTGTCATGGTGCTGTGGATCCGCAAATGCTTAAAAATTATATTCTCTAATATTGTTATCATTATTATTAATAATATTAATACATAAATTATTAAGATTGAGGTAACTTAAAATATTCTTCAAAAGTAAAGTTATTGAAAAAATATTTTTGTGTTCGCTTGCTATTGTCTACTTGAAACTTTCCAGTATAGATACGAGAATGTCAAAAAATGCGTTTTTGAAAAATTGTCTGGTGACAATAGAAATAAGCAGGAAATGGAGCACTTGTCAGGGAGAGAAACCATCAAATTTGGAGCTTTCTTAAAAGGTATTTGTATAGAATACCAAAAACAATTAAATGACTACAGAGCATTAAATTTCCAATAATATAGTTCTGATAAACTGTCATTTTTCTTTCGAAACTGGGATATTTTAATAAATGTAAGTTTTTTATATTAATCATTCCACTTTGAAATAATATTGGAAGTGCAACTGTTAAATTATATTTTAAAATCATATCAAGCAGAGTATTATTTTAATTTTTAAATTACATCACTTATTTAATTATCCAAAAAATATAATTTGGTCTGCAATTGATTGACAAAAACATGTCCAAGAATTGTCACTTACATCATTTAAATGATAAAGTGCCAAATTCAACTGATTTGTTTTTACCGAAATACCTAAAACGAAAATTCAAACTTCCAGAAAAAATATATAAAATTCATAAATCAACCACAACTGTATTAACCTTTATAAAAGTCCCTCCTTTCGTCAGAAAGAAGAAAATACATCTTATCAATTCGCACTTGTTGACAGTTTTAATGCCCTGAAAGAGTAACTCTTGTCCTTGACAAAGAGCCGAAATGGATCGGAAGATGAATAAGTTTCAGCGCCCGTCGACCCCACGAACCTCCACATCCCGACGCATAGGTAAGCATCCTTTCCTCAGACACATTCACACACCTGCTACGCACATCGTCATTGATAACCCAGTGTTTCATGACAGGTGAAAATTGTTCATTTAAACAAGTTTTGCCCGTCTTTTTTTCACTATATCAACAAAGTCGGCTGGGCTTGTAAAGCGGCCAACTTTTCCATCTGGCTGAGTACTCGTATTTCTTAGTATTGCCTTTATCGTTGTAGACCTCAGGGACGGAGCAGGAAACTTACCGTGGCTAGTGACAAAAACATCCAGTCAGGAGTACAGTACGTAATTAAGCCTGTTTAAGTCAGACAAATTTACCACTCTGTGAGATAGTTCTGGAAAGACTAATCCCTGAAAATGATAATTCTTTGCAACGACTCAGCGCCACGAAAACAAAGATAGTAACGATTGAAAATCTAGGTTTGAAAATTAAGAGTTAACGATAAGCTAAAAGCCTAAGAAATCTGTCTACACGGTCCAAATCGAATCACCAGGAACCGAAATTCGCCGCAAGTAAAAACAGTGCTCATACGATGAACAGTACAGCCGTATCAGAGCCTGTTATACCCGTAATTAGTGTCTGACGCTTAAACATTCGTTAATATTTCAGCAACATGAAGAAACATTTATTTGTTGACTATATATTAAGCATTTCAATGGAATAAGTAGAATTGAGCAGAGCAGAAACATCGAAAAATTTTAAATAATAATAATAATAATAATAATAATAATAATAATAATAATAATAATAATAATAATATATCAAGGTTGAAGTGTACATGGAAGACGCGTGAGATTTTCTAAAATTGTGTCTCTGAAATCGCGTTGCCCTGTTATAGCGACGGGGCTGCGACGACTGGCTCAGAACCTGGCAACGCTGGAGGATCTGGTGTCTGTGATGCACTCGCACGCCGCACAGGTGACGACAGCAATTGCCTTTTCACCCACATTACAATAACATTAGCATTGGCTTTGGCATTGGTAAACGAATCATTCATAAGTTTAATTTACAATTCCATATTACTATTTACATTAAGACGGCTCCGCACATTTGGCATCCGCCGAGCAGCGAGCTACTGCTCGCCCACCTCCGAGCAGCTGATGAACGCTTCCTTTCATGTATTCAAAGTACATGCGGTGGGTAGGGCGAGCACCGAACGTTGGTCGCTTAGTAAGTAGCGAGCAATCCATCCACACTACTCGGATTTCGGCGAGCAGCCGCTCGCATCCCGCCGCATAGAAGTACATATTATGTGAAAACGCCTTAATGTAACGATTCAAAGTTCCCTTCAGCCCTTTGAACGGGAAGCTGCGTAATGATATGGAGCGATGAGTGTATTGTCATGCTTTTTCGGAACTCTAAAAGTATTTCCGACAGCAAAGAGAAATGATATGGACGCAAAACTTTTGGCACGCATAGCGGTGTTTTATAATTTCTTCCGTATCATCATGCTTGGCATCTAATGGGTCACACGTTGTTCCTTAGGCAGACAATATTGTGTGCCAACAAAATTTCAGCGTATTATATTAACAAAACATTTAATTTGAGAGCAGTTTCCATTATTAACCAATGGCTCTTTGCATTGCTAACATAAAACTCCTTCCGTTTTTTCAAAACCACACTGACTTACCAATTTATTTTTGCAGAAATGGCACAATCAAGAATAATAGAAGCTCTGCCACGCAGGAGCAATATCACTTTCAAATCGCCTTGCACAATGTATCGAAAAGTGCATTAGACGCGTTGCTCAACAGTTGATACAGAGATATTCCATAAACTTAAGACTTGTGCCCGCTTCCCCCATATATTCCCAAATGCGTTAAATTAATAACAAAAGCTAATTAAAATATCTAAAATTATAAACAATATTTTTATAACTTTCTCGTTATCGCTTACGCAGTAGAGAGAAAATTCTGTAACGCTGCGCGAAAAAACGGCACATTTTCCACTGAAAAAATCTTATTACAGGGCCCTGATAACGAAAAACTAGATAAATCGATTGTTACGTTAAGAAAAAACTCCTAACACTTGGTGAAGGTAGAATCCTTGTTTTGTGGGGCCTTGATACATAAAAATCGATTGACAGCAAAACGTCTGTTTGGTGTATGTGAGCAATACAAGCTCCTAAACTATCAGTAGGATTTTTTTCAAATTGAAGAAACCGTTGAAATCTGACCTGAGTCAAATCTCTAAGACTTTAAAAAACTTTCATTGATTAATACTTCACATGAAACCTCAAGTACATTTTCAAAATTTTCTCGAAAATGCTTCCAATTTTTTTTCTTTAAATTTCTTGTAAGAATAAAGTAAATTATACTCATAAATAGGTCTCATAGTTATAGTAGGTCTCCTGTTATGAACTCTGAATTTTCGACAATTGCAACGTTTGAATTTTTCTTCGTCTTTCTACTACTACATAATTGAAGACAGCTTTTTTACCTTCAAATAAAATTTGTTCTTTTCAAAATTAATTGCTTCATTAACATCATTTTTTTAAATTTCAGTAGTTATGGGGGATTTCATGGGGATACATTTCAGTAGTAGGGATTGTGCTAAATATACTTTATGGCATGACATAAACGCCATATTGCTCTATTCTTTTGTGTTATTCAAAAATTACAAACATAATTTTTTGACTTGTTTCTCACGTCGCGACGCGTCGGTAATATTTACAATAGTGGCAATTTACAATAGTACTCTAAATAATACATAAAAACTAGATTTTTTTCTGTGAATACAAGCTCAAAATACCGCATTTTTCGAAACGCATAAACGCCATTTTCTGAAATGTGGCGTCAAAAAATAACAAAAACCAGAATTTCTCAAAAGCGGCTTCATATTTTTCTTCAAACTCATCGTAAAGGTAATTGCTAAGTGCAATTTTTATGACGATATGAAATTCATTCTGCTGTATCCTTTTGTTGTTGTTTTTCAAAAATTACAAAAAAAATTAATAACTCTCATGACTCCCGAACTTGTTTGCCGTAACTTTTAAGTCACACACGTCCTTGGAGGGTATGCAGATGTACAGCCATTTATACACATTTTATTTGTGAATGGAATATCTTTAAATAACTTCCAGTGAAGTTTTTCTAAAACACAAAAGATTGCTGAGAAAAAATTTTGAAATTTCGTATTTACAATACATTTTCTTGAAAACAGCTCCAGGTTTCAACAAAAATTTACCTTTAGAACTAGGTTTTACTATTCTTTAATATTCTGAAAGTAATATTTCGATTGAGGCATGAGGATAGGGCAAGATAGTAAAGAGGGCCCAAACCAAGGAATTTAGAAAACTAACTAGTACGAAAAAGTCTGTTTCATTCTGTACCAACACTAGTTTAATATTCTACACAATGTGTTCTTTATCATGTATTATGGGATTATTCGAAGCGGTTAGTTATTCGAAAAATAAAATTCTCTGATATTTGAACATTAATGGAGAGATTTTGCAAGGCACAAATTCGAACGATGTAACTCTGGACAGAGTTCTACTACTCATGCGCCGGGTTCCAATGGCGCGATTTTCAACTTTTGAACGCAGCGTTTTCGGACATTAAAAACTAAAAATCTAAGGCCAAAATCCTCAGTGAAACGTTTCTTACACCGTAATCTAGAGGATGTAATCTTTTTGAACATTCTATTACATTTCTGCTGGGGCCTCTATGGTATATCTCTTCCACTCACCTCTTTTCAGTGCTGCATTCTACCATCTTCTTAAACCCTTATTGAGGTCTTGTTCACTTCTTTCAACCCCCGTGCCCTCGGTCTCTCTCCCTACTTCTTCCTTCACCTCATTGTACAATTAGTAGTCTTTCTCTTCCTTCATGCTTTTAATGTGTTCCGCCCTGTTAAGCCTCGCAACTCGGAAACCAGATGTCAGTCTCGGTTCGTCATGCAATCCATGATTGCATGTACTTCCTCACGTTCCTGTGTCTTGCACCAGTCTATAATAATTTCTAATAGAAGCATTATGTGGCACAGGTGCTGGACAGCACCCGCGCCCGCCGCGGGCCCCCGCTGACGGAGACGTCCTTCTCCCGCCCGCCCTCGCCCTCTCCGCGCCACGCGCCGGCCTCCGCGCGGGCGAGCGGCGCCGCGGCCTGCCCTCCGTGGGGGTGGCTCTTGAGCGACCTCGCGGAGCGCCTGTACGTGCCCCAGCGCGTGCCGCCCTTGCCGCCCCCCTACATGTGGGCGGTGCCGGCGCCGCCTCCGCCGCCCCCGCCACGCCTGTTATGGAACGTCAGTCGTCAAAATATTTAACAGTTACCAGTTACCGTCCGTTCAAAACATTAAAAAGTAGCTAACATTGGTATATGTACTGCTTTCAAGAAATGATACTCAATTTATAATATTTTCCTCATAACACAGACAAAATTACCTTGATTGATGTGATAAGATGTCGCACTCTGGAGAAATCAATCCCGTGTGGAAGCTTCATTTGCGTTACACTGCGTAACTGTCTCTTCACCAAAAATAAAGTTTTATGATCCGAATATTTCTTTCACCAATACGGTTAATGACGCCAGAGCGATAACGGTAATTCACCTGGATGATGTCGGCGTGCTGCTGAGAGATGGCGGGGCGAGTGGGGAGGGCGATGGCGCGGGGGCGGGGGCGTGCGCGGGGCGACGGCTCGATCGCGCGAGGGCCTCCGTCGCCCTCATCTCCCGACTCGGCACCTCCGGAGCAGCAGCCGGACGCGGAAGGCCGGCGGCAGCGACGAGAACGAAGGCCGACGGTCCGGGCGCCAACGACGTCGACGCCCGAAGGCCGCCAGCGCCGTCACGCGGACGACCCCGCGAGGCGGAGGTGCGGCGGGCGGCGAGAGGTAGGAGCGGTGC
>BOPP01000036.1:2319039-2331096 GCA_017312745.1 Gryllus bimaculatus
GGGAGGGAGAGAGAGAGGAGGGAGGGAGAGAGGAGGGAGAGAGAGAGGAGGGAGAGAGAGAGGAGGGAGAGAGAGAGGAGTTAGGGAGAGAGAGAGGAGTTAGGGAGAGAGAGAGAGGAGGGAGAGAGAGGGACAAATAGGGAGAAAGGGGGAGAGAAAGTGAATGAGAAGGCAAGGAAGAGGAAGGAGATCGCACGCGGTTGGTGGCTTGTTTGTAAGGGTTAGTCCCGCATTAGCCTGGTATAGTTTCTAGAACCCACGAAAATTTACCAATCAGAGTAGCCGGACGCTAAAACCTCCCGAATTTGTTTGAATTTGACCTGGTTATAGATATACGGTAAATGTAGCCAGTCTCGAAAACCCACCAGTGTTGGGACTCAAACCCTAGGACCTCATGGTCAGAGACATTGCTGTGGCAATATTGATGCTACGCTTGGGGGTAGGGAGTATCCACCGCGCACGGCTTACTGGTATCAGAGTGTGTGTGTAGGGGGAGGGGGAATGAGACTCGCAGTCTTACTCGCTACCTCCTCAATTACCTGATGACGGTCTGAATTGACTCAGGGCGGTTGCCACATTAATGTTCCTAGGGTTGGAATCCCGGCATTGGTGATTTTTTTACAGTAACTACATAGGTAGACCGGATTCAGCCACTGCATGGAGGAGTACCCTAAAGTCTGGCCGCTCTGATGAGTTGTTTTCCGTAGTTTCTTCAATGAATTGCAGGCGAATGTCGGAGCACTAGCCTCACAAACGGGCCACTAACCGTTTGTGATATTTTCTTCGTTATCCCGGCCCCCTCTTGTCCTCTTTTACATACACATATGTGGAGGGGGACTATCGGAAGCTTAATTTGTCCCGGTTGAGGCGAGGTCCCACTGGCAGATATATCTGGAGAGGGAAACTCACAAGTCGACATGTAAGTCGGCAGTATGTCGACATGTAAGTAAGACATGTATGTCGACATGTAAGTAAGACATGTATGTCGACATGTAAGAAGTTGTTTTCAATCCTCTACCAGAGATGGACCTAATTTTTTTCCCTAGTAAAGCTTTAATTGAACCGCATACCAAAAACTGTCATGCAAGCGCCACACTTTGATTCACGGTTGTGCTCGGACCATACCCACCGGCAGCTAGTTGCCCGTCGTTCATCTTGGTGACGCTGTCTTCACTTCGGGGACAGTTACTTGGTTACTTGTTAGCACGATTATACCACACTCATTAAGCGTCAATTGTGAGGGATAAATTAACATTTTCTTTGCAACTGCTTTAGATCTCACCCATCAACTCTTCATCAATCAGTTTTGCTCTCCACCCCTCCGTAAAAGTATAGGCATTTGTTGGTTTTAAAATCACACCTTGGGGTAAGTAGTCCAACGTGATAGTCACACCCCTCCAGACTCGACTAAGTAGTTCAGGTCTGCCGAAAGCAGTAGCCCTATACTTCCATTCAAATGGAATGTTCCTTCTAATTCACGAGCTGGAAGAAAATGGGGACATTGTAATCGAATCGGGAGATGCAATATCAAAAATTTAGGTCGTAAAGAAGCTCTCAATGGTATCCCCCCTCTCCTTCCATATCGCGATCTTTATTTAAATCACAGTACAGGGTACAGGGAGTAAGGAAGAATATGGTAAAGGGCACAGAGCAGTGATGCGGTGAGGCGACTGCAAGGTGGAAAGGAGAATTGGTAATGGGAGGAAGTAACCCTGGCAATACTTAAGGCATTTTTGAACGAAGCTCCCCTATATCATAATGAACTTTTCCGTCTTCTGCAGGTGGCGCCTGGCGCGGTAGGCACCGCTTTCCCTTCCCCCGCCACCGTGGCAGAGAGCGCCACCGTCACCCCCGCGGGCCACCCCCGCCTCCGCTTCACCTTCCACGCGGGCAGCCACGTGTCGGTGGACGCCGTCGGCGCGAGGAGCCCGCTCAGGCTCATCCTCGACGAGGACGGCGGTCTGCGAATGGGGACGGCCGCCAGCGCCGCTGGCCGACGAGGCGCTCGCGAACATTCCCCCTCGCTGGGGTACTCCGTCGGTAGGGATTGTTTAAGTAGCAGATGTAGAACGGCGTAGGAGATTCATCAACAAAGAGCGGAAGCAATGACGCGTTGCGCAGGCAGTGTTCACAATCATTGTTATCAGGAAAAGGAATGAATTCTTAGTCTAGCTTAAAATCGAAATAATTATATGGTGATTCATTATCACCGGGCCTCGCGGTTGTTTCAAAACTAAGCACATCTTTCCGATACAACTAATGATATTTTTTGTAAAGAAAAATTTTTACATTGAAAGGCTACGTAAGGGCTAGTGTTATGCCAACATCACCGAGCAAACGTTCTTCTTGGTGTCCAGGTGGCATTGTTTAAACACAATCGAACTTAAAACATCCAGTACTCGAGTTTGTTAGTATTCAGTTTTTTATAGGATTCTCATCAAAGTTTTGTATCTTTCCTTATTTCTTATCAGCCAAACAATTGATTCTGTTCCCATAGGGAGCTTCATTACTCTCATATTCTTCTTAGGTATGGTAAAGGAGAAAGCATGTGCAGGTTAACGACACCTGTCCACAGAATGTCTTGGCGTAACAATATACACAATAAAACCAAACATTGATTCATACAACGATCAACGATCGGTGCAACGGCAAACTTCTCTGTCAGTAATAATGAAGCTGTATCGAAATGAGTATCATCATGCAACGAGCCGCAGCCATCTAATAAAAGAGTTATACAATGGGAGTAGAAACGTTATTAATTATAAAAGAGGTAAAAGTGTAATTAAATTTTGCGAGTAGAAAATGGTGCCATACGAAACCAATAGGCTGAGTGGCGCAAACCAACGAGCAAAATAAAATTACCTTAACTTCTTGTCACACACTACGTTTTCAACAACTTAACTGACTTTCTATTTACTTTTCTTCAAGTCGGCAAATGACTTAATGATACGTTAAAGCAGCAGTAACTAATGAGATCAGACGGAAGTATTTTGTTTTACTTTGTTGCATTCATGGATTTATCTGAACACTCGAGCAATGTCTCAGTCTTAGCACTAGTGCAAACTAGTGGTGCTAAAACATCACGTACTTTCTCGACCGTACTTTCACATATAATTAAGAGAAAAGTACTCAAATCATCGCAAACTTGTTGGTGGCCTCATTTTAAATTGTATCTTCAAGGAACAAATTTCTTCGAGAAAATCTATCTTTATAACAAGTTGTAAAAAGACACAGAAAAAGTTTTGATTTTTGGCAATTTTCGACAAATTAGAGTTTTCACCGAACATGAGAACTGCACTGCATTGTCTTAAACGTCGTTCTCACTGGAGCCATTTCATGATGGAGTCTCTTTTTGTGTGGAAAAGGTCGCAGAGGCTTCGTGTAAAGTATTCCCCAAAATTAATATTTCGGTTCCCAATTCAAGAACCCGTGACATCTGCTAGATTGTTGGGGAAAATCGGCTGAACAGTTTAGCCGTCAGCGTTGTTTTCCGACGGATGACGGCCGGCCGGCCGGATAGGTGTTTTGCCGTCATCCAATTTTTCGGTATCAAGGACCCACAAAACATTGAATCTAGTTATACCATGTGTTAGAGGATTTTCTAAATTTCTAAATTTAGAAAGTGGATTTATCCTTTTTTCGTTTCTAGGGTCAAGTAATAAGTGTTTTTCTGCCAAAAATCGCCGTTTTTTGCGCAGCATTACATAACTTTCTCTCAACTATGTAAGCGGCAGCGAGAAAGTAAAAATTGACTTTTATGCTCACTGTGCACGCGCAGAAAGAGCTTATTTTATTAGAGATGTCTATAAAATACCTTATGTTCTCTTATAATAATTTATTCGAGACTGACCGGAAAGCAGCTGATTATTGTACTGTTTTACGGCAAGGAACGTGTTCATTACTGAGAGATTTTTTGACGATTTTTTCTGGACTACACAGTGTCGCCGTCTTCTCGCCGCATAACTACTGCTTACGAAGAACCTTGAATGAGCTTTGCATTATTTTAAAATGTCGTGGTTAAGGAATGATAATCCTGTCATAGATCTCGTTTGTCAACGCATATAACTTTTACTTGTGGCACAAACCACGCCCTCATGTAGTTGAGAAACAATCTACGATCAGTAAACAATATAGCAAAGGTTCCGTGTCAAAAATATATTTGGGTTATCTTGCAACACATACAAAACAAGCACTTATAAATTGATATTTTTGGAACGCTTTGAATTAATTGTAATTAAACAATCTATTAAAGATCGGTAAGACAGTATTTTCTACTCATTTCGGAAGAGAATGGCACGTTTTCTGTGTTACTTTTTAACTTCTCTCGCATCTCGCTAAACAAAATTTCCTGACATCTGCTACATGGAAACGTCAAAACCTGCAGATGTTGCATCTTTTAACATTGGGCGTAGTTCCTTTATTTCCAAATTATCTTCCATTTCAACATCCACTACATCGATAAAACCAGACATTCTCGTTACAATGAAAACTAGCCAAAGCTAGCTACAGAATGGCCCAGACTTTTTCGTAGTAAAGTTTTCTAATTTCCTTTGTGTGAGCTAGCTTTACAGTCTCGCATCATCCTCTTGCCAACTGCCATCTATCGCCGCCCAAAATACTTTTACTTTTCATATTTTCTCAATTTTTCAGTTTCCTAATTGTACAACCGAAGTATTACTTTAAGAATATTAAAGAAGTATAAAACCGAAACATAAATAGAAATTGTCATTGAAATATTTGGAGGCGCTTTTAAGATGGCGTGTCAGCGTTACTATAAATGCGAAATATAACGACATATTATCACAAAAAGTTTCATTTTTTATGGACAACCAAGTCAAATATTAGAATATTACAATAAATAAAAACTTCAAAGTATGAGACTCTTTTTCATAGAAACTTTTTGAGTTTTCGAAAAGCGTCAATTAAAGTCATTTGAAGCACTGTAATTCACGAATGCAATAGTGTTTACAAATCGCTAAAAATGTGCACATTAACGGGATGAGATATATTTTTAAAAATTAATTTTTGTAATGTTTGAAAAAACAAACTTTTCTACAATGAACGTGCAATTAGCACTACCCGGTGCAAAAGTTTGAAGAAAAAATATGAAACCATTTCTGGGCATTCATTTAACCGTTTCTGGAGGTTTCGGAGCTCATTTTCACAGAAAAATTGAGTTTTCAAGAAACTTTATCTGACATTATTTAAGGAACAGATACATATAAATACAATCATGTGATCAAATCGCCGCTTAAGTTCAAATGACGAGAGAAAAAATGCCAAAACAATTACATTTTGAAAAAACAAAAGAATAGAGCAGTATAGGGTTTGAGTTATCTAATAGAGTGCATTTACCACTATCCCTACCAAAAATTTGAAGAAATATTTGGACCCGGTTTTTGAAAAAATCATATGTTTTTGAATTTTTTTAAAATTGCAGATATCGGATGCCATAATGAGCGAAAACTACCATTTAAAAAAAATTACCTTCACGAAAGAACTAATTACGGGCAACTAGAAAAAATATGTCTTCAATTCGGTTGTTGTAGGAAGACGCCGAAAAAATGAAAACTATAGCAATTTTTAAAAGTTTAAAGTTAATCGTGAAAATCGTACCTTGCTATCTTTTAATATATGTTTTTACTCCATTGTTACAAGCAATATAGAGAAAAAATTTAGAACAGTTTTTCAAAAATTTGAAAAAATCCCACGGGCGTCATGTAAAGTACCTCCAAATTTTAAACAATGATCTTCAAAATCTCAATGCTTCGACTCCATCCAGATAGACAGGGATTTCTTCAATTTGGAAAAATCTTACGCATGGTTTAGTCGCTAGTGATGTACAGACACAGAGGCACAGCCAGACACGGATGGGCGGACGTTTTGAAAAAACCAACATTTTTTGGTATCAGGGGACCCCACAAAGCATTTCTGTTCAAATCTCGCAATCGATTTTCAGCAACATTACATAACTTTCTCTTTACTACGTATATTACTCCATATATACGTACGTTTACGAGAAAGTAAAAACACAAGAACAACGAATGAATATGTGACAATGCTAACAGTACAAGTGATTGAGGAACGGCTATATTATAATTCATATCAATGACATTATTTAATAATCGAAAAACATCCATAAAAAGAGACTCGAATAAAATATTGTACATCACATAGGAAAAGGTCCTTTTCAGAACTCGACAGAATTCCCTGCCAGTCTCGGTGAACTCTTCCGTCTCCTCAAGAACAGATCGACTTTCTTGCGTTATGATGTAAATTACTCTTACAAGTGCTGAACAGCATTGAGCTTGGTCTACCGGATGTTGCAGCGCAGAGCCCGGGCGAGGTGGCCGCCAAGTGCGTGTGCCCGAGGCCGTGCGGCGGCGCGAGCGCGCCCGCGTGCGCGCGCGGAGCAGAGGCGGGCGTGCGGCGAGCGCAGCAAAGTGAGGGCCCGGTTGACGCCGCGTGCCAAGCAGAGGTAGCGCACGCCCGCCAACACGAACTAGGGACGCCAGCGACATCGCCAGCCAAACAATCACGTGTTTGGAACCTTACACGTAACTGTTAGTTACTATTAATGTTCACGGGGGAAGGTAATGTGACGGTGTTCGCGTTTATCATTGAAATAACAATTCGGACCATTCAAAAAGAAATGAGGATCGTCACCTCTATGCTCAACTACTCTAATTAATAACATCCAATAATAATCGGTTAAATAAATAAAACTGAAAATCATTTATATAATTGCAGCGCTATTAAATTAAAGAAGTAAGATAAATGAATATTGTCATGTTTATAATAGTTATCCTATAAAAGATTCGAAACCCCGCCTCTGTGAATTGCGAAGGAACAATGGTGGAATAAGACGTAGGGATAAAACGAGAAAACTTGTCACTAATCTGATTTGTGTATACTACAAATTCCATATGAATCGACATAGATACAAACCCCTTTCTTCAGAAGTGGAAGATGAGAAGTCAATCTAAGACACCTCTCCTCACCAATTCATCCCTCCCCCTTCCCCGAAAACGACTTTGTGTCTCTCAAGATTTCACCTAGATCAGTGATAATAAGGTCAGTAGCTCGTATAGCACCATCGTGGCACATTACGTGCTTCAGATCAGTACGTTCTCTCAGTTTTTCGACAGCAATATCGCTGTCAAAACTTGCATCGCCACCTTCAAATCCTGTGTTCGTATAAGGATATAAAACATTTATTCCGTTAAAATATGAAAAGTAAAAAATAAATGAAGAAAACTAAAATTTAAAACAAGTAAAAAACATAAATTATTAAGTAATTCCATATATTTTTCTTCCTCCTCACTAATTGTATCAGTCGTGCAAATTACTAAAGCTTCTTTCATTTCTGTTCTATTCTGGCGAGCTCGTCAACGTCCTAGACGAGAGACTTCATTGTACCAACCGTGTTACCAAATCTCAGTAATGGCAACAGCCCTGACATCACTGGCCTACGGTGAATGGCAAAGTTGTCACCTAAATGTAGGCGTTTGGTGGTTTTGGAACACACCTCTCACAAGAATATTTTGATTCATTGTTGTCGTCTTTGAAAATCCCAATGTCGTATAAAAATTTGAAGTGAATTATATTAAGCCATCAGCTCTTATCCCTTATTGCAGTGTTATTCAAATTATGAGGCGCACCTCCCCAGGAAGGCATGAAAGTGTCAGAGGGGAGGCGCGCGAATGTACCTTCCTTGATTTAACGAATGGGGGAGAAAATATTTGCATAACACGTGATTGCATTGCTCCCATGAAAGCATCATTGTCAATTAGCGGTGATTTTAAATGATCTCTGGCAGTTGGCGCAATAGAATACGGCTGCCTTGTGGCATGATTCATTCTTGCAACACTATCCAAATGGTGGTCTGTGAAGAATCAGTATCGAGGGTTAAGTAAGAAGACCTTTCGTGTTCTGACTTCTTTTCCCACTTCTTATGTATTTGAAAAAGAAAGTTCCGCCATGCAGGTGATCAATAAAAATATAGGTCAAGAATAAATTTCCACGAGGAGATGCGCGTACTGACAATTCTAAATTAGTGCCGAGATTTGACGGACGATAAACACGTCCATCCATCTCACTGACTTTTATAAACTGTCAGTATGTTCGTTTTTATAGTTTTTCTTACTTTGCCAAACATAATTTAAATTAATTAATTACAAGAGTGAACAGTGTAAATCACTTGCATTAATTATTTTGGACACTGTAAGTGTATAATAATAAAGTCTACATGATGGCCTTACTTTTAGGGAAAAATAGTTTGTTGTTAATTTTTATTAACAATTTGACTTCAATTAGGGAATGCGTGTGCAAAATTTGTTACCTGAAGAATGTCACAGCAGCAAAAAAATTGAAAATCACTGCCTCTTTGTCCCCAACGCAAAGGAATCAACTTAGAGCACCGAGAAAACCAAATACATTTAGGATCCAGCTCACACTTCACTACGTATGTTCTAGTTGGCGGCCAGGCATCGGCCATCGATTAACAAAACAAAATTTAGTCTGTGCAACGAAAAAGTTCCATTTTTCAAAATATATTTTTTCTCAGATCTTGCGGCGTTCGGAAAACATTTTTTGGTGGCAACATTAACGAATAAGATCTCCCAAATACTGTCTGGTTCCTCTCCAAAAAAGGAAAATTTCCGAGAAGACTAAAAGAATGCTAAAAGAATGTCGAGAACTTGTCAAATTATATTTAAAAATTACAATACAAGTACAAATTAAAGTACGTATTAATGACTAACATGATAAAACACATTAGGAGTTAAATGAAACGGCTAGTGAATGCTGTTTTCCAATTCAATCAGTTCTCATAAATAGTTTTAATCTCCCCCATTATAATATTGTTGTCTTTTCAAGATACGTTTCACCCTCTTTTCGAAAAATCTTATCGTAAATAAAGTTTTCCACCGTACTATCTTTGTCTATTTTTACCTAGCATTCCACGAGTTAACTTTTATTAACTACTTATCATTACTTTCTTGATTTTGACTGCTTCATTCTGAATCAATTATGAATTTATTACTGTTTTAAAAATTGTTTTTTATTAATGTTTCCATAGAATTCTTTATTATTCATCAATCGATTATTTCCGCCAGCATATTTTGGCGGAAAGTATGGATACTACTGTAAATAAAATAACACAAATGCATTCATTTACACTTGGCATGTCACCAGCCGGAGACGACATCACAGACAACAGCGATTGGGAACGAAGAACACGAGAAGAAAACCAAGGAGGCTTCAACAGAGTCTGCGACGAATGCAACGACGAGCGCCGAAATGGAGAGAGACATGAAAACGGAAGCATCGGCGGCGGCGGCGGCGGCGGCGGCGGCGGCGGCGGCGGCGGCGGCGGAAGAGGTTCGGTTGAAGGCGAAAGCGAGGGCCGGCGTGAGAGCGAAGAGGACGACGGCGAGGGAGGCCGATAGCGACGCGGGGCCGCGCGTGGGGGGCCAGCGCGTGGGCGTGTCCCTTCGCCAGGGCCGCGTCGTGTACCCGCTGCCCATCTCCCAGTGGCGCCTCAACCCCAAGGGCGAGCTCGAGCTCACTTGCGTCCTGCCCCGGCCTCGGCCCCGGCCCCGGCCTCGACACCGACACCGACCGCGGCCCCGGCACGGCCGCGCTCAGGTACGCGCTCAATCCCCTCCAGGGGGCCTTTCAACCTCCCCCCCCATTTGATGTGTATACAAACCTATCAAAACTTGTAAACAGAATTTTCTCACTAATAATAATAATATAAACAAAATAAAGAAATAAAATATTCTACTTCCCCTTTTGCAAGGTGGACCTCCTTATGACTCCCCGTCGACTGCACAATGGAGCTTATTGTCTTTTGAACATTTGATTCATGGTTATCCAATTGGACAACGAAATCACTGAAATGTTCGAATTAGTAGCTAGTTTATGAAGTAGATTAAAACACCTTAGATTTTTAAAACGGGCATACTTGTAAGAGCAAGCTTTATTTGTGGAGGCGTAAGTCTTACAAAGTACATCCCGTAATAAACATTACGCCGCTGCTGTCTTGAAATCAAATCGCATGGCGAGTCCGTTGCTCTGCTTTAACGGGTTTGTTAGATCTTCGGCTAGCAGCAAAAATTCCGGAAACGTTTCTCTAGTTCACTGTAAAAATCGCGCTAATCCCGGGTAAGGGCGTGTTCAACCGAGTTCAAACTTCTTCAGTAACAGATATAGATATCAATTTGTTAAATGTAACTAACCAAATTTCTTTACTATGTTCTAGTGAATTTGCCTTAATTTATGAAATGAAATAACTTTCGTGATAAAGTGCTGTTGATATCACAAATGAGTCGCAAATGTCTAAAAATGTGTACTTCCTATCCGCAGAAATAACGGCCGTACGATCGCAAATCTTTGCTTTGTACTATTTATGTCATTCATTATCTGCTTGCGACAATGTTACCTTTATTGATTTATATACTGCCTTACTTATACTACTGTTCTGCGGTGTCGATTATCGTCAAAAGGTCACACCGCCACGGGAACAAAAGAACCAACTGTTATCCCGTATTTCATAACTAGTTAGTGTTTCTAATTATTCATCAAAGTCATACAATTTATGAATTTGTCTTCTACTTGACCTATCTATTCGTATAAAAAGTGCAGTATTCAGATTAAAAACGAAGTTATTCCAAGCTTTATATTAAAATAGATCCCACAGAGTTTATAGACAATCACATTTATTTTAATCACACAGTCTTATTAGAACATTAATCACATCAATCTTATTAGAACATTATTTATTCAGATTTTCTGCAGTTTACAACGTTTTGGTCCTCATGCTGCATCTCCATCATCAGGTAAAAACAAGCACTGAAAAATATAAAAATGTAAAAATATAAAAATAGCAAATGACAGTTTATATATACATACTTTGACACATATTACAATGTTAGACAAGCAGAAGGCATAAGATGAGGTAGTTCTCATATGAAAGCCATTGATGCAAGAACAGACATAATGAACATAAATAATAAAATCTACAATTTACATAATAAAACTCATCCCAGAAGTAAAGGAAACATCAACAAATGACTATATCCAACTTGAATCTAAAGCCATGACAGAATGTTTCAATTTCGTGTATTTACTATTAGCAGGCGTCCATGGTGTGGACGCTGGCAAACTGAAAATATTGTGAGGGTACGAGTAGGCGACCAGGGACGAAGACAGTGGGTGGGGGGACGAGGGGAGGGGAGATGACAAAAGAGGGGAATAGAGCGTGTTTACCTTAACCCTCTAGGTTAAGGTAAACATGTTGAAATGGAAGATGAAAGACCACTAATTAAATTTTTGTTTAATTTTATACAAAATACTGTCATAGGCATTATCAGTCTTAGCAGGAGATTTAAATGCTCGAATTGATTGGCTTTCATATGTGTGCTGAGGTATGCTACCTGATCATGTGCCTTCTGCTTGTCTAACAATGTAATATGTGTCAATGTAAATATGTTATATATATATATATATATATATATATATAAATTTAACCGTGTTATTTTTATATTTTTATTTTATTTCAGTGCTTGTTTTTACCTGATAATGGAGTCATCATGAGGCTCGAAACGTTGTGAACAGCAGATAATCTGAATAAATCATGTTCTAATAAGATCAAATCTGTATGATTAACATAAATTTGGTTATCTATAAAATCAATGGGACCTATTTTTATATAAAAATACATTATAGACAATCAATATCATTACTAATTATTCGAAGCTTATTTTAATATACGTAAGAGAACAAGGTAAACCCCAGAAAAGCGAGTGGAGGATGGGTATAGATGTTGTGGGGGGAGGGGGAAGGGAAGGGGAATGTGGAGAGAAGGAGAGGGGGGCAAAGAAGGGGAGATGGAAACGAGGAAAGACGTGTGGGGGGCGAGGGGAGAGAGAATACGGGGAAGGAAAGGGAAGAACATGCGCGCGTGTGCACGCGCGCACACACACACGCACACACACACGCACGCACACACACACACGCACGCACACACACACACGCACACACACACGCACACAC
>BOPP01000036.1:2331107-2346077 GCA_017312745.1 Gryllus bimaculatus
ACACACGCGCGCACACACACACGCGCGCACACACACACGCACACACACACACGCACGCACACACACGCACGCACGCACACACACGCGCACGCACACACACACGCACACACACACACACACACCTTATACGAAGAACGTCCAAGTAAACCTTGCCGCAATCATATCATAGAATGGCTTTGAATTCACTTAACAATGGCCAAGCACCCCTTTCGGCACCAGACATAAAGAACCACATTTATTCTCGCCACCATAACACAAACAAAGGACGGTCAAAACCGAAATCAAAAACAATCAGAAGAGCGCAAGAACTGTTCGACAGAAACTTTTCTAACCACTTTGACAGCTTCCCTACCAACAGAAAAAATCAAAATAATACTGCAAAACTACAATTATGCAACATAAATGTCAACGGACAGTAGTAATGGTGCTCCGACACGTAATAGAGGACATGAAAGGACGTAACTAATAAAGTAACCAAAAAACAAAATATTAAAATTATTTTAGAGAGTTTAATATTAAAGTTTCATTTCGATCGCGCACGACTTTCTCATTATAATTATACATCATGTTATGTACATTGTTCACTATTCCTGTTCACGAAACATTTCCCGCAAGCCCCCTAACCTCGTTCCCTTCATCATGATTTTTCCCCTTGCCTGACCGGCGCGAAGTGCCGGTTAAAACGACTTCGTTAAGTTGTACATGTTCTCTAATTCAGCTCAAACGCAATATGACGGAACTAAAAGCTCAAAATTTCTCGTGTACATCTTTCAATAAAATTAAGTTAATATGTTATCACGCTGACAACATTGTAGACACAAAATCAGTGAGAATACGCCCCACCTAGCAGAGCAAGCTTCGACTTCTTCCAGCAGTTTGCAAATCGCATTAGAAAAGTGAGAACTAGATTTGTCATCGCACGTGCTGAGTAATTTCATTCAAGATTAAATATGGTGATGCACACGCCGGAAGGGTGAAGAAGAAACAAATTATTTTTCTTCTACGTTGCAGTTAAAGCTCATCAATACACATGTTGAATTGAAAATAATATACAAATCATTTCATTTCACGTCAGTGCAAATACACTTTCACAATTACTCAACACCTAAAACACAAAATTTCATTTTCTGTAAGAATTGGTGGAGATGTTCCAATTTTCTTTATGTATTGTAAGTATGATTGCTTTAAACGCAAACTATATTTGCGGGAACGCACTTTTTGTCACGTATCAGTCGGTACAACCTCACCGTAATCGTTCTGTGCGAGAGGGTTATTCGATATGTTACCTAAGTTATACATTTTTGATTGCACTTCCTACCTTTGCAAACGTTTTTATTCAGCCTCCAGCGATTGGGAAGCCCGAGGCCGACGAAGCAACTCCAGA
This sequence comes from Gryllus bimaculatus, assembly GCA_017312745.1. Classification (NCBI taxonomy): domain Eukaryota; kingdom Metazoa; phylum Arthropoda; class Insecta; order Orthoptera; family Gryllidae; genus Gryllus; species Gryllus bimaculatus. The sequence goes on from BOPP01000036.1 coordinate 2,332,492, forward strand.
CGCAGCTGCCACCAACCAGCTTGTCGGCGGTCCCAGCGCTGTCGCGTGTCCCGGTGAAAACTCTTCCGTTGCACTCTCGGAAACACAGTTCTCGCCGACGCCGATCTCATCATCTCTGACGGAGTCTTCGATGCACGCGTCGCTATCGGCCCTAACCATGCCGTCAGCGCCTGCTATACCCTCCACTGCGACGTCAAAATCACAGGCGTCATCAATCCCGTTACCGGCCACTCAAACGAGTCAAGGTATATTGTAGTCTGCCTAGATATGTTTACATGTACGTGAATATACGGCACCATTCGGACTACTGCTCGAGGGAAGACACAGTTTAGAACTGATTTCGGCGCTTGACTGGACGCACTGGAGCGACAGTGGCGCTCCAACGTACATAGACGGTAAAAGTTGGAAACTTTTTTATACGGCAGTAACAAATGTAGTAGAAAAACTGCGATCATGCATAGCGATAGAACGCAAATATTTTTGATATACGTCAATCACATTTTCAAAATTGTTGGAATTTTTTTTATTGACAACTGCTTTTGACGTAAGATGCAGATATCACGAGATGTATATATTCCTTAGATTGCACATTCAAATTGACTTTAAATATCAGTACATAAAATCTTGGTTACACTGTATACTTCTATTTAGCATTTATATTTCATTTTCAAGATTGTAAAGATATATAATATCTATAGCAATATATTATCTTCAGTGAATTCCTTATTTAGCAAAACTAAGGAAATTACTACGAGGCTCGAATTTCTTATTCTCCAAGTTTGTTTATAATATCATGGCTTATGTCGACTGGAATAAATGTGAAACCACAATATCCTGAATATGTTTCAATGCTAAATAAATATTGAATAATTGAAGGTTAAAGGCTGAAGCTTGCATTGTATACACATGTGTTATGGCTCATTATACTATAATTCAAATGTTCGGAACACTTGACTTACAGGAATTCTATTAGATATCATCTCGAAAACTTTTGACATAACACTATATAAATATAATTGTTGAATATATAACTTTACTCAATGTTAGAATGAGGATGTTTACGAATGTAATTGTTTATTTATTTAGTCAAAAACCAGTAAAAACTGTATGTGACGTTTTTCTGGGGTTCCAAAACCCCTTCCCAACATTTGAATTACAAACAGTTGATAGATGAATAAAAGTTTTACATAATAAAAATAATAATAATAAATTATAAAAAGCGTGAGATTAGAAACATTTGTAGAAACTAGACATTATCGTTTCCGAGTTATATAAATCTTATTTGCATAAGCAAACGAGTTCCATGATTCCTGCGTATTGACAACAAAATAGCAACTCACCCTCAGTTCTACTACTACCACTACAAGCCAAAGGAGAGTTCAACAAAACATGCGCATACTGAAGCTACATTTATTTCCAGAGCAAAACAAGGGGCCATCTCAGCATTTGCTCAATGGATCATAGAAACTGGACAAAAAGTCTGATCGAGATTGGGATCATTGATCCGGATGCTGAAGTACATTACTTGTTGCAAGCATATTATGTCTTTTTTAATTATACAATTACAAATGTAAATTAATATATTTTATATCATTGTTTTCTTACAATTTTTTTATGTTCAGTACAGTCTCTAAATATATAAAAATCAGAACCGAAAATATTTTACTTTTAACTTAAATTTTGTGTGACGATTTTAATTGTTTAATGTCATCTAGCAATGCGTTGTGAAGTGACGTACATGTATTTAATGTGAGTTTCTTGTTGCGAGCCGTTGATAATGAATGTGATTAGTATGACATGTGTTGTACTTATAAATATCAGTATTGCACGAAACTATGTTTCCACAACTAAGTAAGATAGTTTTTACAAATATTACAGAGTCGTAAATACATAGGCACGGCAATGGTAAGATCAATAAATCAAAAAATCAAAGTTCAATAAAGAGAGGCTTGTGTGACGTCATGGATATTCACAACGACCACAGACACAGAGCTTTCATATAACAAATATATTTATTAACAAAGAAAACATAACAAATATATACACTTAATATCCTACTTGCACCCTAGCTCTGATAGACCTACTATCCCCTGATCGCGGGAGCGATCCAAACCCGACTGAAGATGGTTTTGATTGTGGCATTCGCCACTCCTACTTTTGAAGCGCGCACAAAGCCTAGCTTCCGTGACCGGATGTCACACTGGGACACAAAGTCCGTTCTGGCGCACCAATGGCTGGTTTGCCTCGATCGCATGAGCGATCTTATCCGATTGAGAATCGGCGTGAATCGTGGTACTCAACCACTCTTCACCTCGGAGCACGCACACAGCATCGCTCCCCCGTGACCGCAGTCACCCAAGGACCTAAAGTTCGCAGGCTTCGTCAGCTAGTGACTCGAGCCTCGCGAGCCTGGCTCGCATATGCACCGTCTTGGCGCCAAGTTTTGTGCACACGCACGAGGTTCTCCCACCGTCTCCAGAACCCACCTACTGGCTCTGTACACTCTGTTATATAGGCGAGGCCCACGTGACCTACTACATCACGCCACCCCCTCGCTTGTTATAACAGTGAAAAGTTTCTAAAGGTCGGAAGACTCCAAAGCCTTGTGTCTCCCGTTTCCGCGTTCTTCCCTTTACGGAAAAACCCTTCTCTCCTTCCTGTGGCGTGGCTAATCCTCTACCAAGCGTCCCCAAATAGATGCCACGAGGCACGCTGGCTAATACGTTACACTTGCATGGTTAACGTGGATGTTATTTTTTCATTGTTTGAATACTTTTCTTTTGTAATATAAAGGTCTGAGTACTACAGGATGAGCTTCCCAAAAATATTATGCCATATCTCAGGCGGTAATGTACATTTGCAAAATACACGCAACGAGCTGCATGAAGGCTGACAGAATTTGAAAGAATTCTGAATGCGTAACATAATGAACTTAATTTAGTGTTTAAATATGTTATGTGTACATTCCATTTGAGGTTTGATTGAAATTGAGATACCGAAAAATGTTGTTACTTTAACATCAGCTAATTGCATATTGTTCATTTCATTAGTGCGTGTTATTATCGATTTGAAATGCAAAAAACATTGAAACCGTTTTTTCTTCGTTAACTATTAATTTGTTATTACTAAACTAATTTGAAACTTCTGAAATCATACTATTTATAATTTTTTGCAAAGAACATTCGTGTCATCGGCAAACCGAACTGTTCTTCCGTTTATAATAGACGAGGGCATATCGTTTACCTGTGACAGAAAGACGATAGGACCTAAGATCGAACCTTGCGGGACCCGATGCTCAATTGGCAGAGAATTGAAAATATACGTAAATAATATCCTTCAGTGTCAGTACGTCTTTTTTACTCTTTGAGATCGATGCTTAAGGTACGAAGATATCCAGTCTAGGACAATATCACGAATTACAAAAGATAATTTAGAGAGCAGCATGTTAAGATCAATAACGTCAAAAGCTTTCGAAAGATCTAAACATATCCCAATGGGTTCTTCATTTTGGTCAATTGATGAAGCAACATCTTTAAGAAAATAAAAAATGGCAGTTTTCGTAGATTTTGATTTTCTAAAATTGTTTCAATGGTTATTCTGACCTGGTCATAATCCATTAGCATAGACATTGAATTGGCGTTTTTTCATCCTTACACACGAATCTTTGTCTTAATTACTACACAATTAAATAACTCTTCACCCTTCAGAAGCAGCATACTTAAAGTATAAGAAAAAAATGTATATACATTATCTAAATATTGATATTATTATTACTCTAGTTCACTTAGATATTATAAGTCGATTGGTTATAAAAGCTACTTCGGGTTGCAATCAACTTTCTAAGGAGCAGATTTATGGGCTCTCTGTCCCTCTACAGTTCTTTGCACAAAATGGGAGCTGTTCGCAATAAAGCAATGTCTTGCACTTCCCAGTCTTTTATTATTATATTTTATTATTGTTGTTATTATTGTTTTATTGTTATTATCACTATTATTAAATAATCTTCTGTTAATAAAATTATTCTCTTATTATAGGATCACCTCATGCAGTAATGTCACCTGGGGCACTCAACTCACACTGTCCACATGATAAAAATTGTATGGCAGTCAAAGGGCGCAACAACTACAATTTGCCAGAATTGGAGAGTGTCATGGATGTTTTAACAACCAACAATGCTACACAGACATTAAATGCAAACAATCAATTGGCTAAACAGGAAAGTGTGAGATGTGATCAGTGTGATGAAAGATCTCTCTTACAATCTCTAATTTTACAACTACTAGAAACTCATCTCGCTTTCTCAATATCATCCGATGTTTCAAGCACCCAGAAACTCACAGAAGCCAATCTCAGAGAAGGCCAGTCTTTGACCAACACAGATTCTGTTATTCACTCTGATGCCTTAGGAACTTATCAAGATTCAGACATTAGCAACTGCTCAACTACTAAATGTTCAGATGTTGCAGCGCAACAAAAGGGAATAACTTCATCTGCCTCTCCATTAGAAATAAAGAAAACTCCAAATGAAAATACCTTATACTTAGAGGAGGTCATCGAAGATTTTTCCGCAGCTGCCGCCAGACATTTTATCCAGCCACCCTCTGCAGATGATATGAGAGAAATTCCTGCAAGAAAAATATATCCTTCTCAAGTTCAAACATCAACTAATGTGGACAGTCAGCAGAGCTTGCAAGCTGACGCAAAATGCTTGTCTTCAATAGACGATGTGCCCGTTGTAATGAAAACTCCTCAAAATATAATAAGACAATCATCTGACTCAAACCATCTATCCCAAACCTCTCCAAACGTCATCGGAGATGACCAAGACCTTCAACACGAAGCAATCGAAATACATTGTTATCATCAACAGGCATCACATATCATTTCCGCCGACCATAAGTCCCCGTGTTTTCACAAGTCAGCCAGCCATCAGCTTCTGCAGCTGGGAAAGGAAAGTCTACAGCTGTCACCATTAACTCAAAACCAGGAAATTCAACAGCCTCCACCAACTCACACACTAGTCGAACTTCTCGAATCATCTGAAGTGTATCGCATTTTTACAACCGACCAACAGAATTTAAGTTGCCCTGCAGGAAAGAAAGTGAGACGGTCCCATCATTTGACAGTGGACAAGTCGCATCTCCAACATTTTCCAGCCACTGAAAAATGTCACAATCAGGTAACATCTGAGTTTGTAACGAAGTCGACTCGGGATTCTTTTGCATCCAGTGCAAAACAATATTCGTTTTCTGACTTAGAAAACTTGAAAGAAAATGAGAATCTCTCAGCAAACCCAATTGGGATTATTAAACAATCTCCATCATTGACATATTTTGGGAACGTTAGGCGTAGTTCATCACTGAACCTGGATGAGAAGGCACTTGGTACGCAATATCTTCAATTGATTTCGACAGCTACTGAAGCCGATTTTGGTTGTAATATTGACATGAAATCATCAGCGACGGAGAACACACAACAATCACTTGCATTCAGCAAATTGTACAATAAGAAACAAATTCCGAATGAAGTACTCGACTCTGAAACTCCGAGAGCTAATAACAAGAGTATTAAATCTACTTTATCTGCCGAAAAGAACATCAATCAGCCAGCAGAAAATTTATTATTTACGCTTCATCATGTTGCCGACAAGTTTCCTGATAAAAATGTAACCATGAGTGGATATGATCAACCATGGACATCGGAAATTCATCACTCAGAACTACTGTTACAAAACGACACATCTCTCAATAATCAGTCTTTCGAAGAGATTAAGATAAAGCAGCATTCAAAAGCATCTACAGACATGCATTCGCTCTTAGTTAATGATGAGCAGTTTATTCATGCTTGCCTCTTATCTCAAACAAATCAGTCAGAAATAGATATGCAACGTGATCACATATCCATAACATCTGTCCAACTCGAAAAGTCTCTTGATGACACCGTACAATACATTCCTCAATCTTCTCGAATCGACAAACAAGAATGCCAGTTATCCCTAGAACCTTCTCCTGTTAATCATTCCGAACTCAATGTTCGGCCGAGCAAACAGCATCCTACAGACATCACCTGGGTTAAGAAACTTTCAATGTCTGAGACACTTTCGATTGGCATAGGTCCAAAAGACGTCAATCACAATTTCCATCCCCTTTCAGACATTGGCAGGATGTCTACAGAATCGGAAACACGGAACCTACGAAAATCGTCATTAACGAACACAAAACTGCCAGCCTTGACATTATCTGAATGTACAGAAAACTCAGCATCTCAATATATGGATAGTTCCACTGAATGTCCTCCTCATTCAGCATTATCGACATCTACAGATTCTACATGCGTGAACACTCTTTCAGAAGGTCATCCATCGTCTATGAAATCAATGCTTACGGCAGTTGTCACGACTCCTCCATCGCCCAAGGATACTGATCCACGACAAGATATATCAGCAAGGCATAAATGCTGTGTTAGTTTACTCACCAACACGAAGTTGCGAACATTCAATTCAAATGACGACGCCGACAAGCCTTCTAATGAAGTTTCAGATGCTTCTGAAGAAAGTCGTGGCAAGGAAGCTGAAAGGGCAAATGGTTCTCAGTTCTCATTATATTATTTATTTCAATGTGCAACAGAAACTTCAAATTCCAGTTGTACAGTAGAAGATATCAATCTTGAACTGACGGCTGAGGCGACAGCTGTTATAGTAGAAAACGATAAGAAAGATGAATTGAACAAGAGGGGAGATTCTGCAAGGTAATTTAGCAATTTGAAATCTAGAATAACGATAGTTCAAACCTTCAAATAGTATTAACAAGTTTACGAATGGATTCGTTGTAATAAAATTGTATTAGTATTTAATGTTAGAAATATAATTGCTACTTTCCACTCATGAAATTATGAAAATTAAATATCCCTCAACTCCATGTTCATTAATATGTAACATTTATATTGCCTATATGAATTATTTTATATTTCATTTGTATTGCCTAAATAACCCACTTTGAAAACAAAATTGTGGCTATATTTATTGGCAATAGTGGTAAAATTTAAGCATATTTTTAAATTTTTAATAAATCATTACGTACTGAAAATATCTTATATCTTGAAATATAGTTCCCAACCAGCAAGTTATCTCAGCAAAAGTTTATAAAAATTATTTTTAGACAACTTACATGCAACACTCACAATGACGGCCTCTCGGATGTAGAAATTTACTACCCTCTAGTGGGTAATCTAAAACGCATAGTCAAAATTTGAAATGCTGTCAATTATAAGAATAATCAGGACGCAAGTTGTTAAGTTTCATTCGGTAACCGACTGCCGTTAGGCGGGTTCAAGCAATGGAGGAGTGGTTAACTGGCAGGTTTTACTGATAGCTTGTGCCATTTTAATAAATCTACATCCTATATTCAAGAAAAAATAATGAAAAATGCTCAATCATTTTTTATAAAATTATGAAAAGGAGTCGCCAATAAATATCAACGTAACGCTAATGAGGATATTTTAGGCAACATTGCGCTATTTTACATAAGTGTAGGTGATGTTTTTTAATATTACGGAATGCTGATTTTTTTCAACATTTACTGAAAAAACTCGTTTAATTTACAACAAATCTTAAAAAATTAAATTAAAACATTAAAAAATATAAACAATATAAATACATTTTTACAATGAATAGAAATAATTTTCAACAATGACTTATTAATTGAATATGTATTGTAACGTCACGAGTAGGACAGCCAGACTCTGAAAGGCCAACTGGCGTTGAAAGGCTGGCAGCCTCATGTCATGAACGGCGCATAATAGGGCCAGGGGAGCCGTGACGCAGGGCGAAGGCGCAGTGGAGAGCGACCTCCCATGGGTGAGGGATCATGTGACCGCCAAAACAAAGGAGCATAGAGGCAGGGCGAGAGGAGTTCGTTTGGAGAGTGCCTCGCGTGATGATGAAGCGTCTGCTCGCCCGGAAGGCGGGGAGTAGTATTCCTCCGTAGTAGGACTCCGCGAGCGCGTACTCGTAGCTGTGGTGTCGGGGCACCGGCACGGAAGAGCGTCTGGATGGAGGAGCACACCAGCCATAGAGATGGGGAGCAGTTGCGTCAGACTGACACTGAAGGCCGGTGGTTCGAATTCCTCTCTTCTCTAAGGAACCTTAAAATGTTTTCCTCCAATAGAGCAGGACGAGAAGAGAGCCACTAATCAGATCACGTCAAACTACTGATCAGTGCAGTCGCCTGCTAGAATTCCCTTCCAGGCAGAACTCAAATTAGCTATCTGGCTAGTGTCGCAAATCAGCCACTGTCGAAACTCGAACCTCAGAATGACATCAGTTGATGCCCTGAACCACCTCTCCCGGTACGGAGCTCTAAAAAAGGAAATGTTGAGGAACAATCTGTAAGCCAACTAATGGACTTCTTGTCGCAGCCCCTCCTTGATCGTGACTTCGGAGGTCCATCAGCCGGCCGGCAACGGCAGCAGCAGCGGGGGCCACAGGCGACGGCGGCGGCGCGGCCGGCGGCGGCGCGTGGTTCGCCCCTCGTCGGCCGGCGGGAGTGGGCGCGGGGGCGGAGGCGGAGGCGGCGCGGGGGCGGCAGCGGAGGCGGCCCCGCGCGCCCGCTGCAAGCGCCGGCTGCTTCTGCGCAGGGTGCGCGACGTCCTCCGCGCCCACCTCGCCTCGCGTCGCCGCCGCCTCGCGTCGCCGCCGTGCCTGTACCTCCTGCGTCCCTCGCACGCGCGCTGCCCGGCCTCCACGAGCGTGCTCAACGCCCAGCGCCACAGCCTGCCCTCCGCCTCCGCCGTGGACCCAGCGGATGGGGTGTAGACGCAACAGCCACCACAAACATTCCGCATACAATAACTTCAAACGCGACTCTGGAAGTCCCGAAGCCACTACCCAACAGCGTCCGGCTCGGACCTCTGCCACCAAACACTTGTCGCACGTATCAGTGGAGCTTCATTAGCGCATCCCAAACAATGTCAAAGACCCTGGTGCCAGTACCATACTGCTTCCGATCCAAACATATCCTGCTAGAAACGTTGGCAGATCAATCGCTCTCCAGAGCGAGTCCGGACCGCGGCCCGATTCGGCTCCAATCTCAGCGAATCGAACTTGCCCGCGCATGGCTAGGCACGAGTTGAGGTCATAGTCCAGCTGCGCCAGCGGCGCTCGATAATCAGCCCCATCCGGGGAACTTGGTCCACGGTTGACTCGCTCCAATACAGTCCCTAAACCAGACTGTACGCAGAATAATTTTAATTTTCTTCCTTCGCGTTGCTGAGCCAGTGTCATTGGTCTCTGGGTCGGTTTCATTGGCTGTTAATCTCTTCCAAGCAACAAAGCCTAACACAGGTAAAACTTCAACATTTGGCGTTTCCGCCTTATGTTGATCTGCAGTGGATTCTATCAACATCATAGCACAACGAAAAATTAGTAAATAACACAAAAAGATAACTTGTCTATTTGCAGCATTTATACATTTTGCTACAATCCACAAAAATTAATAAATTCCTCAAATAAAATTTCGGATCATCAAAAGTTCACATACTTTCACTACCAGACGTTTGCTAATGTACTAGGTATCCAGCTTTCTTTGTATTATTGCGCCATACGATACTATCCATTCCAAACATGTCCTCCCTTTGTGGCATTTTTAATTCCCTACCCCCATATTCCCTTCTTTTCACGGTACTTTTTAAAATGTTTCTCGGGAAATCCAATTTCACATGCTAATCAACCACAAACAATCAATATTCAACAGTAGTCCTTTAAATATCATGTGACCTCAGTTCAGAATCAATCATCTGTCATCCATAACTCTACAATATTCACTTCGATAGTGACCAGAACATTGCTAATACTTAAATTTAAGCAGAGGCAACCAGTATTCCGCCGAAAATAGAATGTGGAAGCATCATTTTATGTGAACGTCTTGAGAGGCATCTCTTTTGCTCAAAGTTACAAGGAATGCAGCAAAATAAAGAGTCCAATAAATGAATTAGTTACTCGTTTTAAATCATTCAGCCTACTTCGTATGTCAGATTTAAACATTTTAAACCTACAATGACTTACAATGTTGATTTGTAATTTCATTTATTCCAAGAAATTTATGAATTATCCCCTAAAACTACCTATATTTCTGTAAATATATGTAAATAAGAAATTTCTGTTAATAAGAAATCGAATAAGTTACTCAGAAATTCTGTGGTGAACATTTGTTGCACAAAATATTAAAATCAGCAAAAATCATCCGGGCCATTGAATTATTCCGGGCCTTTTAAATTAAAAAAAATGTTTGATATCTACACTCAGAAGTAATAAAGAAAAGGGTTGATTAGTGACAAGATGACATGAAATAAACGTTTGGGCTTTGTGTTACGATGCTTTGACTCATTATAATAAGCCGCAGGATAAGATTGAATAAAGAAGATTTAAATTGTGCCAAAAGTAATAATAGTAAAATAGATCATTTAACAAATGTTGATAATAAAACGTGTTTAAATTGAGGTTTGACATAGATCATCATACGTGTACGAAGACAATGGGTAACAGCAAAATAAAATGTTATCGAAACAATGACAAATAAGTAAAATTTCACATAATACACCAAGGAAATGGACAGGAAATTCTTATGTTGACCTCACATTATCATACCAAATTAAATAACAACACTAAAATACTTAATGGGATAAACACGAAAATCTAAAATTATAATTATTAATGTCAAACTCTAACAAGGAATTCCCATTCTTGCTGGGTTACAACGAAGAAGTACAGAAGCCGCTAACAGAAGATCAAAAGACAGTGAAAACAAATGAATGCAAGGGCGCCGCAGAACGCGTGTCGTTGACAATGTTTCAGCGTAGGAGGAGGTGTTGGGCTCGCAGTATCGCTGTTTGTGTTTCTCGTAGAGAAGGCCTCCCGGACTGGGGGAGTGGGGTGGTTGACCGTTTCTCCAGCCGTGTCCCTCGTTCTGCGTCGGAAATGGGAGTGTTCTGAAGTATCTTTTCGTAGCATTATTTAACTTTCAAGAACGTAACTTTCTAATGCTAAAAATGAATCCTTTCAAATTGTCAGCAATGACGTTCTTCATGAAATCATTAATAGAAAGTAATTTAGTAGCGTTGTTCTCATAACTTGAAGTAATCGGAAACTGGTTAATCTTTTCAACATGCGAATCAAAAGCTTTGCTTTCATTGATTACATTTTCAGTAGTTGACTCGGACTTTTTTTTGAGTTTGAATTCAACAAATTCGTGATTTCAACATTAAATTGATAACTGTTCTTGTTTCTGCGCACCCGAGTTCTAATTCATTTTCATTTTCTTTCTGATATTTAGGTTGTGCGGTATCATTTGAATTTTGATTTTCAACCAAGTCTCATACATGAAGAAGAGATTTTTGACAAATTTCTTTTGAGATTTGTTGAAGATCAGAGTACTGGACATCTATTTTATTATTCAACGTAGTGAACTTGGAATCGAGATCGAGGCGTTGTTCGTCTAATTTAGAAGTTAATTCGTGACGGGAAAAACGGAAAATAAAAGAAGGAAACCGTTCATTAACATTAAAATGATCAACTTTAGAATTTTGGACATCAAAGTTGGATCTTCTAACAAAACTTCATCTAACTTTGACATCTATGATGTTCATCTAGTTTTGACATGAGCCAATTAACAAAATGGTTGACTTGGGCAAAGGTAGCAGGTTCCGTAGCGATATTAGGAGGTCTAACGGCTTCGGTAGCGCTCGCCTGTACGCGCTCGGGGGCGGTTTCGGCGGCGGGGCTCTGAAGTCTAGGAGCGGTGGAGAAGACTCGTGCGGTGGAGGGGTCGCCTTTCAAGCCGAGTCTAACGACCTGAGGGGTCTGTGAAATGGTTTCATTGGTGGCCAGTGTAAAGCGAGATGCAAACCTACAAGTGACTAAAGAATTACAATTACGCCTACAGCGCGATACACAAAAATAAACATAAGTTCAAAAGCAGAAATAATAAAAACATGGAAATATAGACATTGTTTAACATAACATCGGAATATAAACATGCCAAAGCACATATCTATGACATCAAAACATAATCAATTAAATAACGTGTAAACAAATATACATCCTTGATAATAATGATAATTAGGCCAGCGTTGACGCATCATTCAATAGAAAATGATCCATCCAAACACAAGCGTAATTATTCGATAAAGAAAATCCACGAGGGCGCCAGATTATGTGATAACGACATTACGCTACACGACACAAAGCTTTAAGCCTTGATTGGGCCCGACACCGACATTGACTGGAAACACGTTGCCTTGTCTGTCTGACGAGTCTCGTTTCACATTGTTTCGAACGAATCGACGTGTTCAAGTATGGCGACAACCTCTTGATTCCATGGACAACACATAAAACCGGATACTGTTCTATCTGGTGGAGGGGTTCTGTGTGTTGGCGTGATACGGGACGCCTGATATTTCTAGTAACTACTTTGACAGGTGACACGTACGTAAACATCCTGCACTCATTCATGTCTATTGAGCATCTCGACGGACTTGGCACTTCCAGTAGGACAATGCGACAGCCCACACGTCCAGAATTACTACAGAGTAGTGGCTCCAGGCACACACTTCCACTAGTCACCGAAAACCCCACATATGAACATTATTGAGCACATTTGGGGCCCCTAGCAAAGTGCTGTACAGAAGAGATCTCCAACCTCTCATACTCTTACGAGTTTATGGACAGCCCTGCAGGATCCATGGTGTCAATTACCTCCAGCACTACTTCAGACATTAGTCGAGCCCATGCCGCGTCGTGTTGCGACTCTTCTGCGTGCTCGCAGGGGCCCTCCACGATATTATTAGATTACCGCAACCGCACGAGTCTTCTCCACATCCTGCATATTCTTGTTCCTGATCCTGCATAGTCAGCGGCTGGGCGGTGCAGCAAGAACGCAAATGTGTATTTTGCTCTATCATTTCAACTCCAAATTGCCAAGAAGGGAAGGACAATAGGGGAATTTTGGTAACTTAAAAAACGAATGACCATGAACAGAATTTAATTTCAAAAGAAACTAGTAAATCACTTGTACACACACAGTGACATGAGATGGCCTTACACTTGATTTGGAGAATAGTTTGGTTGACGGGAAAGCTTTTGCCGTGGCGGGTGGTGGCGGCAGGCAGCGCCGGGTGGCGCGCACCGACAGGCCAATAACACTAAATAAGATGACCTTACACTTGATTTGGAGAATAGTTGGTTGATTTGGTCAATTTTCCTCAGTGATCAACCATAAATATCATGACGAAGGTGTAATTGAAATAAAAGATGCAATGTTTAAAAAAATGTTTATCTGTTTCTGTTTCAATGACTTGTACCTGTAATAATTGTTGCATTAATAATTCCCGTTAATATTATGACCCAAACCGGTTCCTTAAGCTTATTGGCTGAAGTGGGATACGATGCGCAAGAGCCCACCCATCTCTTTCCATCATGGATATTCCAAATGAGTTTAGTACTGATACCGATATTACTTATCTGATTGTGACGTCATGGATACTCACAACGACCACAGACACAGAGCTTTCATATAACAAATATATTTATTAAC